>JAKEPQ010000433.1:6527500-6950630 GCA_024500445.1 Entomyzon cyanotis | reverse complement strand
TCCCAGACACAGAGGAATTCAGCAGCAGGTGTCCTTGCAAATAGCAACCCCTCCTCCCTTCCCAGACAAGGTAGCCCAAATAACGTTTCATAGAGAGGAAGTCCCATATCCTTTTTTGTAGCAGTTCCAATCCATAATAGTACTACAGTTAAACATTTAATCCATGATAAGCTTGTTTCAATCATTAATTTGGTAATATGGTTCTTAAGAATAGCATTGATTCTCCCCACACATCTGGAGCTTTGAGGGTGCCACAGGGTATGAAATTCCCAATTTATATCTAATGCCACACATATAGAATGTAAAATCTTTGAAGTAATGTGTGTCCCCTTATCTGAGTCCATCCTTTTGATTATTCCACATCTGAGGATTATTTGTTCTAATAGGATCTTAGCCACATTTGAGGTAGTTGTGTTTGAGGTAGGAAAGGCTTCTACTCAGTGGGCGAGGTGATGAACTATTACAATAAGGTATTTCCATTGCTGTATTTTGGGGAATTCAGTCTATTTGTATATCTTGGAAGGATCTTGGGGCTTGGGCTCTTCCCCCACTAGAGTGTTTTCTCGTTACTTTTCTGTTTACTCTTTGACAGATTATGCATCCATTAAGCATATAACGACGTTAAGTGTTCCATATTTGTGGTGGTTTTGATTGCCCCAAAGCATCAGTAAAGTATTTTTAACATCTAGGAGAAATTTGGACCCCTCAGAAGCTGTTGTGGTAGGCCCGAGGAAGTGTCTGAGGGGTGGGGAGTGGTACAAAGATGGCTCCTGTGTGTCCTGAGTGAAAGTTCTGGAAGTTTTTTCATCAAGTCCAGCAGAGCCAATCTCTGATGGCTCTGAAGGTGATGGACATGCTGCTGGCCAAGTTTGGGCCAATTAGAGGTGCTGGTTATGCCTCTGTGAAAACATATTTAAGAAAAATTCAAAACAAGGTAGGCACGCGCTTCTTTGTAGTTAGAAGGGGAGGAGGTGGAGGTAAAAATATGTGAAGGGAGAACAACATGGAGATACCAAGGTCAGTGAAGAAGGTGGGGGAGGAGGTGCTGCAAGTGCCGGAGCTGAAAACCCTCTGCTAGCTGTGCTGAAGACCATCAGGGGGGAGCAGGAGGTCCCCCTGCACCCCATGGAGTCCACAAGAATGCAGAAATCCACCCACAGCCCATGCCAGAGGAGCAGGTGGATGCCTGGAAAAGACTGTGAACCAGTGGGAGTCTCATCTAAAGAGTTAAAACTGCAAAGGCCTTGCAAAGGAGAGAAAGGCCTTGCTCCTGGGATGGAAGCAGCCTGGCCTTGGCTCAGGAGAGTCTGCACCTTATGGACAAAAGAACTCATGTTGCAGCAGAATTCGGGTGGGATGTTGCTCGTGAGATTGGACCCACACCAAAGAAGTTCCCAGAGGACTGTCTCTTGTGGGAGGGACCCCTTGGCTAAGTAGAAGACCCCACTCCCTTATGGACTGACCAGAGAAAAAGCCCCTTACACTGCCCCCTGCCTGTATTGCTTGTTTGGAAAGAGGGAAGGCGGGGTGAGCAGAGAGATTGCTCCTTTAGAGGGAGGGGGTGAGAGCAGAGAAACTGTCTGGAGAGAGAGTGTAGATAAGTAGAGATAAAGCATATTGAAAGATAAGTAGAGATAAAGAGTACTTGTAGAAGAATTGTGGTGATGAATAGATTTATGGACCTGCTCTATGGACTGAGAAAATACCCCACACCCTGCCCCCCTACCCGAGCTTGTTGGTTAAAAAGAGGAAAGGGGATGTATAAAAATGGGTTCGTAGGAGGGAGGGGGCCTTTCCATATAGAAATTGCGAGGTGTTTAAACTTTTATCTGTGATGAATGTCAAATCCTCCTTCTCCATTAAAATAGTTTCATATTTTAAAGTTCTATAATCTGCCAGCCACCTCCTAGATTTTTGGTTTAAAATTGTCCTGACTGTATGCGGAGTAGCTACAATTAAAAAGTACCCTTGAAAGTTAATTTTCTGCTCTCTTCTACTAATAAAGCAGTATCAGCTATAATGTGGACACAGGTGGGCCATCCTCAGGATACTGGATCTAACATTTTTGAAAGGCATGCCACAGGTCTCTTCTGCCCTCCACACACTACAGTTAGTATTCCATAAGCTGTCCCCTCTTTCACATTAACAAACAGATAAAAAGGTTTTTCTAAGCAGGGCAGTGCTACAACAGGTGCTTGAATTAATTTATTTTTTAATTTTTCAAATTGCTGTTCCTTATTCCTGTCCCATTTGACTTTTTCCCTCTCCTCTTGTAGTTTTTCATACAAAAGCTTTACATGCTGGGTATAAATCTCAATCCATAGATGACAATATCCAAGCAAAGCTAAGAATTTTCTTATTTCTCATTTGGTTTTAGGAAGATACATAGCAACAATACCAGAAATACGTTCCGTAGTTATCCTCCTCTGCCCTTTAGTTTTCAGATACCCAAGATATTTTACCTCTTTCTCCACAAATTGTAATTTATTCTTAGACACTCTCAATCCTTTTTCCCCCAAAAAGTTCAATAGCCTAATTGTGACATCTCAAACTTTTTCTTTCCCTTCCCCTGATATTAACAGATCATCTACATATTATAATGACTTTGCCTCTGGGTTTAGATTAAACTCTTCAAGCACCTGTTCTAGAATTTGCCCAAACAAATTTGGAGACCCTGTAAATCCCTGGGGTAAAGAGGTCGACCATAACCGCTGCTTGCTCCCAGTAGTGGGGTCTTCCTATGCAAAGGCAAATAAATCTCTGCTGTTTTCTGCTATTGGACATGTCCAAAATGCATCTTTCAAGTCAATTACACTGAACCACATATGATTATGGGAAATCTTGCTTAGTAAAGTATACGGATTAGGGACTACTGGGTGGCATACTTGTCCAAGTTTATTTATTCCCTCAAATCTTGAACAAATCTGTATGTCCCATCTGGTTTCCTGACACACAAGATAGGGGTATTATAAGGGGACATGCAGGGTTCTAATAAGCAGTCCTTTAAAGGTCTTCAGTTGTATTCTGTAATCCCCTCCTTCCTGAGATATGGGGTACTGTTTCCCCCAGATGGGTTGGCTCCCTTCCTTCAATTTTATTTCCAGGGGAGAGATATTCAGCCCCTCTCCGTTATCTTTAGCCTCCCATACCACCGGATTTATTTCCCTCTCATCTTCTATAGTCAATTTAAATAGTTTTACCACCATTCTATCTTCCTTTGGAATTACCCCAATCCCCAATTGCACTTGTAGATCTCTCCCCAACAGGTTAGTGCCAGCGTCTGGTATTGCTACAAAACTAGATGTTATTTCTTTACCATTTCCCAAAACCTTCACTTGTTCTACTGTGGGGGCATGGAATCCCTCCCCTTGCACTCCAATTATTCTAGTTTGGTCGGTCTCTTTTACACACCCAAGGGACGTTTTAATTAAACTTGATCTCTCAGCTCCTGAATCAACCATAAACACATATTCTCCTTCTTGAGCTCCTAATTTTAAATTTATCAAGGACTCTTCATGGACCCCAAATGCCTCTTCATTTTGGACCCCAAAAAATAGAGTCCCTGACACCCCTAATCTTGTGCATAAGCTCCTGATTCCATCATTTGGAAGGTTTTAACCTATGTAGTTCTGGGCACTCTCTTTGAAAATGTCCCACTTTTCCATAATAGAAACATTTCTTGGGACCTGTCTGCCAGGTGGTCATCCGCTGTCCTCTTGCCTGAGGTTCCCTAACCTTAGGCTGAAGGTTTCTCCTGGCCACTCCGCTACCTCTCCCCACCTCATTTCCATTTTGCTGTTTTAGTACTTGTTCTATAGTGGCCACCATTAACTTGGTCTTATTTTTCCGTTTTTCATCATCCCTTCTAAAATAAACTTTCTGAGCTTCCTTAAATGTCAGGGTTTATTAATCCATGCGAGACAGGAATGACATAACACCAATGCGATGCAGAAAGTTGTCCAACTTTATTCTTCAGCAGTGCTTCTTTTAAAGGTTTTTACCTTCCGTACACGCGACACGGAACTTCTACATATGGTTTGTACACGCGCCATGTGATTATATAATTGGTTATAGGTGATTAACACAAGCTAAGCACGCACTATATGATTGGTATATGCAGTTTACTAATTTTGGGCAATATTTCCTGTATTCCTTGGCCAGCAAGGAATTTCCTACTTTTGGGCAATATTTCCTGTTTTCTTTGGCCAACAAGTCATCTCCTACTTTTGGGCAATATCCGGTTTTCTCTGGCCAGCTGCTTGTTTTCTTGCAGCATCAGCAAAATACTTCCTCTTATCTATCTTCAAAGACTTTCATAGGTCTGTTAAGACAGACCAGCTGTTAAGACAGACCAGACCCTGACACTTGAACAATTCACTTAAATCTTTATCACTCTATTCTTCTCTAATTTCTTCCTTACACCTGGCTATGCTTTGGTAACAAAATTTACTTTTAATAGTTCTTGGCCTGCAGCACTTTCAAGATCTATTCCAGAGTAGTGCTGCACATTCTTCCTGAGCCTTTGTAACCAGACAGAGGGTGGCTCATCTTGCTGCTGTTTATTTCCAAATGCCTTTTCAAAATGCTGTCCTTTTGGTGCTGCCTCCCTAATTTCCCTTATCACTAATCTTCTATAATCTGACATTTTACTCCTTCCTTTGATTGTATTCTGATTCCAATTAGGTCTTTCAAGGAGGAATTTTCATTCACCAGGTATTCCCTCTTGAACATCGGGTGGATTTTCTCTCTCCTATATTCTAATTCCTGTGATTCTTATCATTTGTCTGTCCTCCGGGGTAAATAGAATTCCTAAAATAGATTGCATTTCCTCCCAGGTATAAATATTTGGGCCTAGGAATTGATCCAGTTGTTCTGCTAGCCCCAGGGGTCCTCTAGTATATGACTTATTTCCCTTTTAAATCCCCTTACTTCAATACTGTTCAAGGGTACTTTTTCAAACCCTACCCCTCCTGGTGCTCCATGCATAGGTACCTCCCTCAGGGGAAACATAGAAATATATGTGTTAGCATCCGAGGTGGTACTTGAAAGGAAGAAGGGGAAATTTTGGACATCACTCTTTCATTGTGCTGGTTCTGTAGTCCTCCTCCTCAGTGACAGCTCACCTGTCCTGCTTTGAGATTTTATCGTGTCATTAAAACTGGCCCCATTACATGAGCCTACCATTTTGTGGGGATGAGCCCCACCACACAAATCCAGCATTTTAGGGGAACCAGCCCTGCCATTATCATCCCCTTGCTGCTCTGCTGCTTCTTCCTCTGAATTTAAACCACTTGGTCCCCTGTCAGGCACATAGGGAGGGGGTCGGTGATTTATGGGATCCCATTTTCCCCTCTCTCTCCCCTTTTAGCTCCCTTAAGCTCTTGGTCATGAATACAGATGAGTATTTTCCCCAGCACGCAGCATAATCCCCTTCTTCTATCTTAAGAGGTACTTTCATATTCACATAAACATGTAGTGCCTGACGTATCCATTCGTCCAATGACCCATACCTCGGCCAGTACAATGCGTCTGGCCCAATAGGTTCCTTTGTCCATTCGAATATACAATAATGGATCATTTTTCCCTGATCCTTCCCCTGAGTACAAGCCAACTCCTCTTGTCCCCAGTTCCTGAGCATCCTCCCTGAGGGACTGTTTGGAGGTATGCTCAGAGTGGAGCTCTTATGTCCCTCTGCACTCCTTTGGTCCTTCCTACTGCAGCTGTTGCCCATTTCCTAACGCTCCCTGCAGGATACCTTTCTCTCAAAACCCACTCGCTTCATCCCTTTGCTGGCTGCACCCCTCATGGGATAACAGAACTTCAGGTAGAAGGACTCCACACTCGCTTCACAGGCAATTCTGCGTCTCAAACACACACACTCAGTCCTGCTTCTCCCAACCACCCAGGTAGTACTTAACTGCCAATTTTCTTACCTGGGTCCTGTGCACAGGTGTTACAGGCTGGCAGGTGTGAACTCTGTCCTTTCCCTGCCTTTTCTCTCCTCTCTTTTGCTTCAAGAGTCCCCGTCTGGGTCTCACCTGCAGCCCTCACAGGGCAAGGCAGCAGGTCAGGGCTGCTGAAATCAGCAGGGCTCACCTTCCCCTCCTCCCGTTGTCCCACCTCTCAGGGTCAGAGGTCAAGTATGCAGGACGAGTCTTGGAGATTGTTAGAAATGAACTAACTTTTTGGATACAATCCTAATAAGGACAAAGTCATGGAAGCAAAAGCAAACTGTTTATCAGTTACGAGTCAGCTGAGTTGGGTGTGTGTTTCCCGCCTCAAGAGCCGAGTGCACACACTCCCTTCAACCAAATGGCTCCACTTTATACCCTGTCCCAGCTGGGGTGGTCCCTGTCCCCTTTCCCATTGGTTGGGTTCCCATTGGGAATTTACATTCTCTCCTGGTCGCCTACTTTTTGTCACCCCCCATCATGCGACCTCCCTCTCAGTCAAATCTTCAACCCTGCCCCTCTCCCAGCTCACAGCAGCAGCCAACAAACCCACCAGAACAAATCCAAACCAAACGCAACAATATATAGAACCAATACCTTTCATTATTTAACTTAGTAACCTTTTGGCTTCAGCAAAATATCACCCACTTCTCACATTGCCCATGCAGGCAGTTGGAACAAGATGACCTTTAAGGTCCCTCCCAGCCCAAACCATTCTATGATTCTATGATCATAACTGCAACCTTCTAATTTCATATTGTCCTGTTTTCAAGATAGTTTGTTGTAATTTTCATTGTTCTTTGTTTCTCTGAAAAATGCAGGTGTAAAGTACTTAGTGTGAATTCTTTTTCCTAGCAATTGCTCCTTCATACTCCTCCTGCAAATTACAGAATAGGAAGCTGAGAAATTTTCAGCTTTGTGGAATGAAGTTTCCCTGTTTGTTATTTTTAGACTAAAAGTAGTAAATTCTGAACATAAGGAATGGGTTCCTTAGAATGCACTTAGTATCTCTTAAAAACTTCAGAAAACATATTACCTTAAATAGGGTAATATACCTGCTGCTACAGCCTTTCCCCAGTTCTGAAATAAGGAACTGGTGAAGAATTAGTGAGACATTAAACAGGTATTGAACCGTTGATTAGTACTGTGCATAGTACAAGTTGCTAGCAATTTTCTGTTTTATTAAATTGTCTCTTTCAGTAAGCAGAAGCTTCTGGAAGAAGCCTCTTTGTTTCCAAATTTTGGGAAAATCATCAGACATGTGGAGGACAGTCTTAGTTCTTGATGTGAGCATCTCTTTTCTTGTCTGCACCTTGTCCATTACCCACAAGAAATGAAATTTTTCTGAAATGAAATGTTATAATATTTTACAATAAAGCATAGTGCATGCAGCATAAGGCCTTATTTTGCTGAGAAAAAAAAAGGTAATTAATGAGCTGGCAGCTTATGGCTTCAAGACCAGTTGTTACTTGGTTACTTTTCTTGTGTGAAAACAGATCGTCTAAGAATTGCACAGAACACTTCTAAAGATGTAATACTTCTCTGAAGAATTAATTTTCTAAATCAAGAAAATAGCAATTTAAATTTTGTTGTCTTTGTATATTTAAAAAAACATTACATTTTTTAAAATGTTTTCCTTTGGAGAATACAAAATAACTAGTTTTAGTAAATTATTTTCCCGAAAGCACACTTCGTTACTTAGGTTATTCCAGTCAGAAATACAGGAATCAAACACTTGTACACTGAGGCTCCTTGACTTGGTCATGAAGCTGTTCTCAATTGCAGACTGGATGCAGACAAACTCATCTACGACTCAGAACTCAGTCTTGTTCTGAGTTCTAGTCCAGGGCAGCTCACACCCACTGAACTCACTCACTGACAGGAGCTGTTATCAGGTTCCAGGGAAACTTCCGGTAACGGCAGTATTGGACCAGATATAATTCTGCTTTTAACTGGTCCCTGATTTAGCAGTCTAAAACTCTACTGTTCTAATAAGAACTTTATTTTACTTTAATGTTATCAGGCTGGTAGTTGCTGATATGGGGTTATAGGCAGCCCTCTAGTGAAGAGAAGGGAGAACTTGCTGAAAAAGAGCTGCACAGTAAGAGCCGTATTTCGGTGTGGATTGTAACAGAAAATAACACTAAAGCCCATGATAAACCAGTCATGGAACACACAGTCTTCACATGCAAAAAGAAACAGACAAGTAAGGTAATTCTTCTCCTGAGAATTTTTGAGAACAAGAGCTTGGTAACAACTTCATTTAATAATTTTAGGTTGAGTGGCATAATGTAAAAGGTGTTAATCTGCTTTACCAGGATCTGAAATCTATGGGTGAGTGATGATGGATCCAGTTCAGAATCTCTGTGATTCCTTCAGCGGCAATACTGAGATGTTGTTTTGCCCTAGGGCAGTGCCCAAGTATAGCCCAGACCACCAGGAATAGGGATGCATGTCTGGGATGGATGCCTGGCTGACTCACCCTCTCTCTTGTGCAGATTCAAGATCCTGGTATGTAAACAAAGCATGCATGGGCTAATAATGAACTCCTTTGTTTAAGAGGATAATTTGATTTGAGACCAGGCCAGTATTAGTTAGGGTATTAATTACAACACCTCTTCAATAAGCCTTATAGCAGAAAGAAACCAAGATCAAAACCAGCACAGCAACCACTGAATTATTTGATCCTTGGTCTTGAGTTATACGGCCACAGCTCCTTGGATGATACGTAGATACAAAGTACAGGTTACCTTGATATTACTAAAGGCTGAGGTTTGGATATGGTTTTGTTTTTCTGCTAAGTGTCCCCATTCACAAACTTACCTGCAACTCCTTTAGCAAAGTTACTTCAGTAAGCATACTCAAAATGTAAGGAGTTAAAAATTTCTGCCGGAGTAAAAAATTCTGTGGCAAGTTTTATGGTAAAGCATTTCAGAGCTTTGCCCCTAGTATCAAATAACTTTAAAACAACTCAGGAGCTCCCCACATGTCTGAGTGTTTATAGAATACACTGAAAAACCTCAGGTGCTGCACAAAACCACATCCAGCAAGAAAGACCAACATTTCACAAAGGATTTGACATTAACCCTACATGAGGGCTCTGAATCTGAAATGGTCCTTCAGGGAAAATCAAAGGTATGGCTAAAATACTACACAATTCTATTTCAGATAGCTAATAACACTAAGAAAGAAAATCTAAGGCCCAGATCAAATGATGCTTCTGTGGTCTCAACTTAGCTGGGATGAAAAAAAAAAAGGAAAAAAAAAAAAAAACAAACCAAAACTCTCCAGCACAAAAGGCCATAATGGACTATTGATCCAAGCTGGTATCATACTAGAAATCAACAATAATCCTGTCTTAAGGATTATCCTGGCAAAGCTGCAAACAGAAGGGGGTACTGGAAGAACACCCTCTCTTCATTGTTATCCCCAATTCTTGAACCATTTTAGACCTAAATTTCCCTTTTTCATGATTTTCCCCATTTCCCCCTAATTTTCCCCATTTCTCCCCAATTTTCTGCATTTTCCCCCAAATTATTTTGCCCAAATTTCCCCATTTTCCCTTTAATTTTACCCATTCCCCCCAATATTTGGCTTTCTTCTCCCAACTAATTTCTCACTTTTGAACCAAATTTCCCTTTTCCCCAATTTTCCCTATTTCCCCCCAATTTTCTGCTTTTTTCTCCAAATTCTTTTAACATTTTAAATGAAATTCCAAAGTTTTGAACCCAGCTTTCCCTTTTCCCCAATTTTCTCAATTTACACCCAGTTTTCCCCATTTCCCCCTAATTTCCCTATTTTTTTACCAAATATTTTACCCATTTTGAACCAAATTCCCAAATTTTTGACCCAAATTTCCCTTTTTCTAAATTTTCTGAATATTCCACTCACCTTTCTCCAATTTTCCCCTTTTCTCCCCAAATTTCCGCATTTTTTCACTTATTTTCCTAAATTTTCCCCAATTCCATTACCATCTTTGACCCAAATTTAACTTTTTCATCATTTTCCCCATTTCCCTTTAATTTTCTCCATTTCCCCCCAATTTTCTGCTTTTATTCCCCAATTCTTTTAACATTTTTAAATGAAATTCCCATTTTTTTGAGAAATATTTTCCTTTTAAATTATTTTCCCCATTTTTCCTCCAATTTTACCCATTTCCCCCCAACTTTCTGCTTTTCTCTCCCAATTTTTTTGCCATTTGTTGAAGGTTGGGGGGAATTTTCTCCATCCCTGTTATTAGGAAACCACAACGACCAGGTACTTAAGGACCCTTAACTCCTTTGTAAGAGACAAAGGATGTGGCTGGGTGTGGGGAGGAAGCATCTGACCGTTGGGACTTCATTTGCTCGCTGGGCACCGGAGGTGACAGAGGGAAGCTGCTGCCTCCCTTTGGCTGCGACCCCAGGATGTCCAGCTCTGCACTGCCTTCTCTTCCTCGCTAGGTGAGCTCTCGGGCACAAGATTCTGACCCTTTTCCCCACCCGGGGTGCGTGCCTCCCCAGTTGCGCTTTGCAGCAACTTCAGGGGAGCCCAGCTGTCGCTGCCCCCGCCTGTCGGAACGCATTGGGGCTTCTTCCATAACTGCAGAGCTCCTGCCACCTCTGCTGGCTAGCCTGGGTGAGCCATTCCCGCCGCTCCAGCCCGCTCTCTAAGCTCTCTGCTGCACGTTATCCTACCATCCAGCCCGGCCGCCATTACCAACCCCGTGAGACAGACCTGACCTCGCGCCACAGCACCACCTGCAGCTGCTCGGGAGTCATTGCCACCTACCCTGCCTGGCTGGGAGCTCAACAGCGTCCCTGCTGGCTGTGACCGTGACTACACCAAAAGTGCTTGGTAGCCCAGGGATATCTCACCGGGTTCTGGTTTTTGTTTGTTGTTGCTACTGTTGTTGTTGCTTTTTTATTCTGTTATAGATACTAGTAAAGAACTGTTATTCCTTTCCCCATATCTTTGCCTGAAAGCCCTTGATTCCAAAGTTAAGATACTTTGGAGGGAAGGGGGGGGTCCCATTCTCTATTCTAAGGGAGGTTTCCACCTTTCTTAGCAGACACCAGTCTTTCAAACCAAGGCAAAATGATAGACTGCCAAGGGAAGGTAAAGACCAGCAAGAGTTTTCTGTCCTGAAAACTTTTATGTGGGAGCAATCCTTTTATGTATTCAATATTGGAAGTGGTATCCAAATTGAGGTGTTAGGCTCATCAAAGGTGATGACAGTGGTTTTAAATATGAAGGAAAGCACCTAGCACCACTGTTTCAGGTGCAGCTGATAGGCTGCCCATGGGATGTAAAGGTATAAGACCCAAAAAAACTCGCTCGACAAGGTTTTTAAAAGAGCCTATGATGGTTCACGTACTCTGAGTTAGACACATGGGAGAAATACCAACAACATATTCTCAAGAGGTCAGAATAACAAAAAAAGACTTTACTGGCAACTTTAGAAAATCAGAGGACTTAGGCAAAAGGTTTAGAGCAACATTCTAAACACTTCTAAAACCATTAACTTGGCCCATTCAATTTAGCAAACCCTTTTGATTTTAATTTTTCAAAAATTTTGAGAAGAGGGGATTAGAAGAAGAATGTATTTTCCTTCCCATATTTAGAAGCCAGACAAGGCCATGAAAACACATATCTCACCTTGTTTGAAGGTATATGGTTAAAGCCAACTCCCTTGGCTCCTCCTTTAGCCCAGGCCAGGCTTTGAGAGGAACCCAAGAGAAGCATGAAGCCAGATGTTTCTGCACAAGAAGTTACATTAGCTTGTTTATTCAGCAATATAAAAAAAGCTGGGCCCTCTCACAGAGAAATTGAAGGCCTCGCCTATGGGCAAGTGCACCACCTAGGATTTCCCAGTTACCAGGAGTGGTTCTCCAAATCCTTTGCTGTGACCAGAGCTCCCCAGCTGATGTGCAGATCTGGCTGATGCGACAAGGGGAAGCAAGACCACTGACCCAATATGGGTGATAAGCAAGCTTCAGTTTATTTTACCGCAAGTGTGGTTTATATATTGTTACAATTGCTTAAGCATACTAGGCACTATTTCATTGGCTAAATACAAAAGTTACAATTCGCATTCCACTCTTGCTATTTCAGGATACCTCCTCATTCTTTTCAACTGCAAGTTTCCAACGGTACTTTCCGTGGTACTTTCCCCAAAACTTTCATGGGCACTCTGTCCTTGGGCTCCTGCCCTGTCAGCATGACTTGCTCTTGTCCTGTCAGCGTAACTTGCATTTGTCTTACTACTGCGGCCTAAATGGCCTACTTAGGCTGCCCCTGGTTCTGCTCACACAAAATTTAAGACCTCCAGGGAGTCATGGCCATGGTCCTGCAGCCATCCTATGACAGGCTGATGGTAAAATATTAGGGTAGGTGGTGATGTATCTTTCTTAATCACTACAGGCAACCTTTTACAGTAATGATTAGGTGCATTACTTAGCTTATCCTTTGTAATTCTTTGAAAATTTCCTCTATAGTAAATTACACTTATTCCTTAGAGTTGGTGTAGTTGTCTTTTGTGCTGACCCTGCTTTCTGGCAAAACACCAGCACATGTTGGATTGTCTTTGTTAGTCTCTTCTTTATCTTCTGGTTACTCTAACATGTCCTTGGAGGGCCATTAGTTTTGGATCCCAAATGTCAAACTTTTAACTCCCTCAGGCTTTTTAAATTGAAGCTTACCAGAGTTAGTTTCAGCTTCAAACTCAAAGTTTCAGTGATCTAATAATCAAGCTCTAACAATAACAGTCTGTGAAACAAACTCTGAAGTGGAAAACTACACTGCTTAACCACTTATGATTAATACACTGCTTACAACTAATTTAAAGAATTAATTTAAAAGTTAATTTAAACCATTAATTAGGAAAAAATGGATTATGAAAGTTATATAATTTTCAACATCATCATCAAGATCACTTAGGGAGACACTAAACTGCTCCCAGTACAGATCCCTGGGAGTTCCCACCCCTGACAGGTTCCCAGTTTGGAAAGGAGCTGGTTCCCAGCCCCAGCCAGTCCACGCACAGATGCATATTCCAACACGTCAACAGCCATAGCCCTCCCTGCAATGCCCAATCGTTGCCTCCAGCCATCCTCACAGCCCCCTTTTTCCTGTCCGTGTGACCAGTGCCAGGCCCTGCTGCGCAGGGGAGGGCTGCCAAGCCCCTTTCCCCTTGTACTGCCCCGGTCCGGCCCCTGCCCCAGGTCCTGCCAGGGCCCCAGTTCAATCGAAGCCCCTGCCCCTGCCCCTGCCACCTTTCAGGAGGGAGCAGGACCCAGCTGGGCAGAGGAGAGGAGGTTAAAGGCACCAGAGAGCAGGGATGGAAAAGAGGCCTATTTACAAGGATTTGTCCTCCCCTTTCTGTTCCTAATAGCTGCTGGAAGATAGATGAGGTCCAAAGCCACACATACTGGCTCCTAGGTCAGCTCTTCACTGCAGCTGTTCCATGTGATATCTGTGCTGCAGGATCACACAGTTGGTTGCTCTCTGCCAGAACCTGGTGGTGATGGGCAGGGGAGCTGCTGGCATGCAGAGGGCCTGGCAGCTCATGATGGTGGTTTACACTTAACAGAGTCCAATGTGCTCAGTCAAATGTGTCTGCCAGGCTGATGAGGTTCCCTCTTGAGCACAGTGAGAGAGAGAAACAAAACAGGGACTAACATTACCCAGGGATCCTTGGGCCATCACAAGCCAGCCAGCTCTACCAGCTAGCCGGGTGTCCTACTCATTTTTGTTGGCTTTGTGGATCTGCCATGAGGTCACCCCAACAAGTTTTTTAGCACTCCACCCCTTGGCCATCCTCATGTTTTAAAAGTTTTTCCTTATAATCAAGGCCCCTTATTGTGCAAGGAGAGGACTTGCCCAGATTTTGGAAAAGGAGATGGGTTCATTCTGGAGATGGAACAAGAGCCCTCCCCAGCAGATTTCTCATACTTACAGATATTACTGCTATTTACCCTATCATGCAACCTAGACTAGTATTGGAAATGCCCTCTCCCAGCATGAAAACTTCTGAACCATTTGACTTGTAGGAGAGTAATGGGGATGTGCAAAAGCTTAGGGGCAGATCTATGGCCCAAGATGTTATTTCACATCTCTTCTGTCCTTCCCAGGACACCTCTTAAAGCCTCCATTGGCTTTAAATCTTCAGGAGGATAGTTCTGCTATTTGTAACCCATCTCTTAGTTTTCACACATCTCTCCAAATGTCCAAAAGGACTCCACTTGCTCTGTACCACAAAGCTGTGAGCTGAAGTCATACAGCATGTATACAGCTAGGGAAAGCATCCTAGATGATTCCCTTCAATTCACCCCAGGTCTTCCTGACTTTGCCATTCCTCTTCTCATTTGCCTTACAGAGTACGGTGGAGAAACCCAGATAATTCTTACCACATGGCCAAGACCTGCTTCCCTCCCACTGTTCATACCTAGCAAGTCAGAGTATGAAAAGGGAAAAGGAGATTCTTATCATTCTTCACTGGAGGGCAGAAACTCCAACCAGGTGCTCATAAATAAGCAAGGAGCCACCCTTACCTAAATTCTCAAACTAAAAAAGCAACTAGCACACCTTTTAGCTACCAAGACTAGAACCGAAGGAAAATCCTTTGATTGCAATTTCTGATGTTTGCTTTTTCTCTTCAGAAAAAGAAGGGCTTCACTTCCCCTCATTCCTAAGACAAATGAAGGCAGGAAAAACGCCTGTCCGCAGATTTCTGACCTTGGAGCTCCGGGCAAACACACAGTTTCAGCCTCCACTGTGTGGCTTTCCGGTATTCCCTTTCACAGGGTAAAAGCGAGACTGACTGGCACGGATCGCTTTCTGTGAGATTTCGTAATCTCTGCTGCTGCTCCTGCTCATTTTTGTACCCCAGCGGGTCAACTTTTCACCCAGAGGACGCTGCGTTCCAATCCATGGGCCCAGCATCTCATGTCACCAGATATGCTGCAAATTTTTGTTAAAAGCTATTTATTATCCTCCCCGTTCCCGTGTCAGGGCAACAGCCTCTCTAGGGCTGTCCAGAAACGAACGTTCTGTTTTCAACAACGTGCTGTTGAACGGGAGATTAAAATAATGGCAATCTGAGTTAAATTGATTCTGGATGGCGTCCACTATTATCTTTCAAGTCCCCTAGCCCTACAGTCACCTTTATCACAGAGGGGGCTGAACTCCCAGCCCGTCCCGAGGCCCTTCTCTCGAACTGTCGGAGCCCACCGCCGCCCACCCGCGCGTGGCTGTTCCCGCGGGCCGGGAGGAGCGGCTGCAGCAAGCGCCGGCCCCGCCCCCTCTGCACTGAGGGCCACGCGCGCTATCGTCCCGTCACGCGGGACAGCTCGAAAGGGCGGGTCCGCTCCCTGCCCCGACTGGCGGCTCGCGCGGCTCGGACACGTCACGTGCGGCTGTCACGTGATGTCGTCCCGGACCGATGAGGTCAGTGCCGGGTCACGTGACCGGTGCCTACGCGCAGTAGGGCCGGGTGCAGATGGCGGACGCAGAGGCCGAGGCGGCGGCGCGGCCGGAGGTGCCGCGGGTGGTGCCGGCGCTCCGCGCCCGTCTCTGGCAGCTGCAGGCAGAGCTGCGTGAGCAGGAGGTGTCGGAGGCCTCGTCCCGAGCCTACTGCCGGGGCTTCTGCCAGGTAGGAGCCGGGCGTGGCGGGCCGCGGCGCTGGCTGCAGGCCGGGTGCGGGCAGCGATTATGCAGCATGGGCAGGCTTGGGACTGCCGTCCTGGACTCTCGCTCGTCCGAAGCTGGCGGTGCGCGGGGCTCGGGGCACCGGGCCCGGCTGCCGAGCGGGGCCCTGCACGCCCTGCGGCAGGCGCCCCGTGGGCTCTGCGCCGCCAGCCCCTAGCCGGGCCCGACCGGCCGAGGCATTAGCATCGTTTCGAACTGGGTCATCCTGTGGCCTTCGGGTGGGTCTCTGGGGCAGGCGGGCTACACCGCATTTTGTCTCTGCATTCTTGGCTCGGTTCCGAGGCCTCTGGTTGTCTGTGTTTCACTTGTCTCAGTAGCAAATCTCTGTATGCCGTCTTCTTTGAGATCTGCCGTGGGGTGGTGTAAGGAGTGCTTGCTTGCCTTTAAGGACCTCTAGTGCCCTTAAGTCACTGAATGAGCCGTGGTTTGGATATCTTGTCTTGAATATTTGCTTTATGCAACCCAGAGAAAAATCACTAATTTCAGAATAGAGGCCCTAAGTTCCAGAAGAAGAGCTGATCTTGATTGAAGCCACAGTGATGGAGATAACTCATTCTTAAGTAAATTATTCCAATGATTGATTAGTTTTTGCTACCCTCACAGCATAATTTACTGCAAGCTCTAAGGTTGAAAAATTGTTGTTACGTTTCTGGGTTGGAGAGTTGTCCCTGTTGAGTCTGAAGAGATGGTGGGTTTTAAAGTAAAAAAATAAAAAATCTGTTTTCTAAGTTAGTTTACGACACCTTACCTGACAAAGCTATAGTATTTGACTGGTGAGTGGCAAAATCAGAGAAAAAAGCTTGCTAATGTGTTAAAAATTATGTTTAAGTGGTGTTACCCTTCACAGTCTTCCATTTTGCATCCACAGGTTGTGGGCTTTGCCGTACCATTCTGGGAGGGTATTTAGCTCATCACTTACTGAAATAACAGAATAAGTATATTTAGTGGGCTTCAAAACTTCCTTCTCAAACCGGGGCGTGCTGCTGAATACTGCTGTGTTTGTCCCAAATTCAGTATATGGTGAAGATCTGTGACCTTGCATTGACATGGAGCGTACTACTAAGTGTGACTCTTTCCATGTTTAGGTTTTGCTGAAATTGTTTCCAATGGTGTACATTGTGTCAGAACGTTGATGCAATTATTCAGCTAACACACAGTAGTGGTTGTCAAGATGATCAGTGTGTGTACACGTCCAGTTTCCCAGATTAGTTTGGTACAGAAGAAGCTTTAGAGATACTTGTTTCGTGAAAGACAGTTCCGCTACCTAAAAATAAAAGCAAACAACAATAAAAAACCCTCGAACTGTGTCCCACAAAAAATGTATCCCTCTAGGTCCTTATGTTGTTATTGAAGTCTGATTTTTAAATACTGTGATAGCACAGATAAAAATGGAAAAAGTTGTTTTTGAGCTGCCATCAGTCTGGGACATTTCGGATTGTCATGC
The DNA here is from genome assembly GCA_024500445.1 of Entomyzon cyanotis. Classification (NCBI taxonomy): domain Eukaryota; kingdom Metazoa; phylum Chordata; class Aves; order Passeriformes; family Meliphagidae; genus Entomyzon; species Entomyzon cyanotis. The sequence continues at coordinate 6,933,548 of JAKEPQ010000433.1, read as the reverse complement.
CCGTATTCCAGGAGATGCAATGGAAGATGGGGAGCTGCTGGTCTGTCCTGCAGCAGCTTCAACAGAGGATGATTTTATGATATAATTGCGCATTCAGACCACTGTGGGTAGGATGTAATTTTATGTCTGAGTTTCTCCTGACAGGGGATGTTTGTGATTATTTAAATAACTTAAGGTCTGCCCATAAGTAAAATTTAGGGAGCTCAACTTAATTTTGTCATGATTACTTGGAGGGTACCACTGATACCTTGTCATAAGTTTATTAAGCTACAACAGAATGTGCCTAGAAAGATGCTGAATTTATCTGGTATTAAGTTTGATTTTGGGAAGCAGCTGACATAAGGAGAGCTGCAATGTTTTAGGTTTGCTAACCTGTGAGTACAGCTGAGGCAGGGGCCTGAAAGGTGCTTTGTTTTGCTGGGGAAATTACCATGGCTGTCATGTAAACTGTGAACCAAATTAGTAACTTTCCTATACTTTGAGCTGTCTGAATGCTTTTTACTACACGTACTACTTGTGCTGCTCTCTGCAGATTTCCAGATGTTCTTATGGGGAGGGATGCTGCATGGCACAATTTCCTTGAAGATCCCTGTTTTCAAGCAGGGAAATAGGACTGTTGTCCAGGATAACAAAACCAAGAAACTGTTGAAGCCTAAGTAATGGGTTGACTGCAACTTTATATTGTACAGACATGAATGCTTTGCACATTCACCTTGGGAAAAACATGTCTTTTGAGAAGCTCAATATGTACCCAAACAGTCAAGGAGAATGACTGAGGGGGATGTTTGGGTCTCTGCTGTCATAAATAGGAAGAAAAGTTATCAGTGAAGCAGAGGTTGTAAACATCAAAGCATCCCATCTGTCAATGCCCAGCTGCTGTTGGCTTTCTGAAATTTTTGAAAGTGGTACATTGAGGATTGTTGATTGCAATCAGACATGGTTAAGAACAGGAGGAAGTGTTTTTCTTAAACAGAGGCTCAAAGCTGTAATAACAGGTCAGTAAACTTTGAGATCTTTGTCTTTAAATTTGGTCTGACTGGAAAAATTAGGCTTCTGAGGAAGTGCAGCTAAGCCGGTGTTCCATCACTGCAGAACATGAGAGTCTGTGCAGGGTGAAGGGCCTAGGCTAGTCTGTATGTTATGTGTTAGGTGGATGTGGCCTCTGCATTTCTTGCCCCAGTCACCAGTCAGGTGTGTCACTGGAGTCAAAGAGGAGGATGGGATGAAGTGTAAGTGGACATGTATTAACCAGACTTTAAATGCTTGAATACTCTTATCATGTAATTAGACTGTAAGGTAGTAATTGCTTCTAAATTGTTACTTGAGAATTCCTTAAACATGTAGATTATCTAATTCTGTCAAGTTAATAATTTTTCCATAATAGCTTTTATATAGACTTCCAGGAGAAATCTGTAGTGGACAACTAACTATTTATATTGCTTGTGAAAGAGCAGAAGGGCTTTGAAGAGCTTCTTTAATATAGTTACTTCATTTGGCTTATTTGTCAGTATGCTGATACCTATAGCATCATAATGTTCAAAACTACAGACCCTTGAAGTTCAAGCTATTAATAAGTGTGTCACCTTAAATCTGTCTTTTACTCTGAAACCACTGTTTATGTATTTGACAAGAAGTTTCTCATAAAAGGTTACTCAGTGAATTCCTAATGTTAGCTTTAAGACCTCGATCCTGGTGCTCGCATTGCACTTGAGCAAGGGTGCAGTGTTTACTAGAAAATTTATTTAATCTTAGAAAGTATTTTGCTGTGTTTTATGGTTTACACTGACTAGGTAGTTCATGATCAAAGTGTCTGTCAAAATAATTGAGTACTAAATTTGGCTTTTTAAATAGATTGGTTTTAATGGATGTATTTTTAGAAGAGTGCGGGGATTGGTGTGTTTGATCTGTTTTTGTAGTCACTATAATGATAATAGTTTCTGTAGTCACTATAATGATCACTATAATGGTAGTGTTACTGCTGGCTTTACTAAACAGCTGATTTGTGATAGTCATCAGTTGATTATCTGGGAATTGCAGCTTGACAGTCTTTGAATGTGATTTAATACTACAAAGTGATATATTATTTGAGTTCTATTATAAAATTCTTCATTAATCTGCTAAATAAGCTTGAACACTGGTATTACTTGCCCATTACTACTGCAGCTAATGATCTTTATGCTGTGCTTAAGGATGATTTCTGCAAACTTCCAATTTCCCTCCCCTGCTGCTGCCCCCCCCCCCCCCGCTTAAGTCTTTATAACTATTAATGTTATGTGGGGTTTTTGGAAAGTTTGTAACTTTCATTCACCCAGAAGTTCTGTTACTGAATTGTTGGAGAACACTCCACAAAGCACTGAATTACTGATTCTTAGATGGTATTTTTTAATAGATTTCTTTTTCTTAATTATAACACATGATTCTGCAAGCCTAATTAACATCTGCATTGTTTTTAGGCTAGGACTAGTATAGTATAGTTATATCACTGACATAACATTGGACACTGGCCACTTACTTCTTGCTGTGATGGAAGGTAGGTTTTGTCTTAGAAGTTTTTGGCCATTATTATGACTGCATTTGGTTTTAGCAAGCTTGTAGTAGGGTTTGTTCAGTAATGTCCTCCTTCCATTCACCAACTGATATGATCGTGTGGGGTTTTTTTAAGGTGTTAAAATAAGTTTGTTGTGTCTGAGTCCCTACTTGAAGTGATTGGAAAACTGGTACGGCCTCACCGTCCTTGTAGGACAATTTGACTTGTTTTGAATGGTAGGGTGAAGCACTCTGAACTTTTTTTCCCCATTGGTTTTCTTTTCTTTGCAGCTGGTTTTAATCAAGACTGGTACCTTGTTTGGTCTAGAGAGGGTACCACATGGGAGAGGGAACTGGTAAGAATACCAGCATCACTTCTCTGGAGGTGTAGGAAGGTGTTCAGGGAAGGGCTATTATTTGTGAAACAAGCTGTTAGTAGAGCTAAGGTATCCTCAGCTCAATGTCCTACTTGCTCTCCAAATGTACTTGATAGCCTGTCAGAGTGTAGCATGGTAATGCAGTTAAGTTTTAATAAGGTTGGGAGACACTAATGTTGTCCCTGTGTTGATGTGATTTCTCTTAAAACTGTCTCGATTTTATATTGCTGCTTTAGTGCTGTGCCCAAGTAATGTGGGATTGCTATGGTCAAGGAGTAAAATCTGGGGTAATTTTGCATTTGAAAAATGCCTATGTAATGATCTGATCTGGGGTTTGTATCCCTTTCTGGTGACTTCATGTTTGCTGTGTGGGTAATGCATGTACCTTTAAAATACTTCACCTGTAGTAATGTTCTTAATCTTGAGTTTTTTCTTATTTTTTCTTCATTCTTACTAGTTATGAAGATTCCAGTGTTACATACGTAGTTCTGTCTCCATGGTAGTTGAACAAAAGGAGCTAAGTGTAGGACTTCTCCCTGAATTTTCTACTTAATAGTTCACGTTTCTAGCTTTGCATCTAACTTTCTGCCCAGTAGAAATTCTGGTAACATTATCAAAATAATAAAGTAAATAAAAATATATTTCAATAAAAGGGAGAATTTTTGTTGAGGTGAAAAGCTGCTAATATTGTTTCTTCAAACTGTTAGTGTGAGAAGTTTGTTGTAGCTTGTGTATTCAGAAAACCTGGTGTTAGAGGACAGTAAAGTAAATAAAGTAAATAAAAATATATTTCAATAAAAGGGAGAATTTTTGTTGAGGTGAAAAGCTGCCACTTTAAATTCTCCTTCAGAGTAGAAATTTCTCACTTCCAGAATTACTCTACTCTATGGGTTTGATATTGTATATAGATATTTGTTTTTAAGCAAAAGTGTATTATAAGAACTTCTAATGATAACTCATTTTGTTTCAGACACTGCTCCAGTATGCTGGCAGTCGGGGTGCATCGGAACATATTTTACCTTTTTTGGAAGTGTATCGAATCTCCATCCAAAGCTTTGCTAATGCAAGACCTTACTTGACTACAGAATGTGAAGATGTTCTTTTGGTACTTGGCAGGCTAGTGCTGTAAGTTTTAAGTTGGTATATTAATTTTCTTTTTTGTTTAAAAAATAAGTGCACTTTATAAATTAAAGGGCAAGCTGTTGAAATAGTTTATTGCTTAATTTGACAACTGTATTTGCAATTTATAATCTGGTAAATGTCTTTAGTACATTTTTAATCGTACCACAAAAATGTATTTGCGCATTTAATTAATTAATGTGGACAAGTTCTAAGGCCTTGTTCTTCTGTATTTGGATAATCATGTAGGTATTAGGAAGGTTCCATTCTTTCTGTTCTTTCTTAAAAAATTCTGCAAGTATTATTTGCTGTAAAAGAAGCTTAGTGTAGTGCTCATTTAACAGAAGCTTCAATATAAGACCTTTGCACATGGCTTAATAAACCTGTATCCCTTGCCCTGCAGCTGCAGCTTTGTGTATCCTGTCCCCTTTAGTGCAGGGGCATTCTGAACGTATCTTTTGCTGTGAAGGACAAGCTGGTTTGTGTTCACGACAGTCCAAGTTGTGCTATAAGATTGCACAGCAGACTAGACATGATTTAAAGCACAGCAATTCCTGGAACAGAATAGAGAACCATTTTACAGTCCATCAGCTGAGTTGGGGTAACTTGCAGTTTCTCAAAGTCTGTCTCAAGTGCAAAGCAGCTTTTTGTAATGGAGTGTAGCTGGAGGGCTTTCATGTGCACTGGAGTATACCTGAGAAGGATAAGGTGATGTGCTGGTCATTCCTTGCTAGTGAGGTCTCATTTGAGGAGGGAGGGTGAAGATCTAGAACCTTGAATATGAAGATCGTCACAGAGTAAAAGTGATTCTGTGAGATTTTGGGTTTTGGGGGTTTTTTGTTATCAGACTTTTACTTGCTTTGTGGTCTGAACTCAGGTATTCTCTTTAAGGACTTTAGCAGTGAACTCCTTGGTCAAATGTTTTATTTGTAATGATCTGACTTGCAATATAAATGAACAGCTCAGAACCAGGTATCTCTAAATGATGCCTTGAATTATTTTGCTTTTTAATGGTGAGAAATATGTGAACTAGGAGTGTTCTTGGGTTTTTTGAAAATGTGAAATCAGGAGAAGTTTAACTTCTTACTAAACCTAAGACTTTAACTGCTAAATCATTTACCTGGTACATAATACACATTTTTGGCAAAATACCTTTATTGCTTTTGCAGACTGTCTCCTTAAGAATAGACTATTCTTGTCTTTGTCATATTATCATTAATTGGGTTGTGTATTTTGTTGTTTCTTACTTACGTTATTTTAAAAGTTTGTCTTTTAGTGTTTGTGTGCAGGACATCTCTACTTGGAGTATTTTCTTTGTACTTTTCCACTGTATCAAAAGTGCTTTTCTTTTGTGGAGAAATTTCAGAATATTCTGCTTTTGCTAATATGGTTTCTTCCAACTCTTAGTGTGAGAAGTTTGTTGTAGCTTGTGTATTCAGAAAACCTGGTGTTAGAGGACAGTAGAAAGCTGACTTGCTGGAATCTCGTCTTTCTTGTAATAATTACATTTGAAAGGAATCTAAAGAATGAGAAATACAAGGAATGAGGTTGAAGATAGGGTGAGGTAAATGAATTAACCTGAATTAACTCTCCCACGTTTTTCATAAGTTTACAAGGGAGTGAAAGAAAAGATAGATCAGGGAATTAAAGATAAAAATTGAGGTTCCATGAAGGAGGAAGATGTCGTCCTAGTTAGGGACATGAAAGCATACTGTTCTCATGTAATTGTGATTTTTGGTGAAACAGTTGGGTTACCCACAGCTGTCATACACACTGTGTTTTGAGACCTGAACCTTGATTGGAAGTGAAATGAGCGAACTCTGTTTCAAAGCAGAAGTGCACTGCTTCCTGTTGAAGTCCTCCTTCCCTTCCAACATTCCTTCTGGAGAAAAGGAAAGGAACTTCCACCTCCTGACATCCTTCTCAGCAGGGTGAGCTAATAACAGCAAAACTCAGTATACTGTGGTCTTCCCTGCTGCGTGCTGAGGTCCTTTGTGCATTCACAGTATGGCTGACATGATGTAGGGACTGTGCCTCCCGTAAGAAACATGTTGCTCATGCAGTGTGAGATATTGTTGGTCCACTGTCTAACCTTAGGAAGCAAAAGGAAAGCTTGGAGTGGTTGCTGTTGTAGATTACAGATGTGACAAACGATTGGAGGTGTGTGTGTGGGCGTGGGGGGGAAACAGGAATGTTCTTTTTGGCCATGGCCATGAAGTGACTTACCTGCTTTGCTTAAGTGGAACTTGTACAGGTTATTCCCGCAGCCCCAAAGCACAGTGCATTCCCCACACCCCCCCAGTATTACTGTTTCAAAGGTGTTGCCTCTGTAGAAGAGTTAATGAACAATTAGCCATATTAGAGATGTCTTTCACTGACAGCCGGCTATCCTTGTGGATCTCAGGAGACCCTTGGCTCTGGTTATTCACAAAAGCTTCTGTGAGTGCTTTATTTCTGAGGCTGCTGTGAGGGGGAAGGTGTCATGTTACCATCAGTATGAAAATTTTACTTCCATCTGGAAATGTTTTGTATGATTCTAAGGTTAATAGATTAAAAAGAAGAAATGTTTGGTCATAAGTCACATTGTGTTTGCCACTAACTAGGATTTGACTGCTCTCCATTTTCTTCTGTGTGCTGTGATGGCAGTGAACTGAAAGGGAGTTTACCATTTCTACAACTTTGAGAAGGTGTTTATATATGTTGGGGGGTTTTTTTCAGCCATAAAAAGAGAAAGGAGATTTGAATGCTGTCTGGTATAAGTAGCAAAACTGGATTGAACCAGTGCACCAGTCTGCCTCAAGCTTGGAGCTCTAGCTCACCTGTTGGTTGTATCTATGGAGTCTAGCAGATGTTGCTTCCCAGAAGAGAGAGTGTGTTTTCTTGCCACAGCACTCTGTCAGCAGGGCCATGTTACACTTGGCTGTTTGTCTAATAAAGCAGTTCTCAGCCTGTTGCAGTTTGATTCACTAGCTTGCATTTACCACTCTGCTGTCTATCATAAAGAGCTAGTTCAACTCTTAATAAGCACAGAATAATTCCTGGCAACAAGTGAATGATTCCTGCTGATCATCCAATGTATAATTAGTCATCTTTGTGTCTCTAAGAAGACTAGGATAGGGAAAGTGTTCTAATACAGTCTAAAGATGAACATGGTTCTGAAAGCTTTTAAAATTTAATTTAAAAATTTTCTGTGAATGAGGTATAAAGTGATTACAGACAAATTGTTTGCAAATAATATGTTGATTTTTGCCTAGAGTTATTTGTTCCAAAATAAATTCAAATCTAGGACACCTTTTTTTAAAGGATATTTTGAAGTTGAGCATTTCAGATGAATAATTCTTTTTCTAATAATGTAAACATTCTGTACCCATTACACTTTATTTCCAAAAGTTGTGATTAAAGTTTGGAATTGAGTTTTGTGTAGGTAGACATTGTGGTGGTACTGGTAGAGTTAGAAAGGCTTGGCTTCATGGCACGATCCTGGTATTTTGATTTGTGCCCTAGCCAATGACATGTAAACTCCATTTAGTTGCATTACAATAAAGAGGGAAATGGGATTTCAGGGACATGGTTGTGTTTTAAAGTATTGTATAATAAGGACCAAAAGAAAGAATTATCCTAAACAGTCTTTTGTCCCCCTTGGCAGTAGGGAAGGCTGTCTAGTTTTTGTGCAGCTGTGTGTTTGAATAAATTCTTACAAAAAACCATAGTTAATTGAGTTGGAATTCTAATTATTTTTCTGCCAAGTAAATTGTGATTGGGATATCCTGGATATTACTTTACAATTGGGCTGTAAGTTGTTTTATGTGGTGGCTTATATATCTGGAGCTCCAGATTTCTTATGGAGTGACTTCTAGACCAGGGTGCTCTGTGTTTGGATCCCAAGGAAGACTTGAGGACTTCCAGCAAAAGAACTTTTGCCGTTTGGTTCAGATCAGTCCTGTGTAACTACAACAGACAATAAATGAAATTAAATAATATTAAATTACCTTGTCTTTCTAGACTGTCTCACTCTTTATACACAATGCATTGAAAATGTCATTGCAGATTTTGTCCAAGTAGCAGCTTAATGGTTAATTTAGAAAAATTATGTTTAAAAGCTTGCTTTTGCCATTTTGTTTAAGCCTGTTATATAATATAACCAGGATCATATATCAGAAAAAGTAATTCTAGTAGTTGAAAGTGGACATAGTGAGGATTGATTGAGTAAGTCTGAAAGTGAGTTGTGCATCAAAAGACTTTACAAAAGCACATTGACCATGAAGTTTGCAAATATTTTACTCAGTATAGAGTCATTGTGTGACACGGATGAAAAGAGGACACCTAGGGATTTTCTTGGTTGGTTGGTTGCTTTGTTGTTGATATTTTTGTTTGGGGTTTTTTGTTGGTTTTCTTGTTGTTGTCTTGTTGGGGTTTTTTAGTTTTGTTTTTTTTATGTTAAAATAGAGTTCAGGTGGTTTGTAAAGTTGGTTTTTGTGAAGAATGAGGCTTCACTTCTAAAAATTTGAAAAGATTTATTAAAAGAACAATAGAGGATACCCACAACACAAAGCGACAGTGCTGGCTGCGTGGCTGGTCTGGCCAGAGGCACCAGAGCTCGTGCAGCCGCTTTACGCTCTCCCGACGTCAGTCAAGGGCCCTTAATACGTTTATCCAATCCTGGGCTTGGCCATCCTCTTCTCACCCTTCCTCCCGTCTGTTTGAGGCGGTCTGCCCTAGATCCTCCCTTCTGGGCATGCTCCTTGGTGGTAATGGGCGTGGGTGCATTCGGACTGGCACCTTGACTGACGTCTGGAGACAACTTTCTGGAAAGTTCTCGGTGGCTTTTGGTGGCCATCTTACCCCTATATATAACAGTTTATTATTCAAACATTACAAACATTCATAACAATTAAAACCAGCCAAAATGACAACCAGAAGGAACAGTGGCAACTCATTTAAGTCCTTACCACCCTTGTTAAAAGTATACCCAAACAATCCATCAATTAACCTGCATCTCTTAAACATTTAATACCCTTCTTAACTCGTTAATTATTAACTCTTTAACCCTTTAACAATATACGAAAGTCAATTTCCCTTCATAGTTTTTGACAGTTTTGATAGTCTATTAGCAACCACCTGGGTCTAAATATTTGGGCTGGTGATTTAACTTTGTCCTGCTAAGCTGGAGTACCAGGCCAAACAAAGTACTGATTATTTTTTTAAATTGAGACCTATGACAGTTGGAATATGTGGTGGTCCTTTGCCAGCTTTTGATCATCAGCAAAGTCTCGTGCCTAAAGGTGTGAATAATGATGGAAAGATGGTGCTGAAGGCTGTTGTATCTTCTGCCAATCTAATAAAAGTGCTTAGAGCTTTTGCAGGTCTAAGCCTCTATTTCAAGGAACCAGGATTGTGAGCTTTTGTAGAAATGTGCAAAGGATGGCCAGATACTTACTCAATATTTGTCCATTTGGTCTTGTTGATGTATATGACTGCTGAATCTGGCTAAAAATTGAGAAGGTGTAGCATTTCGCAGGTAACTGATCAATGTGTTTATCAGAAGTAAGGAGGAAGATGGAAAATCTTTTTGAGTACTAAACAAATCTGAAACTTGTGTTTGCTTTATAGTCATCTCTTCCTTTTCCACTTCTCCGAGCTCAGTTCTCCTGCCTGCCTGCCTGTCTGCATAAGACGTAAGACTGAATGTGTTGCCCAGTCATTCTTCTATTTAATATTTGAGAGAGGATGTTTTGAAGAAAAAGTAGCAAGAGTTGAAACTATCTAACAGTGTAGATGTAGCTTACAGCAGTGATTCAGTGCTTTTTTTTACAGGTGGTGTCCTAGATTAGTTTTCTTTCCTTATATTGTCATGATTTATGAAAACACTTCTGCTGTGTGTAAGTCTTGTGAATCTCTAGACAGAGCGTCATGGTTAACACTTTTAGTTTGACTGGGTCTAATTGTTCAGTAGGGTTTTAAGCAATCCATGTGTCACGTACAAGGTTGGATAGCTCCTGTTTGAGAACAATATAGTCAGCAGTCTTGCCATGTCAGGTTGTGGTTTGTGCTGTAGGTATTGGAGTGCTCCCCCAATTGGTATCAAAGGCAGATAAGGTACTGATACTCCTTGAGGTAGCTCATCCAGATCTGTTTTTGTGCCGATGCATGTGTCTTCTGTCAAGCTGTTTTTTAGTTTTATTTTCTTATATATGTCAGTGCTGAAATGTTGAGCTGGGTGAAGCTGGCTTGCCTTCTCCCTCTAGGCAGAGACAATGCTGGACTCCAGTGAGTTTTATTTAGAATAATTGTTAGGTTTCCTTTGAGAAAAAAGAATAAAAATTGTGTGATGCAATATTCCTGAGCCACATTGAATGGACTATCTTGTATGATAAAAGTAGCTGTAATCTTAAATACGCAAGATTGTGCGTAGTAAAAAAGGAGCACCGTTTCTATATGATGAATCACACCTGATTTGCAGGCTGTTTCAGGCCTTTAATTGATTTGCACAATCTAACATGTTTCAGAGTTACTGTCAGCGCTTATCTGAATACCAAGTAGTATGTGCCACAAATGTTATTTAATGTAACAAGAGAATATGTTCAGGTAGCTTGTTTACTTGCCTTTTGCTTTTCCAGGAGTTGTTTTGAGCTACTGCTTTCAATTCCTGAAAGTGAATTGCCACATGAGGTGTGGTTAGGATTCCATCAGTCCATTCAGGTAAGTGTTCTGAATTTCTTTCTTGCAATTTACAAATTTTAAAAAAAAAGCTGCAGTTGTATTCCTTCTCTTCTATACCCTTCTCCTGAGTCCCGCTTGTCCTGCATTGCTGTTACCTAGGCAGCAAGAATTTCTGAGCAGCAAAAGACTAACTGCAGCAACCGTATTGGCAGTCCTAAGGCCCAACAGCATATTTATAACCACATGGTTGATGGCAACTGAAGTAAGAGAACCTTAGTGTAATTCTTGATCTAATGATTGTGTGAGAAACATACTGAGTTCGATTAAGTGATTTAATAGCTCTGAAGCATTACTTTGGTGATAAAAGAGCTTTTCTGGAGGTCTAAGTGGCAGGTTAGTGTCTATACCTGATTTGAGAGGGATGGAAATGATAGGACAGGTCTCTAGTCCAGATGGTTTTTAGAAATGTTTCTTTGGAGGTGGTGCTGAGATAAGCTCATACTACTACATTCCTGCACTCAAATCAAGATGGCTAATATAGACTGTGTAGGAAGAAGGGACTTTTCTGCGTTTTAGTCTGGAGACAGTACCTGGCTGTCTGCAACCACTGGTGTTCCTTGTGGAGCTGAAAGATGGGAGTGGTATTGCTGTATTCATATTGATGGGCCCTTCGAGGACCGGGGACTGCTCTGTTTCTGTTATTGCCTGTTCTGGCTTTGACTGTGATTGGTGAAGTTAGAACCTAATCTCAATTATAAATTACTGAAGTGAAGACTTTGGCAGGAAATAGTTGGAAGTGAGCTTAGACCTTTCAGCTGTCTTTATCACAAGACTTTATACCCCTTTGGTTGGGGATTTTCTCAATCCCTGAGGCTTGGCTACTGCTCCATTAGCTCTGAAGATGCTAGTTCTAAAGGAGCTTCTACTTTTGTTTTGCCTGCAGGCAAGGAAACAGGAGGTTTGAAAACTTTTCAGTAGACTGAAGATGAATAAACCTGTCACTTTAAACTGAGAGAAGCAGTCTAGTAGAGCTTTGTACTCCTGCTAGTAGCGGAAGGGACAGAGGTGGTCTGTGCTTGGTGATTCCAGGAGTAGAGAGGCCTCCTTTTCCTGGAATGCTATGGAATATTCATGGGAACCCTAAAAACAGTTGGGTGTAGCATGTACTTGGTAATAGAAAGAAATGTGGTAGGTGCAGTTTAAATCCTGTGGCCTTAGTGTTGACAAGGATTTGTCACCACTATTTTGAGTGAATAAGTCTTTTAACTCCCTTAGTGACTGCAACAAATCACAATGGACATTGCAGCTCTCCTCAGTCAGATTTGAAGGCCAGTCAGTCCGTTTTGACAATGCCAAGCTATGCCATCTGTTTGGCTATTGAACAAAGGCTGGGTCTGTGCTTCCAGCATGTTCATTTGTGGGAAACAAATGAATAAGGGCCACAGATAAGGGTGGTCAGCCACAGTTTCATCTTTTGTGTTAGGGCTAATGCAAGATGCTGAAATTTACTGTTTCCAAAGTAGCTCTTCTTTAATTTACTGTTACAGTCAACGTAAGGTAAAGAGGAGTGAATCACAGTCACACAATACCAGGTTGAAAGGACCTCAAGGTTCATCTGGTCCAACCTTCCTTGGCCAAAGGGAGGGTCTAGACAAGATAGCCCATCACCCTGGCCAGCTAACTCTTTAAATTCTCCATCATTGGAGAATATACCACTTCCCTGGGGAGAATATTCCAATGGCTGAATCTTCTCATTATGAAAAATCTTTCTTGGTTGTCCAATCAGAATTTCCCCAGGAGTAACTTGTTCCCATTACCTCATGTCTTTTCCATGTGAGTTCTTGTAAAAGGGGAGTATCCATAGTTTTTTGTAGCTACCCATTAAATACTGGAACATGGTGATAAGGTCTCCCCTAAGCCTCGTGAGTTTATCGTACACTAAAAGGCATATATGTTTGTAACTGAGGTGGCCTAGACCTGAAACAAGATGTGCTTTCATATTTGGAATATGGGAGGGCATATACAGGCTTTTTTTTTCATTATAGCAGCATTACAGTGCAGCTCTAAAAGTTGCTAGCTTTTAACTGGAGGGATCTGCAAGGTGAATTCTTGTTACCAAGGTTTGTAATTTCTATGATGTAACAAATCTGTGCATTTCTAGGATTTTGAAGTGAGTGATCAAAATTGATACTTCTGACAATAGAGAGCAGGTTTTAAGTCTGATGAGATAGCTCTGTTTATGCTGAATATGTTGGAAGGGAACTGTTAAATTCCGGTGGTAGAAGGGTGTGATGTTCCACTCTTAAGAGGCATCCAAAATTCGTAAATGCTTGTGGTCTTAAGGATTTACAAAAGTCAGAGGATGTGCAAGAACTTGTTAGCAAATCACATGCTTCTCATGGAAATTGGTATGTTAGTTCTTGACCTACTATATAAGCACGCAGCAGGGGAGCTTGGATAAGGGGGTAAGGCAAGAAGGAGGAGGGAGAACAAGAGAGAAGAAGAGATCACCATTCCTGGTTCCAGTGTTGGTCCAGCTGATGGGATGTCCAGAATCCTGGAGCTACCACCCAGGCTTATTCAGGGTACCTTTTCATGGATAGGTTTTCCTGCCCTGAAGACAGGTTTCTCACTTTGTATGCAAATTAGCTATGCACTCATGTGCAGTCCAGTTTTTCAGACCCCTCTGAAAATGGGTCAGAGGGCTTCGGGGGTCTTGGGTGGTCTTCATCTTGCTGCTACAGTCCATCCCCACTTCTCAACCTCATTTCTGAACTTTTGTTGGATTGTGTTGTGCTTATCTGTAGGAACAAGAGCAAGGATGTTTTTCATGGAAAAGTCCTGCCGTATGTCCACATGGCCCGTTCTCCAGCCTGCATCCTGTTGTTTCTCACAGTGTGATATTACCAACAGTTCTTCGTTATTAGCAATGATTCTTATGTGTTATTACCAACAATCCTTGGTAGGGTCCTCAGCATCTCACTATTGGTGTTGGAGACATACACGTGTGTACTAGTTTGAAAACAAACCAGTGGGAGATCGCAAATCAGAATTATAATTTAATAGGAAAATTAAAAATAAATGCAAAAATACAAGAAAAAACACTGACAAAGTCAGATACAACCTGACACCCTGTTAGTCAGGGTGGTGGTAGCATTCCAAGTGAAGTAGTTCGGTTGAAGCGGTGATCCTGTGGAAGGTCTGGTCTCCCCTTGAAAGTCCAGTGGTAGCTCTTGTCCTCTGGGAATTCAGTGGACAGGGGCTGCCTTGTGCAGGTCCAAAACCCAGGTTATATCCAGGTGGGAATGCTTGGCTCCTCCCCCATGGGTGGAGCATCTCACAACAGGATGAGGTAATTCTAATGGGATGAAGTAATTCCGTGAGTCATGCGGTGGGTTCATGAAGGCCCATTAACAGTTTTCAGGGGTGAGTCACAGCAGGAGATAACAACCAGTGCCCCACCTGCTTTAACAGCTTGTGAAGGTGGTAATAAAATACATCTGTATTACAACCTAGGACAACGTGAGCCCTTACCTTCTGGGATTCTACAACGAGTGGTGCAAGCTCAGATCTCATGTCAGCTTTTAGAACTAAGGGAAAATTCAAGATGTGATGCTGCCAGGACTAGTAATATACACTTGGCTTTTGTGGTGACTTTTTAAAGCTATGGCTTCCAAGTTTAGGACTCACCTAATGCTCCCCATGGTTCACATAGTGAACTGATTAAACATGGTGGTATTATGAAACCTTGCTGAAGAGATCTGTGGACTTTTACAAACATGTGTTTCTAATAAGATTTTGAAGTAGTGCTCTGGCAGAAATATGAGAGTGAGAACACTTGTACCCTGCCTTGGAATACAGTAGGAACCCACTTGTCACCACAGGAGTATGTAAGTCATATGGAGGGCAATAGAGGCCTTCACACAGGAATCACTTGTAGGCTGTCTTGTAGGTTTAAAGCCTGTGTATGACCATCTTACTGTGCAGATCTCCAGGCAAATCTGGTAGGAAAGCACCGCGGAATAGGATTTTAGCACAAGCTAGGGACTGATGGATGTAAATGTGCTTATTGCTTTCCTAACAAAATGGACAGGGTGTGGCTTCTTGAGGACTATAACTCCTAATATGGGAGCTGTTTTTCAGATCTGCCTTGGTAATTGTTGCTCTGTAAAAATCTACACAGGTAATGGGAGTCAGTGAAACTTCAAATTTTCTTCCCAGGAATGTGAAAGGTGAGTGAGGGCTTGCATTTCAAAGCAGCAAGGCGTGGGGACTGTCCTAGACCTGAAAGTGGAGTGTCACTGATGTCCAGCTGATATACAAAATGCTGTCAAAATCTTTATTTGGTGTCTCCACCTGTTTCTTCTGTTGTCCTAAACAACAGCAGTTATGTCCTGCGGTCACCCATGAGTCCAGTTTTCCTTATCCCTGAGCAAGATCAGAGGCAGCTTGTTCAAAATGAAAACATGATGTGAGATTGTGTGGCAGGAACCTCAGCATGGATTTATACAATAGCAAAAGGATGCTGACACAAGTGGGGAAATACTGTAAAATATGAGTGAAAGGATTTGGGCAGAATTTTTATTGGGCTCTTGATAAAAGTAAACTGTTAATCTGGGGGAGGAACACGGTGGAGAGGTACTGTGTGGATCGGTATAATCTGGTCAGGTGAAGAAGGTAAAACCATGCATTCAAAGATGTCTTTAGTGGGAGTAGAGATGTGTTGTTCCCGGTATTGAATATGGGTTGTGAAACAGGGTTCCCTTTAAACCTTACAAAGAGCATCAGTGCTTTCTTTAGAAAAGCTGAGAGTTGAGGGTGAGCACAAGCCAAAAACTTTTGTGAAACTGTAGTAGATGCTGATCACTTTAAACTGCCAGGACTGAAAAATCCTAATGTCTTCAGTAAACTGTTTTAAGACTTGTCTTTTTTTTTTTAACTTTATCCATAAGCTCTTACTGTATTATTCTTTCCTGATTTCACCTAGAATGAAATGTTTTATGTCCTGCTCTTTAGAACCTGTTTATAGTGTTGTCCTAACTTAAGGAGGTCTTTATTCGTAAATGTTGCATTAGCTTTCTTCAAAGACTTTTGATGTATTTGTAATTTTTGTAAGATTTTTGCAAGTATTCCCATCAATATTAGTTTTATATTCTTCAGCAGGTCCAGTGAGGTTCAGCTAAGCACTGTAATGGAAGGGGAGTGTACTGGCAGTAGTTAGTTACTTATGCTACATGTGTTGGTGAATATTATATTTGGTATTTTGGTATTGATACCCTGAACCTCAAACACAGTGCTGACTTAGCCAATCAGTTTGTTTGTATCTAAAGCCCCTTATTTCTCACTGTCTAAGGTCCTTTCAGCCCTTAATACAGAGGTGCCGAAATGTGAATGATCCTCATAAGTGGACTGGGCTCTGCTGGCTCTGTATTGCATCCTGAAGCCCTCAGATTAGGGAACAGTTGCTATTGGGAAGACATTGTTTACGTTGGATGTCTGTATCACTGAATGTTATAATCTGAGGGACAGCAGTATTTTCAGTGGCAGTACCTCACCTGTGTCCAAATTGTATGATTTTAAAAATTTTTTTTGTCAGCTATGTCATTCCAGTAGTGCTGGCAGATGAATGGGTTGCTCTGCCTGTTTCTGAGGCTGTGGTTTCTGGCTTCTCAGTGCTTTGATTGGTAGTTCCACCTCTTCCTAGAGCACAACACCTGTGCTGAATGCCTTCGAACACCTCAGGAAAGCTCCTTGAGTTCAGTCTTCCCGGTGGAGTTTGAATGCATAAGCTCTTGAATGCTGATGTTATTTTGGAGTTAGTCTGTGACTTGGTCTGCTCTTGAGACTGAGAGAGGTTAATGCTGTATTGTTAGTGTGAGGGAAGAGAATTCATAGTGGATGTTCTGGCAACCTGTTGTGTTTGAAGATAAAATAATATACATAGACCTCCCATAGGAGGTAACTGCCAGTTACAGAAACTGGACTGTGGTTAGGTATTTCATGGATGCAAATTTGGATCAGTTTGTTGTTTTCCAATAATGTTTTCAAAGCTGTCCTGAGGCTGCAATTTGAGCATCTTTTGGTAGTAGCACTGTATTAAGCATTGTGTGTAATTGTGCTGATTGCATTGGCATGCCATTTAGCTCAGTGTAAACTGGGGAATTGATCATGCTTTAATTTTATAAAGCAAAACAAAAAGATCCCACTTCTTCCCAGAGGGTCTTTGTGGTGAGTTTTGTTCATTGATCCAGCTTGCACTGGAAGTAAAGACTTCAGAGGAGGAACAGCTGTATGAGCCTAAAGATGGCCTAAGTGATGTTCTCAAATGCTTAAACACAGCCTGAAACCTTTGTGTGTCAATCTCTCAATGCTGTTAGCTAAGAGACGTTTGAGCTCTGGTCAAGAGCGTGTAAAGTCACTTGCATCTTTAGGGTCCAGATGTGACAGTCCAAAATTACTTTTAACCTTGTGAGTAATGTTTCAGGCTCAAGGCCAGAAATCAGTCATTGCAAAAATCATACTTGGCTATCTGCATCTGCCAGTTAGCAACAACTCCTCTACCAATACCAACACCTGATTTTAGAGGTAATCTTCCCAATAACTCACTCACTAGTTTTACTTCCTTTATTTTTAGAAGTAGTGTGGTCTTTAATATTTGATTTCAGTTAGCAGGTTGTTGTGAACTAACAAGTGGAACACAGTTACAACAGTTATCTAAAAATAAAATTAACTGGGGGGCAATATCTACAGAAAATTTTTGGTACTGCTAAGGAAGATGAGATTGTTAAAGTTATCAAAACTGCTTGACTGTTGCATTCAGCTATGAGACTGTTGAAAGACAGGTGTCTGCTAAGAAAGGTGGAAACCTCCCTTAGAATAGAGAGTGGGACCTCCCCCTTCCCTCCAAATTATCTTAACTTTGGAATCAAGGGTTTTCAGGCAAAGATATGGGGAAAGGAATAACAGTTCTTTACTAGTATCTATAACAGAATAAACAAGCAACAACAAACAAAAACCAGAACCCGGTGAGATATCCCTGGGCTACCAAGCACTTTTGGTGTAGTCACGGTCACAGCCAGCAGGGACGCTGTTGAGCTCCCAGCCAGGCAGGGTAGGTGGCAATGACTCCCGAGCAGCTGCAGGTGGTGCTGTGGCGCGAGGTCAGGTCTGTCTCACGGGGTTGGTAATGGCGGCCGGGCTGGATGGTAGGATAACGTGCAGCAGAGAGCTTAGAGAGCGGGCTGGAGCGGCGGGAATGGCTCACCCAGGCTAGCCAGCAGAGGTGGCAGGAGCTCTGCAGTTATGGAAGAAGCCCCAATGCGTTCCGACAGGCGGGGGCAGCGACAGCTGGGCTCCCCTGAAGTTGCTGCAAAGCGCAACTGGGGAGGCACGCACCCCGGGTGGGGAAAAGGGTCAGAATCTTGTGCCCGAGAGCTCACCTAGCGAGGAAGAGAAGGCAGTGCAGAGCTGGACATCCTGGGGTCGCAGCCAAAGGGAGGCAGCAGCTTCCCTCTGTCACCTCCGGTGCCCAGCGAGCAAATGAAGTCCCAACGGTCAGATGCTTCCTCCCCACACCCAGCCACATCCTTTGTCTCTTACAAAGGAGTTAAGGGTCCTTAAGTACCTGGTCGTTGTGGTTTCCTAATAACAGGGATGGAGAAAATTCCCCCCAGCCTTCAACAGAGACTTAATTTTGTTGTTCTTAGAAGGTGGATGTCTGCACTTTAGTTCTGAATTTGGAAAGAGCTCCTAATGTGTGCTTTTTTGCTATGACGTTAGTTTGATTCTTTTTCTTGCAGTCGGGAAAATACTCATGTAGGTCAGAAGCACTGACTTCCATGAAGTGTGTTTTCAGACATAGTGAAATTTCAGTGTGTTGGATCTGCAGCTCTCTGAAGGTTTCTACTGTGGCAGAGTCATGAGGTTGCTGGAAGAAAGCTCAGTTACCTGATCCACCTCTTCACTCGGAGTAAGAGGGATGTCTTAAATCAGGTCGCTTAGGGTCCTCCCCCGCCAAACATTAAGTGTCTTTAAGAGACGGAAAATGCACAAACTTTCTTTAGTCCTTTCAAAATGAGAATGTTTGCATATGGAAACACTTCCTGCACACACACTTAGAGAATTTCCTTTCACATGACTCCCTCTCTAGACAGAAGAAAAAAGAGTCCAGCTCCAACTACCTTCAGGCAATATAGTGAAGATAAAGACAGCTCTAAGATTTTCCTTTTCACCCTCTCTTCTGAAGGTGATGGTCTTTGCTGGACGTGCATGACTATGGCAAATGAATTGTACAGGACAGTTGCATACTAGGTGTTGTACTGCAGTGGGATCTCAAAGGGCCAAATGGGAATAAACACCTCAGGAACCTCTTGGATATGCTCTGTTTGAGACTGCTCAGCATAGCTAGCCTTGCTTGCAGTAAGAGCTCGCTGCTGACCTACTCTTAAATTACAGACCCTAGAGACCTGTGGTGCCAAACTGGAACCTAGCCAGCTGTTCACCAGCCTGTACTGATACTTCAGGTTGTACCAGGTGCTGCGCTTTCATTTGTCTGTGCTGAGCTTCAGTGAGTCCCTGTCAGCAATGTTCTGTGGCCTGTTAAATGTCTTAATGGCTGCCTGCCCAACAGTGTCAGCTGCTCTCTAGGGTCCTATATAACCTGTAGGCTGGCAGAGATTTAGTGTGCTTTGTCCCATTATTCAGACAATAAATGTGTTAAAAATACCAGCTCACTGTTGACCCTGAGAAGTGCTACTGGGAGACAGTTGCCAGTTGGGTTTTGTGCAGTTTGTCACAAGCCTTTTAAGTTTGACTGTTGAGCTGTTTCTTTTACCTGTATTTTGTCCACTTTTCCTTATTTTAATAATTTGGTTTTAAAGATACTATGGGAGATTGTCAGAGGCCTAGCCAAGTGGGACTAATGTCATCTGTGCCTGTTGTCACAGAAAGTAGTCAGATTACTGGATGTAGTTTCCAGGAGAATTTGTCCCGTGTTCTTTCTGGGGACAGGCTATGCTGACTGGTCTACGGACTAGATTAAAATCCCGATGAAAACTTGTCAAAGCAGTGATGACTGAAAGGAATAGTGTGAAAGTATTAGAATATAGTGAAATATTAGGATAGGCAATGTAAAATTACATTGGCTTAATTTTTAGCTAAGACTTGACTTTCTTCAAGTCACTAGAAAGCTTTCCCGAGTGACTGTGACCTTACAAAGCCTAGTACAGGACTTGCAGTGACATCCATAATCTCCATCAACACCCTTGGCTTCTGTTTGATACCACAGATGCTAATGTGATTAAGATCTGTCATGCTGATTCAAGCCTCTTCCCCACCTCCAGCTCTGCCACTGGTGGCAGGGACCAGAATGTCCAGAGTGCAGACCTTAACAGGAAAACTTGAGGCAAGGTTATGGGGTACCTCAGCATGTCTGGTGTCCTCTGTTACTCGATGTCCTGTTGAGCTGTTCTCAAGCTTTCCTTGGTCCTTCCTTTTCTTGGCCAAGTGAAGAAAACCAGAGGGATCCGTGTGTCTGTCAGCTTGGCCCCTAGAGCCTTGTATTTCCTTGGAATGTGTTGTGATTTGTGTCCGGGTGTATGAGCAGCAAGTGATGATAGTCTGAGAGCAAGCCTTGACAGCTTCTCTCCAATATCCCACATCCAAGTCCTTGTCAAGCACCAAACCTTATGAGACATGGAGTCTAATTAGCAGCTGAAGATTGTGAATGCTTAGATAGGATTTTAACCATGACAACTGATAACTTGCTTTGTTCCCTTTGTCCTTTCCCCTCTGGCCTATTACATTAAAGGTTGGTTATAGCTGGAAATTCTGTTTATTTAAAGGTGAGTCAGGACACTATGTTACTTTACTGTCATGACTAGTGTAGGAAGATTAGCCTAGCTATGGAGTACAGTAATACCCATTTCTAGCATCAGGGATACATTTGATGCTGCCTTATCAGTTTACATAGAAACATAGAAAATATGCTCTACTTTTTCTTGCCTTGCCTATGCTGCTGAGATCTCCTGCAGATACTTAACACCTTGTGCTGCAGAGCACCACCCAGTGTTCTTGCTCACCCTCTAAAATTTCATAATTAATTGCTTGTTCATCTAGGACACAGTAAGTTGTCTGCTATAATGAGCTTTGTAGGAGTGTATACATCTTTTTGTGGTCCCCTTTGGATTGTTGGAATCTTCACTTGGTATTTTCTGGAAATTATTTTCTTCTAACCTTGCCTATGTTCTCAGCTTAGTGAAAGAATGCCCCAAAGTTATGCACAGGCTCTCTAAAGAGGTTCACACACATAATTTTCTATTGTAGAGACTGACAGACTGTCCAAAGAACGAATGGAGCTGTATAAACTTGATGCTCGACACAGACTTCAGTGGTGCTCTAATACTTGAGTTTATTACATATAGTGCTCAAATACACTATGGGATACCTGGAGCAGACACATGTAATCAGAGAGTGAGGAGAAAAGAACCCTGTGTTGACTGTGCTTCACTTTAATTTGGGATTTACTAAGTACCATGTCTGATAGGATGGTTTCATAGGTATTCAAGAAACTTGAGAGAACTGTGGCTCAATGTAAATGAGCCCTTCCCTGTAAAAACGTAATTTTCCCATCATGAGTCTTTTACTGTGAGAGAAGCCTCACCCCTTAGTGGGGAGATGCTTTGCATAAGAGTTAAAATTCAAGTCCTCTTGTGCAGAGATTTGTACAGTACAGTTTGCTGCAGTATTAGAAAGGAAATAGACTGTTGTATCAAAATAGTGAACGTTGTCTGAAATTACATCTGATATTGGATATTGAACATCAATATCTGATTTATCAAAAGACATAATTAAATGCAAAAATGCCCTTTACTGTGAATGGTTAATGGGAAAACCTCTGTTATTTTCATAGCAGATTCCCGTGTTTGTAGAAGGTGACTGATGGACTTAAACACATCTTGTGTGTTGCACTGTGGAAAGTGGTTCATTAGTGTCTTTTGATAGCCCATGATACAAAGTTCTTCAGTTGCTCTCATATTTGTAGTGGTCATAGCCCAATTTAATTCTGATGATTTAGAACGTAGAATTTATTCCAGTATATCTAAAGGATACAGTAGAGGCTATCAAAAGCAAGCCTAAGGTTAAAGATTGTGTTAAAATACAAACAGCTTGAAACACAGCTCACCAGAACTAGGTTGCATTGCCGCGAATTGAGCTTATGATCTGTTGAGAGAAGTGTTTTTACTGAAGGTGTAGCCACAAATTGTTTACAGTTAGTTAGCTAATTTGTCAGCATTAGGAAATTCTGAACGGTGATATTTCAATTCTTTCAGATCAAATCACCCTGGATTGATTTTTCTACTGGGGACATGAAATGCCTGGAATTTGTTCGAGTTGCTTTCTCTTCTGTGTTAGACTCTAGATTCTTCCCATGTTTTTTTAATTTGTCCTTTACTCCTCGGATTTCCAGAATTCCAAGTGGTAGGGTCCTGATCACTCTGAGCAATGTGCTATGTATAGAAGTTTCGGGGATGAACTTCAGCTGGAGGCCTGCTGGTTGAGGAGACTCTCTGGGTCAGGCTTCACAGCATCAAATCTATTAGGATCAAAAATCCCTGGATCTTAGAGTAAATGCACTGGACATGGATTAGTTTCTAAGAAAATTGCTTTTTCACATCCAGTAGAAGGATACTTTCATCCTAATGATAAAATCTCCCATTGTTTTCTTCCAACTAGTGACTCATGGCTCTCATGATTCTTAAAGTGAATTGGCCGGCTCATCTTTAGTGTTAACACTAAATGTACAATTTTAACCTCTTACCATTTTGTTACTCATTTTGCAAAATGTTACTCATTTTGTTTAGTCTTCCTTCCGAATTCCTCAGTAGCATGATATGCTTCGATACAAAATCATCCCTTGTCTTTTATACACCAATTCCCATTTTTTTTTTAAATATATACACATGTACATGGAGAAATGTAAAAATTGCAGAAGAGTTACAACTGCAGAATAGGCTTTTTGATTTAAGCCGTTTCAGTCAATTCAGTAGTCTGAAATTGGAAAGTTTTGCTGTATGATTAGAGAAGAGAAAGGACATGGGACTATTAAAATCCCAATGCAAACTTGTCAAAGCAGTGATGACTGAAAGGAATAGTGTGAAAGTATTACAATATAGTGAAATATTAGGATAGGTAATGTAAAATTACATTGGCTTTATTTTTAGCTAAGACCTTTAATGACTTTTTTTTCCACATTTTATAGGATTCACATGATGCTTTATTGGAATTTGGGAATAACAACCTCCAAATATTGGTGGATATCACAAGGGAAGGGGTATGGAAAAATCCAGTTCTTCTTAAAATTCTATCCCAGCAACCAGTAGAAACTGAGGAAGGTAAGAGTATGTTTTTAGAGATGGTCTGTGGTTGTTCAGAAATTACTTGGTGCAGTTTTGGTGGGTAAGCAGTGATTTGAAGTCAGAGGAGAGTTGCATTTTGAATTGTATTGTGCAGTAGTATTCATATGTTGCTAGATAATATTAATTATGAAACTGTCTCACTGGCATTTTGAATGATGTGTCCAATTGTACAACCAATGCACCTCTGCTTGGGTTGTACTATCAGTCAGTTTGAATATTTTGAAACTCCATTTTTAAGAAGAATTATTTCTTTTTCCATCATAAGAATATAGAAATTTTTCTTCCTGAGGTGGTTTGTTTCTCATAATGGTGTGCTTTTAAATGTCTTCCTGAATGCTTCACAGAGAGGAATTGGGTCCGTCCACACTTTTCAGAGGCATAAAAGATGCATGTGGAAGGGCAGCGTGGAGTGTTACTAGCTCTGGGCTGGGAGGTGCTTTGTGTTTAGACTACGGAAATAAGATCTTGAATCAGAAACTGTTAAGAGGTGAGGAATAGGAGGTGTTAGTGTCACTTTATGTAATACAGTCTTTCTAATGTCTTCTATTAAATTCTTCATTTACTCTGAATTTGTTTCTTATTAGTGGTATCATTAAGTACTTGCAGGTATTTTATCTGTTTCATTAAGAGTACACTAGACTGCAGTTTACCTCTGGTAGTCTAAAATTAAAAATAATGTAGTAGGGAAGAAGAGTTTATCATATTGTCTTTAAAATTAAAAGAGAAGAAAAGGGTATTTTTTCTTCCATTGCAGAATCCTTTGTTCTGGCTTTAGGTAACCTCTCTTTAAGTTGCATTATGTCAGTATTTTTAGTAAATAAATAGAAACATGTTACGGTTATTGAGAGAATGTTGTTCCTTGTGCTAAAAAAAAAAAAAGAGCAGCCAAGGTAAACTGCAGTCTTCACTAGCCTTTGTGTCAGGTATTAATAGTATGGCAGAAACATTTGAACTGCTGTTAGTGGTTTAAACCCAGCTGGAAACATTAGGCCCCACTCAGCTGCTCCCTTTTCCCCGACCCCTCTGGTGAGAGGGAGACAAAGTCAGCAATTTGGAGTTGAGGTAAGAATAATTTACTTGAAAACAGCAATGAGATAAGAAAATGAACAGTGACAGCAACAATACCAAAACCAACAGTTTATAAAAGAAGGTGATTACATGCAAAAATGCTCTCTGAGAAACTCAACAAGACTGATGACCACACCAACTGTATTGCAGCCTGAACCCTAGAGCTCTCAAGAGAATTAAAAAGGCAGTGTCAGCACCCACGTCTCTTCCCCAAGCCCCGGATAATGAAAAAAGAAACAATGGTGGACAAATTATCCTCACCCATACTCCTTCCCCAAGCCCTGGTTTGAAAGACAGGTGTCTGTCAAAGAAGGCGGGAACCTACCTTAGAATGGAGAATGACCTCCCCCTCCTTACCTCTGAACTTTGAAATCAAGGGGCTTTCAGGCAAAAGATGTGGGAAAAGGAATAACAGTTCTTTACTAGTATTTATAACAAGGCAATAATATAGAAACAATGGTTTAAACTGACAAAGTCAGAATACAACTTTGTCATGGTTTGACTCTGGCCAGATGCCAGGCACCTAGGATATCTGTTTTCTCCACTCTCCCCTGCCACGGCTGGGCAGAGGAGAGGAAAAAAAGTTAACATACAGAGGGTTCATGAGCTGAAATAAGGAACCGGGACAAGACGCACTGAGGACAAAACAGGCTGAAACTTAAAGTTGCAAAGTGATTTATTGGTAACAGAGTCAGAGGCGAATAAATGAGAAGTAGAATAAAGCCTTCAAAGACACTGTTTCTCCGCTCACCCCCTCCCTCCTCCCCACCACCAGCACAGGGAGACAGGATATGGGGATTTGGTCAGTCCATCACCAAGATCTTTTGCTGCTAAGGGTGAGAAGTAGTCCTCTGCATTGCCATGGGGTCCTTCCCACAGGAGACAGCTCCCCGCAAACTCCTTCAGTGTGGGTCTATTCTCACGAGCAGGAGCCAGCCCAAACCTGCTGCAACATAAGCCTCCTACCATGGGCAGACAGTCCTCCCAAAACTGCTGCGACATGGGCCCTTCGTTGACAGGCTGCTGACCTCCAAGGCCAGGCTGTTCCCTCTTGGGAAGAAGGCCTCTCTCTCCACTGGGACTCTTACTGGATTACTTCTCTTCTAGGCATCCACCCGCTCTGGTGTGGGCACCTCCCCACGGGCTGTGAGTGGATTTCTGCATCCCCCAATGGACTTCAGGGGGACAACCTGCTTCACTATGGTCTTCACTACGGCTGGCAGAGGATTGTCTGCTCCAGCTCCAGGAGTACCTCTTTCCCCAGTTTCTCCACTGACCTTGGTGTTTCCATGTTGTTTTTTCTCACATAGTCTCACTTCCTCTTCTTTCTCTGGCTAAGAAGTGCGTGCTCACATTGTTTTGATTTCTTCTTAAATATGTTATCACAGAGGCGTAACTAGCATCTCTCATTTGCTCGGCCTTGGCTAGTGGCATGTCTGTCATCTTCAGATTCAGATTGGCTGATGTTTCTCTCTGCTACAATTGGCTCGGCTGGACTTGGTGAAAACTTCCAGAACCTTCACACAGAACACACAGGAACCATCTTTGTGGCCACCCCACCCACTTCCAGAACCTTCACACAGAACACACAGGAACCATCTTTGTGGCCACCCCACCCACTAGCAAAAACTGGGCCAAGGAAAACCAACACAAACCTTCCACCCTGTTAGTCAGGGTGGTGGTAGCAGTCCAGTTAAATGATAACTGCAGTCCCGTTGGAGTGATGGATGTGGTCTTG
Source organism: Entomyzon cyanotis (assembly GCA_024500445.1). Classification (NCBI taxonomy): domain Eukaryota; kingdom Metazoa; phylum Chordata; class Aves; order Passeriformes; family Meliphagidae; genus Entomyzon; species Entomyzon cyanotis. Next base: position 6,907,644 of record JAKEPQ010000433.1, on the reverse strand, counting down.
TTGGAGCGGCGATCCTGCAGAAAAAAGGTCTGGTCATCTCTGGAGGTCCAGTGGTGACTCTTGAGTTCTTCTCCTCTGGGAATCTAGTGCCCCTGGTGTTCTAGAGTCTTAGTTTATATGCAGGTTGAAATATTCAGTTCCTCCCCTCTGGGCAGAGCATTTTACAATGGGATGATGTAATCTTACGAGTCACTCCCAGAGACCTTGATGGCCCATTAGCGGAGATATCCCCAAATGGTGTTATCAGGGCTGAAGAGAAAGAGCACTGCCCCACCAGTTCTTAACAGCTTCTGCAGATGGTAATAGAATACATATTTTTGGTTATACCTTCCACATAACCTAAGACACTGAGGCAATGAAAACCAATGACAGACAAACCTGGAGCCACTGGTGGAGTAGGACTGGAGCCACCCCACCATTCCACTCACCGCTTGCTCCCCTGGAAGAAGGGAGCAAAAGTGGTGGTGTTTCCTCTGTATATTTCCTTTTTCTTCTACCCAAAGCCATGCTCCCTTCTTCCCAGAAGTGAGAATCTCTTACTTCAGCTCTCCAGTGATGAAGTGGGAGTAATAGAATAACAGCCTAGACCCACATGGCTCCAAGCTCTGCCCTCCTGTCTCATGCTTGGCCGAAACTAAGACAACTCCAAACATCATTTAATCCCATCTCCAGCATATCTTGAAAAGAATTGCATTCCATACTAACATCCTACCCTGGAGTTTTTCATTGGCAGTGTTGATAGGCCATCCAGTTGGACAGTTACTGCTCTTAATGTATTTCTGCTCAAAAGCTCTTCCATTTCAAAACTGGCCCATACTCTTGACAGCCTTAATCTGTTGAAAAATTCTTTACTTGAAGAGTTATGTGCCAATGAGGTTAAGGTTTAGCTGGCTTTGTGAACTTGCTTTACATGTAGCAGGCCAAGAGCTGTTCTGTAGGACTGGAGTGAATTCCAGTAGGATTGATGTCCTTATATGTGTGGACTCCATTATAGATTAATTGGCATCTTACCATTTAACAGCAGCTATATTACTGATTGCTTCTATGCATCTTTGTTCCAGCACAGAATGGCCTTGATATAGGTCAGACTACCTGTTGACTTCATCAGGGATAGGATAGAATAGTTTCTTCAGTGCTTAGGCTTTAAATTTGAAGTTTTTGTTGACAAACATTTTTTGACACATCTCTGACCATGTTGAATTGCATGGTGTGTAGGTGTCCATTTCTGAGATCACTTGGCAACCTGAAACTATTGATTTCTTAGGGGCTCATTATTTAGTACATATTTGTCAGTTTAGCTAGATCTGAATAGATGCTCAGAAGAATTGGCCTCACTGGTGTGTCTTTCATTGGATGCAAGCAAAGGCAACAGGATACCTTTACCCACTCTCTGCTGATTGTCCAGGCAAGCAGTGTTGAGGTTGACAGAAAAGGGCACCAGGGTAATTAAAAAGGACTTCAAGGCTCTGGTTTGATCGGTTGATGGGGCAGGAGCACAGGTGATGTTCTGCTCAGTTCCTTTAGTAGCAGAGATGAATGATGAGAGGAGCAGGAGAACCCATGTTATCAGTGAATGACCTGAAGGCTGGTGCCATCAGTGGAATTTGGGGTTTTTTGATCATGGGGTAACTTTTATGGCACCTGGCCTGCTAGAATCAGATGGGCTCCATCTGTCTAAGAAAGGCAAAAGTATTCTAGTCCATGAGTTGGCAGGGCTGATTGAGAGGGCTTTAAAGTAGGTTTGAAGGGGGAAGAGGATGAAACCAGGCTCTCCAGAGATGATCCCGAGGGTTGTAAGCCAGAGTCAGGGTTGAAATCAGCAGCACAGCTGAAGTGCATGTACTAATGCACACAGAATGGGTAACAAACAAGAGGAGCTGGAGGCCGTGGTATAGAAGGAAAGCTATGATGGAAATTTCACATCGTGGAAATGTGGTGGGATGACTTGCATGACTGGAGTGCTGCAGGGGATGGCTCCAAGCTCTTAAGAAGAGACAGGTGAGGTGGAACAGGTAGAGACGTGGCTCTGTATATTAGGGAGGCTCTTGATGCCGTGGAACTTGAGATTAGTAAAAATAAGGTTGAGTGTCTATGGGTAAGAATCAGGGGGAAGGCCAACAAGGCCAACATCCTGGTGGGAATCTGTTAGAGACCACCCAGCCAGAATGAAGAGGTGGATGCATTATTCTATAAGCAGCTGGAGGATGTTTCAAGATCACCAGCCCTTGTTCTTATATGGGACTTTAACCTGCCAGATAGCTGCTGGGAACTCAAAATAGCGGAGAAGAGGCAGTCTAGGAGGTTCTTAGAGTGTATGGAGGATAGCTTCTTATCAGAGCTGGTGAGCAAGCCTGGCAGGGATGGGGGCGGGTCCATTAGACCTGCTGTTTACAGAGAAGGCCTGGTGGGAGATGTGGTGGTTGGAGACCGTCTGGGGTACAGTGACCATGAAATAAAAAGAGTTCCCAATATTTGGTGAAACAAGGAGGAGCATTAACAAAACTTCCAGTCTGGACTTCTGGAGGGTGGACTTCAGCCTGTTCAAGAGACTGATTCAGAGTACCTTGGGAAACAGCCCTTAAAAACAAAGGAGTCCAGGAAGGATGGGCAATACCACAAAAAAGAAATCTTGAAGGTGCAGGAGCAGACTGTGTCCCTGTGTGCTGAAAGATAAGCTAATGGGGAAGATGACTGGCTGTTGAAGGTTGGGGAAACGTTGGAATTTTCTCCATCCATGTTACTGGGAAACCAATGACTAGGTGCTCAGAGCCATTAATTATTTTGTAAGAGACAAAGGCTGTAGCTGTGTGTGGTGAAGAGAGGAGGCACTCTGGCTGTTAGGACCGGCACTCGCTCGTGAGACACCAGGAGGAAAACAGCTGCTTTTGCTTCTGGCTGCAACCGTGGGACATCCAACTGTGCTCTGCTTTCTCCTCCTGGCTGGGTGAGCCCTTGCTTGGGAAAAGGCGCAGAACCCAACCCCTTTTCCCCCTGTCAGGAGTGCATGCCTTCCTGGCTGTGCTTTCGCAACTGCGGAGGAGTCTGGCTGTTGCTGCCGCCCACCCCGTTTGCCGGAACGCACCGTGGCGTCTGCCGTAACTGGAGTTTCTGCCACCTTGCTGGTTAGCCCAGGTGAGCCAGCCCCTGCCACTCGCTGCTCTGAGCTCTCTGCTGCACACTGCCTGCTGCCCAGCCTGGCCACCATTACCAACCACGTGAGGCAGACCTGACCCTGCACCACAGTGCCACCTGCAGCTGCTCAGGAGTCATTGCACCTGCCCTGCCTGGCTGGGAGCTCAACAGCACCCCTGCTGCTTACGACTGTGTGGTGGTTTTGATTGGCCCAAAACATCAGTAAATTTTTAACATCTAGGAGAAATATGGACCCCTCAGAAGCTGTTGTGGTAGGCCTGGGGAGGTGTTTCAGGGGTGGGGAGTGGCACAAAGATGGCTCGTGTGTGTCCTGAGTGAAAGTTCTGGAAGTTTTTTCGTCAAGTCCAGCAGAGCCAATCTCTGATGGCTCTGAAGGTGATGGACATGCTGCCGGCCAAGTTTGGGCCAATTAGAGGTGCTGGTTATGCCTCTGTGAAAACATATTCAAGAAGAAATCAAAACAAAGCAGGCACGCACTTCTTTCACTTCTTTGTAGTTGGAGGAGGAGGAGGTGGAGGTGAAAATATGTGAGGGAGAACAGCATGGAGACGTCAAGGTCAGTGAAGAAGGTGGGGGAAGAGGTGCTGCAGGTGCCAGAGCTGAAAACTCTCTGCTAGCTATGGTGAAAGCTATGGGGGGAGCAGGAGGTTTCTCGTGCAGCCCATGGAGTCCACAAGGATGCCGAAATCCACCCACAGCTCATGCCAGAGGAACATATGGATGCCTGGAGAGAGCTGTGATCTAGTTTGGAGTCTCGAAAGAGTTAAAACAGAGGCCTTGCAAAGGAAGAAAAGGCCTTGCTCCTGGGATGAAAGCAGCGTGGCCTTGGCTCGGGAGAGTCTGCACTTTATGGACAAGAAGACTCACAAAGCAGCAGAATTCGGGCAGGATGTTGCTCGTGAGATTGGACCCACGCCAAAGAAGTTCCCAGAGGACTGTCTCTTGTGGGAGGGACCCTGTGGCTACGTAGAGAACCCCTCTCACCCTGCCCCCTGTCTGTGTTGCTGGTTTGGAAAGAGGGAAGGGGGGTGAGTGCAGAGACTGCTTCTTAAGAGGGTAGGGGTGAGAGCAGAAAGTTTTGTCTGGAGAGAGAGAGATATAAGTAGAGATAAAGAGTATTTGTGGTAGAAGAATTGTGGTGATGAATAGATTTATGAATCTGCTCTGTGGACTGAGAAAAGACCCCACACCCTACCTCCCTACCCGGCTTGTTGATTATAAAGGAGGAAAGGGAGTGAATACTATAGGTTCATAAGAGGGAGGGGGGAGTGAAAAAAACTGTATGAAAAGTTTATTTTTGCCTTGCATTTATCTTCCAGCTCTGTTAAGTAATTAAATCACTTTCTGCAACTGTAAGATGGAGCCTGTTTGCCCTTTTTCTTTTTCTGTGCGTCTTCCTACAAATCAGTGTCTTATCTCATTTGACTCACGAGATTGGTGTGTATTGTTATAGTGGTTTTTTTTCTATTGCAAGAGAGAGTCAAAGTGCCTGGCATTTAGTCAGGGTCAAACCTTGACACTGTGATTACACCAAATGGGAAAAGTGCTTGGTAGCCCAGGGACATCTGTCACCAGGTTTCTGGTTTTTGTTTGTTGTTGCTAATCTTGTTATTGCTTGTTTACTCTGTTATAGATACTAGTAAAAAACTGTTATTCCTTTCCCCATATCTTTGCCTGAAAGCCCTTGATTCCAAAGTTAAGATAATTTGGAGGGAAGGGGGAGTCCCATTCCCTATTCTAAGGGAGGTTTCCGCCTCTCTCAGCAGACACCTGTCTTTCAAACCAAGACACTGGCATCAATGGGCAAGGAGCTTTTGGAGGAACTACGGGGGAAAAGAGGGTGTATAATCTCTGAAAAGCAGGGCAGGTAACTCAGCAAATGTGGATGGATGTTGCTAGGTTGTGTAGGAAGAAAATCACAGAGGCAAAAGCCCATTTAGAATTTATTCTGGCCACTTCTGTGAAGGATAATAAGATATGTTTTTTATAAATACATGTATGGCAAAAGGAGGGGCAAGGACAACCTCCATTCTTTATTGGATGTGGAGGGGAATATAGTAGCTAAAGATGAGGAAAATGCTAAGGGACTTAACACCTTCTTTGCTTCTGTTTTCAACAGAAAGACAGGTCACCCTCAGGACAACTGGCCTCCTGAACTAGTAGATGGGGATGGGGAGCAGATTAGCTCCCACCCCCCATAATCCAGGAGAAAGCAGTTAGAGACATGCTGAGCCCACTTAGATGCTCACAAGTCTATGAGACCAGATGGGATCCATCCTAGGGTGATGAGGGAGCTGTCAGAAGAGCTCACCAAGCTGCTCTCCATCATTTATCTTCAGTCCTGGCTCACTGGGGAGGTCCCAGATAACTGTAAGCTGGCCAACGTGACATCCATCCACAAGAAGGGCTGGAAGGAAGATCCAGGAAACTCCTGGCCTGTCAGCCTGACCTCGGTGCCTGGAACAGATCATGGAACAGATCATTCATATTATAGAACAGATCATTCTGAGTGTGATCACATGGCACTTACAGGACAGCCAGGGGATCAGACCCAGCCAGCATGGATTTAGGAGTGGCAGGTCCTGCCTGACCAACCTGATCTCCTTTTATGACCACGTGACCTGCCTGGTGGATGCAGGGAAGGCTGTGGATGTTGCCTACCTGGACTTCAGCAAAGCGTTCGACACTGTCTCCCATAGCATACTCCTGAAAAAGCTGTCAGCCCACAGCTTGGGCAGGTGCACTCTTCTCTGGGTTAGGAACTGGACAGCTGGGCCCAGAGAGTGGTGGTGAATGGTAATGCATCCAGTTGCTGGTCAGTCACTAGCGGTGTCCCCCAGGGATCAGTGTTGGGCCCAGTCCTGTTTAGTATCTACGTTGATGATCTGGATGAGGGGATTGAGTCCACCACCAGCAAATTTCCAGATGACGCCAAACTGTGTGTGAGTGTGTCTTGGTTTGAAAGATGGGTGTCTGCTAAGAGAGGTTGAACCCTCCCTTAGGACAGAGAATGTGATTTCCCCTCCCTCCGAATTATTTTAATTCTGAAATTAAGGGCTTTCAGGCAAAGGTATGGGAAAAGGAATAACAGTTCTTTACTACTATCTATAAACAAGCAATAACAATAATAACAACCACAAATAGAACCAGAAACCAATAGCAGATGACTTTCCCATGTGGTGTAATCATGGTCGCAAGCAGCAGGGGTGCTGTTGAGCTCCCAGCCGGGCAGGGCAGGTGTGATGACTCCCGAGCGGCTGTAGATGGCGCTGTGGCGCAGGGTCAGGTCAGCCTCACGCAGCTGGTAATGGCGGAGAACTGAGAAAGCAGGCAGGCAGCTTGGAGCGGTGAGCAGGGTGGCAGGGGCAGGGGCTGGCTCCCCCCAGCTAGCCAGTGAGGTAGCAAGGATTTCTGCAGTCACGGCAGACACCGCGGTCTCCTGCGGCAAAAGCGGGGCGGGCGGCAGGGACAGCCGGACTCCCTGGCAGCTGCTGCGAGAAACTCAGCTGGGAAAACATGCACTTCCCAGTGGAAGAGAGGTTGAATCAAAGCTCACCCAGCCAGGAGGTGAAGACAGGCGCAGTTGGATTTTCCTACAGTTGCAACCAGAAGCAAAGAGCAGCCTCTCCTCCCGGTGTCCGACGACCGGAGTGAGCCAATTCCAACAGAGGGCTCCTTCCTTCCCCTGCCCTGCCCAGCACACCCTTTTGTCTCTTACAAAAGAGTTGATGGCTCTAATCACCCAGCTATTTGTTGCTTAGTAGCTGGAATGGAGAAAAAATTCCAATGCCCCCCAACCTCCAACAGAGTCGACAGTGTTGATCTGTTGAAGGGTAGGAATGCTCTGCAGAGGAACCTGGACAGGCTGGATTGATAAAATGAATCCAGCAATATGAGATTTAACAAGTCTAAGTACCGAGTCCTACACTTCGGCCACAACAACCCCTGCAGCACTACAGACTGGTGACAGAGTAGCTGGTGAGTGCTCAGGCTGAAAGGGACCTGGGGGTACTGGTCGACAGCTGACTGAACATGAGCCAGCAGTGGGTCTGTGTGGCCAAGAAGGCCAGTGGCATCCTGGCCTGTATCAGGAATAATGTGGCCAGCAGGACTAAGGAAGTGATTCTTCCCCTGTACTCAGCAGTGGTTGGGCCACACCTTGAGTGCTGTTTCCAGTTCTGGGCCCCTTAGTTTAGGAACGATGTGATGCTCAAACATGTCCAGAGAAGGGCAACAAGGCTGGTGAAGGAGGAGCAGCTGAGGGAGCTGGGGTTGTTTAACCTGGAGAAAAGGAGGCTATGGGGAGACCTTATCACTCTCTACAGCTACCTGAAAGGAGGTTGTAGTCAGGTGGGGGTTGGTCTCTTCTCCCAAGCAACCAGTGCCAGGCCAAGAGGACAGTCTTAAGCTGCAGTAGGGGAAGTTTAGGGTGGACATTGGGAAAAAATTCTTCACAGAAAGAGTGATTTGGCATTGAGATGGTCTGCCCGGCGAGGTGGTAGAGTCAGCATCCTTGGAGGTTTTTAAAAACAGACTCGATGTGGCATTTAGTGCCATGGCTTAATTGATGAGGTGGTGTTAGGTCATAGGTTGGACTTGGTGATCTCAAAGGTTTTTTCCAATCTAGTTAAAATCTAGTTTCCAAACTAGATTTTTTCCAATCTAGTTAATTCATGTGATTCTATGGCATGCATTGGAGCTCTTCTTCCTGGCCTGGAAAAGGAACTGACATCAGATACAAATATGGTTTGTATCTTGTTTCAACTTAGGCCTTTTAGATGACTAAATGATACCAGCATCCCGATGTGACCGTAATTGATGCTGTTCAGCAGTTGTGACATCCCACATAGTTCTGTGCCTCAGGCAGCTAGCTTTAATACTCTGATTCCAAGACTTTTCCCCGGCCGCCTGCTCCAGCTAAGGAGGTTGGAGTGAGCTCGTTGCTGAATGCAAACAACTTGGTATGTCTGTCTTGATGAGAGTTGGTTTGTAGGAAAGCTGGGATAACCGTCCAACACACTGCTGTTGTATAATACACAGACTTCAATGTCAGTTGAACATACTTAACATATGTTACTGCACTTCAGCACATTATCCTGTTGTCCTGTGCCACAGAAACTTTCAGCAGAAATGCTCACCCAAGATGCTGCTTCTCTTGAATATTTATCATAGTGAACACAGAGTCTTTTCATGCTCTAGTGCCACCCATGCTTTATAAAGGTTGTGTTCACAATATTGTCGTGTAACTTAAATTACCTTTTACTGCAAGTGCTTTGGGTGAGAGAGGAATCTCTTATCCTTACTATTTGGTTCTGGCTTAAGAGAACTCTTAAGATACGTGTAGCGTTTGAAACTGCACTGCCCTTTTGGCTAAAGGGCTTGGGAGAGGGAAGGTTTACAGGGTATCTGCACTGATTTTTATAGTAAGCTGTTTTAATCTTCAGGTGTTTGATGGAACACTGTGACAGAACACACAACAGCAGGAGATCTAGGAAGAAAAGGAACACGAAAGTCTGTTTATGGCATGTATGGAAATGTAACAGATTTAGGATTGAGTACAAAATTAGGTTCTCTGAGGGAAAACAACTCTTCTCATTTTGCTGTCTATTCCTCAGGTTTTGTTCCCTTTTCAAGAGGGAAACTTCCCGTTTCAGAGTAAAGCTAAGTGCTTAGGTAGATGTCTTACTATTGACTCATTTCCAAATTTTCTCCTACCATCATCACTTATTATCTGCATGACAGAGGAGCTCAGTTTGTCGTTTTCGTCCTTTGCAGAGTTCAGTACACCCTCTTAGGTGTGTAAGAATTGGCCCGAGGGCACAGACCTGCGGCCCTTTGGGAGGATGTGCTTACTTGACAACTGCCTTGAGTTGAGACCCTCTTGAGCATACCGGCAGAGAGTCCAGCTTCATCAAAGTTTCTCTTGTTTGTGCTGGAAGATAAAAGTGTAATTGTTAACCAGAAAGTGATTAATTTGTCTGGCTGACTGCAGGTACTCTTAAAATACTTCCCATGTCTTGACTACCTGGCTCTGACATGTCAGTAAAATTTCATTTAAGCAGTTGCCAAGTGCATGTCTAGCTGTGTAAACAAGAGGAATCTAAATAATTCCTCGTAATTATATAATAATTATATATAAATAATAATAGAATTTTTTTCTAGTATTTCTTTTATTCCTGTTATGGACCTGAAGAAAAAAAGTATTCTGTGAGCCAAGAGGTGTAGAAAGAGGGGCTTTGAGAATTGCTTTGAATTGCTTGTGGGCACTAAATCCCATTCCCGCTAGGCCCATGAATAGCAATTTCCACTTGGAGAGGTGACTAATCTGATACTGGGTAAGCCAGCTTTCTGGGAGTTTTCCCTCAACAGTGGTCTCCTGGTAATCATGTTGTGGTAGCAGTCTCTTACATCAAATATCCATACTGAAGCACTGTTAGCTTTCCTTGATGAGTATTCAAGCACAGTGTCATACAGATGCAGATTTTAAGGAAGAGACGAGGCTTGTTCCCTAGGAACTGGAAGTCTTACTGCACGCTCCCTCTCTGTCAGGCAGTTCTTGCTTTATCCATTGAAGTTCCTTTAATATGAAGTATCAGCTGGGTCAAGAGTTTAATGCTCAGAGGTTTTTCCTGTGTAAAACAGAAACCATTACCACAGACTTACACCTTAAAATGATTCTCTAATGGACCACTAAGCTGACTCCTGCAGAATACTAGTGAGTTTCACTACAGGCATGTGGTATGTACCTGGCACCTAAAAGGAGTTTTCTGTTCAGGTGCACATTGTGAGTTTTCTGCCAACTAGTGTAGTGTCTGTTAGAACATGCTCTTGTTCTGTTTGGGCAATAATTTAAGTGCAGAATATATGAAAGCTTTCTTTTTCTGTGTTACGTACAGTACTCTCTTTCAGAAATTTATATACCACTGGTTGCTTAACCACCCATCTTGCATAGTAATAATAAGATGCTAGCAGTGGAAGAGCCATTGAATAGAAATATTTTCACTAAGTTGTTAGTCTAAAGCAAGCATTCTTTTTTGACTAATCCAGAGTCTCTTGCAGACACCAGAGGTAACTGGTTGAATACAGTTGTTGCAGAACACCATTCTAATACATGTTTTATCAGAATGTCTCAGGCAGTTCCATGGCTTCTACAGTTCATCAGCCAGTTTGTTTCTTGGTTCATCTGCATTACTACTTGTAGTATAAGAATGTGTAGAATTGTCTCTCTTAATTCACAAGAGTCTTTTGAATGATGTACAGATCTGGAGACTTGTATCAAGGCTTTCTGTAGATGTTTATGTTAAACAGGAAGTAGCACCACAGCTATTTTGAAGCATATGATTTCATCAGCCAAGGCAAAGTACATGTACTTTACCAAAGATTTTGATGCTGTCTTGCACAGCATCCCTGGATTAAATGTCCAGCACACAGCTTGCTAAGTCCATTGTATGTTTGGTGAGAAGTGAGCTGATAGGTCAGGTGTAAAGGGTTATAGTAAATGAGGTTATGTCAGGCTAGTGACCTGGTCACTCATGGGGTTTCTTCAATGTCTCTATTAATTACCTTGGTGCAGAAGTTGAATGTACATTAAATAAATTCACTGATGATACTATGTTAGGAGGATCTGTGATCTCCTTTGAGAGCAGAGGCCTTTATAGGGAGATCTGGATAGACCAGAGAGCTGGGCAGTCCCCAACTATACGAAATTTAACAAGAGTACATAATGAATTCCCCACCTGGACACAGTAATCCTGGTTATATGGATAAGCTTGGAGGTAGAGAACAGCTCTGTGGAAAGAGATCTGGAGGATTTGGGTTGATGGCTACTTGAATATGAGTAAGCAGTGTGCCCTGGCAGCCAGAGGGGCCAGCTGTGTCCTGGGGTGCATCAGGCACAGCATCACCAGCCAGCTGAGGGGGAGGTGACTGTCCAACTCTTTTCTGTGCTGAGGCGGCTTCATCTTGAGTCCTGTTCTGGCTTGAGCAGTTTTGGGTGCTTCAATACAGGAAGGACATCAGACCACTAGATTGTGACCACAGTGGGGAGAGGCCTCAAAGCACCTCCTTATGAGGAGCAGCTGAGGTCACTTGGCCTGTTGATCCTGGAGAAGAGAATGCTGAAGGGTGATCCCATCACAGTCTGTACCTTCCTTAAGAAGGCTGTGAGGAGGTGGTACTGATCTCCTCTCTCTGGCCACCAGCAACAGGACAGGAGGACATGTATTGAAGCTGTGTCAGGGTAAGTGCAGATTAGACATTGGGGAAAAGTTCTTCACCCCAGGGGTGGTTGGACAGTGGAACAGGCTCCCCAGAAAAGTGGTCACAGCACTAAACCTGCCAGAGTTCAGGAAGCATTTGGCCAATGCTCTTAGTCATACAGTTTGAGTCCTTTGAGAAGGACTTGCGGGTCCCTTCCAACTGAATTCTGTTTCTATGATAAACACCTGGGAAGAGAATGAAACTGAATCTGTGAGGCATTTAATCCAAATAAGTAAATTCTGCTAGCTACTTACAAAAATAATCTGAAGTGACATTTTTACTATTGAATTAGTTCAAGTCTCGTAATGATTAGTTGTATCTGTTTGATCAAGAGCATAAGCATAGCATGTCTTAAACACATTTCTTCAAAAATATCACAAAGATAATATTTTCACCCTCAACTTCATTTTACATATTTTGGCATTGCATGGGTTTTTAACAGCTTGGGTGGAAAACTTTCCAGTTGAAAAGCATGTAATGATTGGCTTGAAATATTTTTGGAATGTAAGTCTACAGTTAAAAGGTGATGATTCTGAACTCCAGTTAAACTACTGGTATCTGTGTTGTGTGATCAGTATCCTTTAGCCGTTGCTAAAGCTGTGGCATACATTTTAATGGTGCTGTCTTTTTGGGGGCCATGGTGGGGCCCCCACCAGAAACACACATGGCTCTGTGTGTGATTCTGTTTTCTGTAGCCCAGCATTCTCTTCCTACAGGGTTTGGGAGAAGTTAGTCCATTGCTGTTACTTGTAATCATGCCTAGAGTTTCCTAAGAACACTGACCATACACAAATTTGTAAAGTAGTGTAAATACGGTGAGACAGTTTCATTTAAGTGTCACCTGTAAATTGGTCTATTCTCAAAGGATTTTTTCTTCTCCTAGCTAATAAATTGATTACACGAGAAGGGCCTTCCTTTCTGCAGATGCGAATAAAACACTTGATGAAGTCAAACTGCATCCCCCAAGCCACGTTCTTGTCAAAATTGTGTGCAGATTCTCCAGAAATTGCAAATGTTTCATCTTTTCGCCAAGCCTACATCACATGTGTGTGTTCGATGCTGCCCAATGAAGACTCCATTAAGGAGGTTAGTAAACTATAGTCTCTCTTTAATGTGTATTTATGAAGCATTTTAGAATTTATTTCTGTAATACTGAGAACTGAAGTGAAGAAGTGAAACTGTTGCAGCAGACTTCCAAAAGACGACTGATCTGTTGCAGACTGCAGTAGGAAAGAACATTTGTATGAACTGCTGCTGTGGATAAGTATGTTAGTATGTGTGCTTGATTAGAGGTTAGATGTGTTTGAAAGCTTAATAATTATAACTTCAGTTCCAAAAGTAAGCAAAATATAATTGGAAAGCTGTCTTTTCTGACTCAAAACACTGGTACCAGAGCAATTACTTTTCATCTAGTCATTCTGATCTAAGAAAAGTTTTAAGGAAAAAAAAATCACAAACCAAACAAAACACACTTTAGAGTTGTTCTTCCTGAACTCTGAACTCATTTTTAGTAGTTAGTCTTCCTGTTACAGTAACAATGATAGCAATGATTTGTGTTCACACATAACTGCTGTAACACAACTGACTCTTGATGTCACACACCTGTTATGGGATCAGTCTCACTTGTATGTATTTAGTGTAGTTTTAAATGTGAAACTTGGATGTTTTGAGTAAGCCTCAGTGAAACTGGGGGAAGCTGGAGATACTGAAAAAAAAAAGCAGCTCTCATGTCTGTGTTTCCTGCATGAGTGGCAGGGTGATCTTGTTGTACATGTAAACTATTTTAAAAACCATTTCTTTAAAAATACTTCTTCTGAAAAATAAATATTTGGATAGGTGATAGAGATAGGTGTCTCTTCAGTCTGCACTCTGAGCCAGAGTCTCCTCAGTGTGCTGTAGGAGCAGAGAATGTACTTAACTGCAGACGTGATCTGTGCATTGAAAGCTTTGGAGTTGATGGGTAGCTTACAGCATGTTCTGTGATTGGATTGGCTGCTAATGAGGAATGGTAGAGAAATCACATTAAAGTCTGTTCCCTTTTCAGCTTAATTTGAGGGTTGTGAAGTATAGCTCTAGCTGTTTTACCTTGATACTCAGAACAGTCTTCTCTTGCAGTCTTTTCTGTACAGTCAAGTATAAAAGTTGGAACACAGATTGGTGAATTTAATCAAGTTAATTGCTTAATTGAACCTTTTATGGGAAAATGATGCCATAAAACATCAAAGCGGTGTCTTAAAGCAGTACAGCTGTGTATTTGGAGGTTTTTTCCTAAATACAAAAAAACCCCACTGTGGCTGGCACTAGTCTTGCAGAGAAAACACTCTTAGACCACAGAACATTTGGGGCTTCATGCTTTTCCAATAGTTAATTACTGTGTAGAAGAACTGCTTTAATTAGCATTTTAATTTGTTCAATAAATAAATTCAAGTCAAACATTGGAAGCCTGACAGTAATCCTTAATTCTACATTCTGCATTCCCACAGAGCAGCACAAGACGCTTGTGACCAAACGACTCCATACTTCTATTTCTTGTTACATGTGTGCTTCAGAATCAGTTCAAGGAAACATGTCCCATACTTACATGTACTGACAATATTTGTGTTTCTAAAACCCAAGACTTGGAAGATCAGACTTTTATCAACTGCTGCATGCAGCCTCTGCATTGTTTAAGAATATTTGCTGTAGTATTGAGGAGATGGCAGTGTTTAATTGTGGAAGTTATCAAAGACAAAAGTTTGTGTCACTTAGCTTTGTTTTCCAATTTTGCTGTATAAAATATGCTGATTGAAATTGTTAGCTATAAAGAATAGGAATAGCTGAGTGGAGAGAGATGGTAGAATACTGTGAGAAGGCTGGAGTTGCCCAGCTGTCAGACTTAGACTTCCCACCCAAGCTGCAAGGCCTGTGTAGCTGTAGGTACTGAGGGTCAATGACAGCCTAAGAAAGGTACTGCTTGCAAGGAATGTTAGGGTGAGATGGCATGCAGCAGTGTCCTGTTACCTACAGGAGGCCCTTTCTCTCCTGGGCAGTGATGAACATCTCCACAGTTCTGTCATGCGGCTTCTCAACCCTCCCCAGCCTGCTGGAGGTGACACTTGATTTATAGATACTGTATGGGCTTATTATCTTTGACATGCAAGGAGCAATGATGTCTTTTCCCTTAGACAGCAAAGCAAAGACTTAAATAATTTTCTGAGGTTTCTCTCTTGCCAGGGTTGAATCAGTAACAACTCCCCTCCCTCCCCTTCCCCCCCGCCCCCCCAAACCTGTATTTTACTTTATCAAATGCAAAACTGACACATCTGCAAGCCCTTGCAGCTTGTGAAGTGCTCTAGAAATGTGTGCTGCAAGAAGCCAATTCTGAGTCTCAAGTAGTACACCAAAAGTCAGTGGACCCTAGAGAACGTTGACATTGCTCAATGAACTCCAGTGTCAAGCCTGAATGGAAAACTAGGTTAATATCCCTGCTTCTGCTCTTCCTGCTGAATGAGATGTCTGTGAAAATTAGTTTAACTTCCTGTTGTTTGTTCTCTGTTACTGTTTTTCATGATGAACAAGAAGTTTGAAATGTTTATAATACCAGCAGCTGTTTAAAGTACATATTGCTAGAACACAGTCTGTTCTGTGAAGTGGAATAGATCCAGCAGAAAAATGTGTTAAAACCTAGTGTTGTGTTAATAGTAAAAGCACTTCATAATTACTGTTTGTGGCTTATATCCAAGTGAACATCCTGGATTGATACACAGATATGTACTACCTTAAGTAGACTTTCCAGAACTTCCTTGGGATTTGTCTCCTTGTCATGGCTTAACCCTAGCTAGACCCAGGCCCCTTGTAGCTGCTTATTCAACTCCCCTACCAGTGGTACCAGGGAGAGAAGTCGAAGGGTAAAAGTGAGGAAACTTGTAGGTAGAAGTAAAGGCAATGTAATATGTGGAGTAAAAGCCATGAACACAAGCAAAGAAAAAACAGGAATTAATTCACTACTTCCCATGGGGAGGCACCTCCAGGAGAGCGAAACACAATCATGCATAGCGGAGACTTGGGAAGACAAATGCCATATCTCTTGAGGTCCCCCTCTTCCTCCTTCTTCCTCTCACTGTTGTATATAATGAGCATGATGTTGTTGTCTGGAATATCCCTTTAGTCAGTTGGAGTCACCTGTCCTGGTTGTGTCTCCTTCCAACCTCCTGTGCACTCCCTGCTTCCTTGGCTCTGTGTAAGCGCTGCTCAGTAACAACAAAAACATCTCTATATTATCAACCTTGTGTCCAGCAGAAGTCCCAATAACAGCTCCATACCAGCCACTAGGAAGAAAATTAACTCTACCCCAGCTAAAATTAGCACACTCCTCTAAACACTTCTTTCTAACATCATGCTTTTGAAATGTGGTTGTTCAGACTCAGCACCTAGTGATGAAGAGAACAAGAGACCAGCTTTTCCGCAACTCTTGGTCTTTTTGGACCTGGGTTCTAATTCTCAACAGTAACACAAGAATCCCTGTAAGTGCAAAGAGACGGAATAGGAAGTTTTAGATGGGTGGTTGCCTGCATGCAAGTATTTAGCTAAGCTGCTCAAAATGGAAGGTTGTCCCAAAGAAAACTAATACTGAGAAGGGATCAAAACTAACAGGTGAACTTCTCATACCATTTTGTAGCTGAAAGGCATTGGCATCTCTGGGTATGGGAGAAGTAGTGTTTTGTTTGTGCATTTGTGAGACTTTAATACAGTAAGTGTGCATTTCTTTTGTAAACATACTGAGAATAAAGTGCCTTTTCTTTTTAATTTTCTTCAAGATTGCAAAGGTGGATTGCAAAGAGGTGCTAGACATCATATGTAATCTGGAATCTGAGGGACAAGAAAACACTGCATTTATTCTTTGTACAACGTATCTTACTCATCAGCTTCAAACAGCAAATGTATATTGCTCTTGGTAAGTATAAGTATTGCTGCTTCTGCTAACTGTTCCTCACTGGCTTGAATTGAGCTAATGTAGTACAAAAATATGTAGAGAAGGTAGATTTATCCTTTACGTGAGAAGTGCATCAGACTGAAGCACTTTCTAGACAATTACTTATTTTGTCACAAGTTGCTATGCTAATAGAGTGTCGCTGTTGAGCCGCTAGCAGAGAAAAGGACCCAGGTTCTCAGTGTGGCAAGAAAAGAGAGCTTTATTATTTTGATTCCAACTTATATAGGCTTTTCAGAGGTCACCTAGATTGGTCAGCCAGAAACCTCCCCCTAGGCCTGATTGGCCAGACCTGAACTGTCCAAAACTCAAGACACTGTTTTCATAACATCCAAACTTTATCTTTGTTTATAAAACACAGAGGAAAGTTCTTATGGGAAAGACCTGTGCTAGCCACAATAGAGCAGTTAGACAAAAGTAATGTTTAAACAATTTAAAAGTGAAACAGCATTCACGCTATTGGCATGAACACTAGTACTTCTGTGGGGTAGTTGATATGTCAGTGGTGGTGGGTCAGTGCTCTCAGAGTTGATACTGAACCTCTAGTAATGCAGAGGGAGGTGGTGGAGTGGACTAGGCCTCTGCGTTCACTGAAAGCGTCTCTATGGCTTTAGAGAGATCACTCTGGCCAGCACTTCTTTGGTGCTGTGCAGAAAGACCCTTCTCACACCCGAGCTGGTGGAAGGCACAAACACACACTCACCCAGAGAGCTGGATAGCTCATGCATTACCAGAGACAAAGAATCCAGACTGCTCAATCAACCAGATATTCCAGATCTTTATTCCGAAGGGTTCCAGGAATGAAAGAGAAAGAGAAACTCTAGGTTTCCCTAGATATAGAGATACAGACCAATCATTTGAGGGCACAGGTGGGAGAGAAGGCGGGGGGAATACAACAACCAATGGGGAGAAGGGAGGGGTGGAGTCAGGGGTCAGGTTACAGCCAATCAACATAGGAGGATTTACATAGTCTAGGAAAGGGACCATCCTATTCCCAAAGGGGTGTATCTTAAACCTTAGAATCTTCCCACCATCAAGTTCCTGCTGTCCCAGGACAGCTCGGCTCCCCAGCAGTTCCCGAGGTGGTCTCATCTGCCACGACAGTCTAGCTTTGTGATTCCCCAAACTATGTTCAGTCTGTTCTTTCCTTGGGAGTACTTGGCCCCATGAAAGTCTGGTGCATTTTTTCACCCTTTCCACAGAGATGTCAGTATTAGGAATGAGCGGAGGCAACACCCCATAGCAACTTCTCCCCACTTCCTCCCCAAGAGCCTTTTTATATTTTTATAATTTCTGTAAATCCAGGAATTGCGGTACCAGATCTTGACCTGATTGTGACTGTGAAACTCTGCCCTCTTAACTGGCTGGAAATAAAGAACCTTCTGCATCTCTGTTTCAGCAGCGGTAAACTTGTAGAGCCAAAGCAGAGGGGCTGGTTTCTGTCCTTCAGAAAATGGATTTGTAGTTCTGGCTTTCAAGGCATGGCTAAATATGTAGTTTTCTCCCATTTAAATCCTCATCTGGATAAAGGTTTACATGGCCAGACACATCAAGAATATGTTGGTAATTTGGATTTGGTTAGCTGTGGCATTGCTCATTTACTCCATGTTTTAAAGCTGTTATTAAAAGTTTTTACAGCACTTCAGTGTTTCCAGGATGATTGACAGTTCAGCCTAGTCCAGTCATATGTACATAAAAGCCAGAAATGTCTTTTTGAGCAAAGCATACTTTGTAGAGAGAAATGAACCTTTTGGAAGACTCAGGAGGGGAGAGTTCACCACACTTGAATTTCTAGAGGATGTTTTTCACTGTAGAATTTTGTTATTAGAGATTAGAGTAGAATTATGTCCAGAGAGGTACAGGGCTAGAGTCACCCCCATGTTCTCATTTCAAAGAGGGAAACAAACAACAAATGACATTCTTCTAGGGTAAGTTACGTTACTTGCTTTTGTCCAAGAAGACATGTTCATTTCTAAGAGCTGTATCCCTAGTGTGCAAATGAAGAGGGTTGGACTTTGTGTTGTCAGACTGCTGGGACTGGAGAAGAGGCTTGAGGATGTAGCATTTCTTGTCATAGAATAACATTTCTTTCTTGTAACAGCAAACTGGGTAGATTTTTTTTGTGTATGTGGTATGAAGTCTGAACTGAAATTCTTCAGCATTGGAATGCAATTTTCGGGTCCTATAGCTCTCACTCAGAACTGTAGATTTCTCGTCTCCATGTCAGTCTGACTCCCAGGTGAGGCCTACCTGAGGCTAATGCTACACAAAACATCGTGCAACTGTAGCACGCAACTTGCACATCAGCTTTAAACTTGGCTAGCCTAGGTGACCGGCAGTGAAGGCTTGAAGATATAAATGGTAGCACAGTCCAGCAACATAAATATGTCCTTACTTACAGAAGGTTAGCAGGTTTCTGTCGCGTCACTATGTCTAGGTTGTTGTTAGTCATTCTGAGGAAGGGTGCTGGGTGAAACTGTGCTGCCCTGTCCACGCATAGCGCAGTTGACCCCTCTGCTGCTGTCCTGATAGACTTTTCAAGTTCCAGCTATCTTCCCTGGGGACAAGATGGGAGAATGAAGTCTTCTGTCTAATTGTAATGCTGACATTGTATAGATGAACACTGTATCCAGCAGTCCTTGTACAACAGCATTGGACACAGCCAATATTTGTGGATCCACTGAAGAGCAAAACTTCCAGGATGCTGGAGCACAGATGGAAGAAGTTCACCTTCTGATGGACTTCTGTATTGTGAAACTGGTGTAATACTTCTTGACTATCTGACTGCTTTCTCACTTTGAGACTGTATCTGTCTATTTAAAAAGTACAGTTGCTTGAAAGTCAGGATGTCTTGCTGTTGGTGCATTGTTGTTCGGTGGAGTGGCCTTTTCACTGACCTCCACCTGTGTTCCTGGGGACAGATGTGGCTCGAGCAATTATTTAGCCACAAAGTAGATGAATTCAAGCGGCTGATATGACATAAAACTTTTCATTTGGAGGATTGCTTTTGTCAGATCAGCCAGCTTGACCGATATTCCATATTTCATGTTACAGATGTAGTGGGCATGCATTATGGCTAATGAAAATTAAGACCTCTGCTGCATACTAACTGTGGCACTGACTGAAATCATTGTAGGGCTGATTTCGAGCAGTACCATGGAAAAGAGAGTAGAGTAATATTCTCTTCATTGGTAACCTAAGCTCCATTGAAAGCATGACAAATGCAAGTAGGCTGGAAAGACATGTCCATGTGAAGATGGTCTCACTGCAATATGGATTTTTAGTATAATCCTGCAGCTAAAGCTAATGTAGAGGAATGACATGCTAGCAGGTGCTTGCACACCATTATATAAGCTTAAATACAACAGAAATGTACACTTAAAATAATGAGAAATATACACTTAAAATAATAAGTTAAATTGAATACATAAAATGAGACATTCTTCTTTCTGTAATGAGCCAATGGTTTTAAAGGGGCAGAAATTACTTAATTCACTTCTGTCTTCGTTTAAGACAATTTGAGGGGTCGACACCCCAATGTCAATTATCTGCCCTTACTTCTTCTCCAATAAGGAAAGATGAATGCAAGAAGATAAAAGTGAAAATATAACAATGTACCAAAAAAAAGGAAACATCAACAAATACAAAACACCAGTAAATGACAACAGTAACAAAAATCACCATTATAAGCACTAGATACAAAGTTGCTGAATCTCAGAGTCCCAGGGAACAAAAGAGAAACAAAATGGCAGAGAAACCCCTCCCTCAAGATGGCGCCCTCTGTGGATGACCTCGTGTGGAGAGAAAAAGCAGTTAGGAGATAAACCCCGCTCGACTCAACCCTCCCTCTGGAACAAAAAACTGTAAAGGTAGGAGTTTATGAAGCAGTTCTGGTGGCAGATGGGAATTGCTGCTCTTGCCTCGGAAACTCTGGCTGCACAGTGTCAGCCTCCCTTGCTTTCTTTCAGCTGTCATGGCAGTGCATGTGTGTGTGACGTCGGTTCTGCCCCTTGTTGCCTCCTCCTGTCACCCGCTGCTGCTGTCTTGGGTCACTGCCCCAATGAGTAGGTGGTGGTGGAAGAAAACAGACTCACCAAGCACCAAAGAATGGTGGCCCAGCCCTGACTGGCTCTGGCTCTGGCTCTGCCCTGAGGACATTTATTTACGGAATTCACTCTGAAACAGCTTCGGATTGCAAAATGCAACTTCTCGGGTTGCTTCTGTTGCTACTCAGAGACCTGCCTGAAGCAGCCCCCGCCAGAGCCCAGGGAGAAACAAAACAAGGCTTCTGCCTTGCGCCATCCCGGCTTCCCCGCAAGAAGGAAAAGGACAGAGAGCTTCTGTGTGAGCAACACCAACTTTAAAAGGACCTGGCACCCCTGACCTCTGCGGTTGTTTACAGATGCTGGGTCTTAAAGAGAGAGTAACAATTTGGGTCAGACTGGTGTAGCACAGATATGGAATACAATACACTTTTTGGGGGGGTTACTCAGGATGACTTCAAAGAAGGCCCTGTCTGGTTCAAAAAGGATTGTAGTTGAATGGTTATTTTACTCTGCTTGATCTGCTGATTTGGATTCTACTTTAATTTTTTTCTAGCAATGTCATTAATACCTTTTGGATTTTGATTGCTATAAGAAAATGTAGCTTTTTTGTATTTAATAATAAACCTGCATAATGGTGTTTCAAGCCAATAAATTATTTAAGCTTTAATCACCTTTCATAGAGTACTTCTGGTGTATTATGTAATTTGATAGGCCAGAACTGAGTGGTGACTAAAACATTTACCTGAAATCTTTCAGAGGGGAGCAGAGAGTAAGGAAAGCCGAGACTGTCTGGTACAGAGTCATTTGCAGGTCAGCTTCCCTTTGTACTGTTATGGATTAGGGTCAACAGGCAAGTCCCTAGCATTTCTGTGTACTTGGAAATGTTCTGCTCATCTGGAAGATCCTTATATTAACGGTTTCCTGCAGTCATGTCCCTCTTGATTTTTAGAGTAGCAGCATGTTGATGAAAGATTCTCTGCTAGCTCCTAGCTGGCCTGTCACAGATGCTGCCGGCCAGGGCAGTCCTGGTGGCTGCATTCCCTTTTTTTCTTCTCCATATCTTGCCTCACGCAATGTCAGAGAGAAGCAGTGTAAATTATTGAAATTGTAAGTATTCTGGTTAAACAAAGGAAAAGACCTGTTGGACAGCTGTGAACTGCAGGTGAAAAAGAAAAATGTGTTTGGCACTCTCTGGTGGATTGCATAGGGATAAAGCAGAAGTTTTGGTACCATGCTCAAGCCAATCCTGACAGCTTGCTACTACTAGAAAGCCATTCTTGCCCTGTTGGGGTGCCTCATTTGTTGTCCTGACTGACCCTTCTAACCTGTAGTAAGCACATTATCTTACCCAGCCAAAACTGCATAGCTTTCTGCAGATTAGTGCTGATTACCCAGTGGTCAGACAAGTTCCAGGGAAAGTGCAACACTGGGGCTTCTGGAAGGTGTTAAACCTCTTCAGCTGTAACATCACTCTTAATCTAGGAAGGGAAAATCTACCTTCCTTCACTCCTATTTTCAGTGCTCCTCCCTGATGGTGCAGTGCTGACCTCCCAGCCTGGCACAAGCCTCTGACTATGATTCTTGCATATTTGGAGAGGATAACCTGTTTGAATAGCTTAGCTCAGCTCATCCTAGAGCCTTGAGTAGGATGATCAGTAAAGCATTTAGGTGTGTGAATTTGAGCTCTTGGAGTCAAGCTTTGTTTCACAGCTGAAGATGAAAGCAAACTTAGGTTTGTATATGTTATTGCTCACCAAAATTGGAAAGTTTTGCACTGGTTCATGCTGAGATTTGTGACATATTATGTAATACTGTTTTTAAAACTGGAGATACCTGCTGGGTTTGGAACTTCGTTGCAGAAGTAGTGCTGCTCTGGGCAGTGAGGTTCTGAGCAGTCTTCAGGGAGCCAGGCAGTTCTTCAATCCATAAAATAATCTATGTTTACCATTAGCACAAGCAGCCTTAAGTTTGAACTGGAGCTAAGCACAACTTCCAAAACTTCTGTCTGGTCTGATACGTTAGTAATGTTTAATTTTTTTTTTTTTTAACTTGTAAGTACTGCTAGAAACCTGTTTGTCTGGAGATACGTCTGTTCTCAGCACTGCCTCACATCAATTTTGAAATGGAAGATTGCCCAAATAATTGGAGTTGTCCTTTTTTGGTTTTCTTCATGTGTGAAGATTATCTGAGGAACACTTGTACATCACCATGCTTGAGGATCCCTTCCAGCAACATACTTTAGCTTTGCAGGAAAGGTGATATGAGAGAGAACAGAACAAGTACCGAAAACTTACTGCTCTGCCAAAAAGTCTTGGGAATAAGAGGTTATCCAGAATGAAACCTTTCTCTTGCTGTTCTCCCAGCTCCCAGCTACACAAGTGTACTTACAAAATGAGTGATAAACTGTATTTGGAATTTGGTTTTTTGTGGTAATGTTGAATTAAAATTCTTTTAATACTTGCAGTATACAACTTCCTCATGAGGAGAAGAGGAGGAACAGATCTCTCTATGGTGACTAGTGATAGGAGCCAAGCAAATGTCGTAAAGTTGTGTTAAAGGAGGTTTAGATTAGATGTTAGAAAAAGGTTATTCACCCGGAGGGTGGCTGGGCTCCCCAGAACAGGCTCCCCAGGGCAGTGGTTAAAGCACTAAGCCTGACAGAATTCAAGAAGCAGTTGGACAACACTCTCAGCCGCATGGTGTGACTCTTGGGCAGGGCCAGGAGTTGAACTCAATGATCCTTGTTGGTCCCTTCCAACTCAGCATATTCTGTGATATATTCTATGCTTTCCTTGCCTAAACTTCCCTTCATACAGTTCTTCCATGGTAATCATCCTGATGATCAGTTAAATTTTACATTTTTTTCAGTTTTTAGGGGTTAAAGGTCAGTAGAAAACACTGCTGATACTCTGGGGTCTTCCCTCCCCCCCCTTTTCTTTTTCTTTAGTTCTGTTTTAACATTTAAATTTTAAACATCTTGATTTATATTGCTTGTGTGGCAATTTCTATAGGCCTCTCTGGCTGCTCAGCTGTCTCTTCCTGGCTATGAAAGGCTGTTAATTACATTTCTAGGCCTACAAATAAAGCAGACAAAAAATTCTAAACAAAACCCCCCAAAACTTACCAGTAAACATTGCCCGTTTTTTTGTGCAATAAAATTATATTCCTGGTTTGATTCAGGACAAGACCTTTCCATAGGCTTAGCATTCAAGAGTAGAATTGCAGTAATTCAGAGGAAGAACCTTGCCAGCATTTGGTCCTGGTTGTATTTTCTTGATGGTTGTTTTTCAAGGCTATGACTGACCTTGCAGCCAGAAGCCTCTGTGTGTAGTTGATGCACACAGTGGATATGTTAGCAAAGGCAAAGTTTACTCTACCAAAGGAAGAGAAGCTTTTTTCAAGTGATACAAGAGATACAGATCCTATGGCTCTGCTACTTTTGGGCATTCCATGTGCTGGCAGAGCAGCAGCACGTGACAGGTTGTATTCTTAAGTGGCTGTGCTGCCTTGGGTATAATAAATTGCTTAATAGAATGGCTTTGTGCTCTCATGGTGTGAGTGGAAAAGCACGTAACAGCACAGAGACAGCAGACAGCCTTCAGCTTGCAGATCCCGTACATGATGCTTTGCAAAGGGTGGTTCTGTGAGAGGCCCTTTTAGTGGCAGTCACATCACCTGGCTGCAGGTGTCAGCAGGTAAACTGCTTGCATATTGGAAGGGAAGTGGCTGCTTTCCTTTATGATTCATCTTTACCCATTTAAAATTTCTGTGTGAAAGGCAAAGTCTCTGGAAGTGTGGGACTGTTTTTCTTGTCTAGAAAGGAAGTCTGTGCAGCTATAGATGTCTGCATTAAGTGAGCTGAATCCCAGTGCCAGTGTCTTTCCCCAGAAAGTATCAGGAGATATACTGGGATTTGATCTGGTGCTAGAGTGGGGCACAGGAACAGTTCTCTTCAGTGTCACTTGGAGTTTAGGACCTAATTGAACCATGTGCTGTCCTTGAATAACATTTAAATTTTTCTTGGCGTCACCTTTGAGCTCACACACTGTGACTGCACAAATTGTGTGCATCTGCAATGTTCTTTCATTCTGCTTTCAACTCTTTGCAGGGAACTGACACTTTTCTGGAGCAAGCTGCAGAGAAGAATAGATCCTTCTTTAGACTCCTTTTTGGAGAGATGTCGTCAGTTTGGCATCATTGCGAAGACGCTACAGCATCTGTTTTTCTTGATAAGAGTCATACAATCTGAAGTAAGTAAGATACAGTCCTGAGTCTTTGGACACAGCCAGAGCTGTTTATGTGAATTTATTATTTTCTTAATATTTCTATTGAACTGAAAATAATATAGCTTATTTCATTATTCACACTTTCTGATTAAGTGCCTAATAACATACTAATAAAAATCTGTGGAAAGTGCCTGCTGTTGTAGTTTTGTGTTAGCTTGATCCCATGAAGTGACCTTCAGTCAATGTGGAGGAGTAGGTTTGTTGCTTTGGAAGTACAGTATGACGGGATTTTGCAAAGAAAGCATAGCTGTGTTTTAATCTGCTGCTTGTTCAGAAGCAAGGCACATGAGAATTTTCCACATCATCTCTAAGAGATGGAGACTTGACTGGACTGTCTTCTATTTTTGTATTCTAAGAAAATGCCTCTTCCTCAAAATGTGTGATACAATCACATCTGGATTTCTACCTTCTGTTCTGAAGCCTGTCTTTAGAAAATCACAGAAAGGTGCAAAAGTTGTTTGACTGCAGTTTTTATACTCATCATCTCTGTTTAAGGACTAATGAAAAGACTTCAGTTGGTCCCAGCATGGTCCCTGTGAGCAGAGCTCCAGGATAGCTTGGCCTCCCCTGGCTGGTTGTTCAGTGGGATGTCTCTGTTTGCCTTCAATGGCTGCACTGACTCCTGCAATTGGTTGTGTGGAAATTTCCTGTTTCTGGTTGCTATACGCAAGTTAATTTGTTGAGGGCAGTTAGGAATGAAAATTAATCAGGCACACTTTATTGGAGGAAAAAGAAGCTAGCTAACAGTAACAGGATTTTAACTTTTTGTAGCAGTACAACATAGATGATAGACCTTAAATTAGATGTGGGATTTTTCCTTAGGCATGTCCCCATTCTCGTAGGTTTTTTAATACTACTTCCTGAAAAACAGTCTATGGTTAGTCATAGGTTAGAATTAGCCTCATAAACTTCAGTCATGAATGTTCCAATTAACAGTGCCCTTTCCAGTTTCATTATCCCTTTGCATTTTGACATGGTCATGAGTTTATTCAGCGTTAAGATGGATTATGGATAAAACACACAAGATTCCTTTTTTTCAATTATATTTTTCTCCATTTTTTTTTGCCTGGGAGTCTCTTACACTGGCTGGAGTTAACACTCTGACCCAAGTGACTTACCAATTTTAATTTGACAAGAGCAAGGCAAAGGCCAGAGCCCTGGTTAATAGTCAGAGTAGGATCAGAAAAATTGTCCTCTTGACAGATCACAGAGTCCAGAACTCTATTCCGCCAAGGACTGCAGAGAGACGTGTTTGGTCCTAGTTTCTCTAGAGTTGGCCCGTTTATAATTTTAAGACATGCATGAATGTGTATTTTATCTGTAAATCATAATATATTGGTTATTATATATTACCAAGATTTTTCTGTGTTTCCTGCTAAACCATACTAAAATTTCTTCTGAAGAAAGGTGTCCTAAAACTTACTGAATTAAAGAAGCACGGCATGATGTCTGGTGGGTGTGAATGCTGAGTATAAAAGATTGGTAATTCTATTAACTTGTTCACAATTGTTTTGGATCATTACAGTCTGGGCTGGTGCAGGTGTAGTAGTGGTAGCCACATGTCAGCTTTCTAAGTTATTCATAAGTATCTTCACTGTTACTTGTCTTTACTGATAATGGCTAAGTAGTTCATGCATTCAGATTCTTTATGCTGAAAAATACACTTTTGGAACAAGGTAACCTTCAATTTTGTCCATGTAGAATTTGGAATATATCTCTTCTTTAATTGGCATGTGATTAATATAGGCATCCTCCCAATACTGCTGAGCAGCACCTCAGAGTTGCACAGACTCCTCAGAAAGTGTTTGGAAGTGAAATGACAGGTTCATCAGAAATCATTTCTGCTATGGTACCGCTTATGCTGTTGAAGGTTATTTTGTTTCAAGGTGTGAATTTACGTAAATTTCCTTATTACACAATACTTAATATTCTGAATTAACATCCCATGTGGATGCTGTAGGAAGAATGCATATGGAAGATTTACACTATTCTCTTTTAGAGATCTGGCTTACTTATGGTTGAGAGTCCCTCAGTTAAGAGAGAGAGAAGTTAGAAAAATGTTTTGCAACGTCTCATGCCTAAACTAGTTTGCATGACTCCTCCAGAGCACACTAAGTGTGCAGTGGTTCCCATGGCATGAAAAGCAGAAGAGGTTCCTCATGTAAGATAAACTACAGCTCCCTAGAGGGTGCTCTGTGACTTGGGCACTTAATGCTCAGGAACCTGAATGCATTTGAAATGGGCTGTAGTCTTTTGGATGCTCTTGCTGCATGTTTGGTTTTTTTTCTACAAATAATGTTTTTATCAAAGAGAAGTAATATTTGTTTTGTGACTATTTTTTTTGTTGTTTTCCTGTTTTCTTTAAACAGGCAGAGGAAGCGGGACTTGCCGTGTCTGTTCTGTTATGTGTGAGAGCCCTTCAGATCAGATCCAACGGAAGTGATGAAATGAAGACATCAGTGTGTAAAACAATTGCATGCCTTTTACCAGAAGACCTGGAAGTTAGAAGAGCCTGTCAGCTAACAGAATTCTTACTTGAGCCAACTTTGAGTGGATTTAATGCATTGGAAGAGCTCTATATGCAGCCAGACCAAAAATTTGATGAAGAAAATGCACTAGTTCCAAATTCACTTCGCTGTGAACTGCTGTTAGCTTTGAAAGCATATTGGCCCTTTGATCCTGAATTTTGGGACTGGAAGACTTTAAAGCGACATTGTCTGAAACTGTTAGGGAAGGTAGCTTCTGATTCTGAGGATGATGCAGGTTGTCATATGTCGCTCAACGAAACCGACATGTTAGAAACTTTCTTCAGTGACTGTGATGAGACAAAAGAACACAAATACTATGATGGGAAAGACACAATGAACCACCCTAAGGAAAAAGCAAGAGTAAAAAAACCAATTGGTTCTTCAGAAAGATACCAGAGATGGCTTCAATACAAATTTTTTTGTGTGCTCTGCAAACGGGAGTGTATAGAGGCCAGAATACTGCATCATTCTAAGATGCACATGGAAGATGGTATTTATACATGTCCAGTTTGCACAAAAAAGTTCAAGAGAAAAGAATTTTTCGTACCACATGTAATGGAGCATGTTAAAATGCCACCTAGTAGAACACACAGACCTAAAAAGAAAATAATTCTGAAAAAAGAAAGATCACCACAAAAGGCAACAGCTTCCAGCAGCCCACCCCCAGCATTTCCAGAAAGGTCACACCAGCCACAACTCCCTGAAAGCTTTGATGATGACACACAGGAATATGTTACCTTCAGCCAACTGGAAAATTGCCAGCTTCAAGATAGAGACATCTATCCATGTCCTGGGACAGATTGTTCTAGGGTATTTAAACAGTTTAAGTACTTAAGTGTACATCTGAAAGCTGAACATCAAAACAATGATGAGAATGCAAAACACTACTTGGATATGAAAAACAGGAGGGAGAAGTGTGCTTTTTGCCGCCGGCACTTCATGACATCCTTCCACTTGCGGGAGCACGAGCGCGTGCACTGCGGGCCTCAGCCTTACATGTGTGTGTCCATGGACTGTTATGCTAGGTTTGGGTCAGTTAATGAGCTTCTCAATCACAAACAAACACACGATGATCTTCGGTATAAATGTGAGCTAAATGGCTGTAATATTGTTTTCAGTGACTTAGGGCAGCTTTACCATCATGAGGCACAGCACTTCAGAGATGCATCATACACCTGCAACTATTTTGGTTGCAAAAAGTTCTATTATTCAAAAACTGAATTTCAGAATCACCTTGCAGCCCATGATATCCAGGTGTCAAATGGGGAAGGGAAGCAAATGCTGAACCTTGAGGGGTCGGTTTCAGAAGACAAATCCAGTTATCTTCCAGAATCTCAGCTGCTTGAACAATCTGAAAATTCCAATCTGAATGATAGGTTGGATCCCTCAGGCTCTCAGGAAGTTCCACAGATGAAGGAAGAATCTCTCTCTGACAGTGAAGATCTAAACAGTGAAAGTAATTGCAGCCTGCATTGTGGGGAGCACAGGGCAGATGCTGCAGTAAGCCAAGGTCAGACATCTCCTCGGCTGCTTGGAACAGTGGCTCACAACCAGTCAGTTGCAGATTTTGTCGTGTCCCAGGAACGAATCTTCCATCCAGCAGACGTGAAACAACAGTGTTCTGATGTGGCAGTTTGCTTTGATGAGAAAAACCTTTCCTGTGGTTTTGAAGGCTGCTGTTCCACTCACAAAAATTCCAGAAGTATGCAAAAACACCTTCAAAGGGCCCATCCATACAACTTTAAAGGTAAAAGAAATATGGAAATGAAAACTAAATACTTTCTCGATCTGTTGAGTGATGCTCAGGACAGTAAATCCCCTACAGACATGAGTACAGAGTTAGGTCATAATTCCGATACAAATGCTAACTCTCCAGAAAGCGTGTTTTGTGCTGTAGATGCTAAAGAAAGCAGTGGCCTGAGGGAGGAAACTTGTCCTTCTTCCCCAGAAACATCTTTTTATGACAATTCTAAGGAACCAAATGTTGAAGATAACATGTTGGAACTAATGTTAGGCTTGAAGCATCTAAGCTTAAAAAATGCTAACATTCAGAATTCTTCAAGACAGAAACCTTTTCTGGGCTATTCATCTAGGGATGCCAAGTGCCCTGAGTCAGTTGATGAAACTACCTCAAAATTTCAGCTTCAAGAGCAACAAGATAATTTACCCAGCCAGTACCTTACTCAACTGGCAGCTAAACCATTTTTCTGTGAATGTCAAGGATGTACATTTGAGTTTGTGACCAGAGAAGCTCTCTTAATGCATTATGTTAAAAAGCATAACTATTCAAAGGAAATGGTTCTTCAGCTAAATATGTTCCAGCATCGGTATTCACCATTTAAGTGTCATATTTGCCAAAGATCATTCACAAGAAAAACACATCTTCGAATTCACTATAGAAACAAACATCAAATTGGCTGTGAGAGGGTGGCTCACAAGGTGTGTCCTAGTGAAAAATTTGATGTAGGTTTATGTACAGAGGACATGCGTAAGAATAGCACTGCTCCGGTGCCTGCCTGTGTGAACAGCATTGGGTTCCCTGGACATTCGGACTCTGAACAGCTGTGTCACCCAAAAAAGGATGACTGTTGTTCTGAGACCGATTTGGAGTCCAATGAAGAGACAGACAATGATGTAACAAGAAAAACATCTAACATAACTTCTCTGGACAGTCATAGGGAGGAACTGGAAGCAAGACAGGGAAGAGGAAGCAAAAGAACAGTTGCAAAAGGAAATTTATGTTACATACTGCATAAGTACCACAAACCATTTCATTGTATACATAAAAGCTGCAACTCAGCATTTACAAATCAGAAAGGTTTGATTCGCCATTACAGAACTGTTCACCAGTATAATAAGGAACAGCTCTGCTTAGAAAAAGACAAAGCAAGAACAAAAAGGGAACTTGTCAAATGTAAAAAAATATTTGCATGCAAACACAAAGAGTGTGGTAAGCGTTTTCTGTGTTCTAAAGCTCTTGCTAAGCATTGTAGTGACTTCCATAATGAAATTTTAGAGGATCAAAAACTGCTTTCTGAAGCTGAGTCTGTCAGATTTGCTTGTAACCAAGCCCACTGCCCTGCTGTATTTTATACATTTAATAAGCTTAAACAGCATCTAATAGAAGAACATGCCAATAAAGAAAAAGTAAACAAAGATTTTGAAATTCATTGTGACCTTAATGGCTGCAATCGAATTTTCACGAATTACAGTCACTATTCTCAACATGTATATTTCAGACACAGTGAATATTATGGTAGTCTCTTTGGAAATCAGAAAGAGGAGGAAGATAATGAAGGTAAAGATAAAAATGAGCAAAATTACTTGAAAGACAGCTTTGATGCAAGCAAGCAGAATGGGAAGCAATTAAAAGAAAAAGCTAAAAGAATTAGCAGAAGTAGAGAAAAGCATTTGCTGAATTTCAAAACAAAAGAGGAAGCCCTACAAATGTGCAAAGAGAAGTCTAACCAGACACAGTACCCCTGCATGGTCCAGGGGTGCCTGTCTGTTGTAAAACTGGAAAGCAGCATAGTGAGGCATTATAAGCGCACACATCAGATGACCAACGTGTACATTGAGCAGCACATTCAGAAACTTGTTCTTTGTGTTAAATGTGGCATCATGGTTGAAAAGCAGTCTTGCTCTGACACAGCTTCAGACTTGGATAAAAAAGGTGTGGAAGTTAACAAGGATAAATCAGCTAATTCTGAGCTTGTGCAGGAAAGTGACAAACCCCTCGTTCCAAACCCTGCTTGTGATCCTCCAGATGTGACTAATGAAGACCAAAAACAGTGTCCACCAAGTAGTGTGAATTTTGATGCCAGTGCCTTTGCATATTCAGGCACTTTAAAATATAATCACAGTTCAAATAACACCTGTTCTGAAGAGCCTAACATCAGGGAGACAACTGTGTCTAAAACTGAAGATTTTGCTGAAAGCAGTGAAAGAGAGAATAGCTCTTGTTTCTCCAGTTTACAATTAGAGTTGCCAAGAGAAAAAGACACAGAAGGATGTCAACATAGTGCAGTTAATGAGAATGCAAAAAGAAATGTACTTTATGCTACAAAAGACAAATTTCAAAAGCCTCCTGTGTCCAAACCATTTGATTTAAAGACATATAAACCAATGGGATTCGAGTCTTCATTTTTAAAATTTATTCAGGAAAGTGAGGGAAAAGATGACGATGATGATGATGATTGTGATGAAATAGTAGAATGGGAGCCTCCTGAGCAGTTGCCAGTAGATGAAATGTTGCAAAAAGAGGGAGACAGTCAAGGGGATACTCCAGTAAACAACTTTGTAAGTGACGAAAATGTAATCATAACCCCAAATAATCCTGGGCAGCTAACAGAGATCCAGCCCTTGCTGTCAGAGTCCTCATCTGCCCCTTCTTTAGAAAATCTGAGGGCAATCTTGGACAAGGCCTTAACGGACTGTGGAGACCTTGCCTTAAAACAGTTGCATTACTTAAGACCAGTAGTTGTTCTTGAAAGATCCAAGTTTTCCACACCTCTCATAGATTTATTTCCAACAAAAAAGGCAGATGAGCTGTGTGTAGGAAGTACATAAGTAGCTTTGCGTAGAGCAGATAGCCTCCACTACTGCTATATGGGGAGAACTTCAAATTAGAACAGTAATTGTTACAGTACACACTTTTTAGGTTAGTTTTGACTGTTTAATTCCATGAATGTATAATATCTGTCAAAAGTAATGGCCAAGTTAATTTAGCTCCCCATTTTTTTCAGTGAACAATGCTGATTTTGGTGCTATTTAACACATCAGAATACTGGGGGCTTCCTCTTGAAGAGTAAATGTGCATGATTGTATATGGAACAAGTACTGGGGTACCAGGGTTTGGGGGGTGATGGAGTTACTACTTGACTTGAATGTGCACCCCAGGGTGCTTTGTGTAACATATTGTACACTACAGCATCTTATATTTTTTGAGTTATGAGTTTCAATAAATTACAGTTTTTCACCCATTTGTTTACTGTACAGTAAATCTTTAATGTGCTTTACTTGTAATTGAGTTTGGGACCCTTCTGAGTGCATTGGACAATGTTGCTTAAGTTTTATGCATTTGGAGATAATTTATCAGAGTGATGAAATAGATACAGAAAAGTAAAGTATTACATTTTATTTTACAGCATTCTCTGTGCTTTATTCAGACTTGAAAAAACTATAATTAGCACAGGCAGAAAGCACTTACGCATGAGAAAGTCCTTGTTCCTTTAAAGGCCGAGGGTGCTTTTTGAGACTGTCTGGCACCACCGAGTAGGTGACAAGTGTTGCCAGACTTCCAAGCAGGTCGTGTCACATGAAAGTACCAGTCCACATTTAGGGTTCCCTGGTTAGTTTTTTTTGACAATGAATGAAACCTAACTGGAAGATTCACCTGAAGAGTTAGCTAATATTTTAAGCTCTGTTTCTTGTTCTGTATTGCGTTTCTTGCCACACATGGCTACATCACAAGGCCCAGAATTTCTGTCCCCTATAGGGGCTATTTCCCCATCTCCATGGGGATTCTAATGAGCAAGCAGCAATCACAGCTCTTTACTGATTGAGGGCTTGGGTGGTGTTGGGGATTCTGGGTTTTTATACCGTAATCTGAGAAGCAGCAGTGGAAAGGAAATGTAAAAAAAACTTTGGGAAATATTTAAAACAGGGCATGAGTATTGGCTGAGTGCAGGAATGATGGCAGCTATCAAACTGTCTAGTGAACTGTGGTATGACCAAAACTAGGCAGAAATAGCATCTTTGAACTACATTAAGGAAAAGAAAGTTATTTGGGCATCCTTAAAATAAAAAGTTAAAAATCATACACCAAGCAAGAAAAGTGTAGCTTAGTGCTTAGCCTTTCATGCAATTTCCTCTCTTTAAACTATAAGCTTCTTGTAATGAAAGAAATATGGTGCATCAATCTTCTCACAAAGTTCTAAAAATGGAAGTAAGTTGTGTCAAAAGGTTAAATACTGCAACAGGGTCAGACACCCTTTAGTGTGTTTCAAAGTAATTTCTGTCTCTAACAAAGTACCTTTTGATGTCAAGTTTGATTTATGTTTTAACATACATGAATCTTCAAGATCTCAAAACAGGAGAAGAGTTTAACAGTAGACTTGATAGCTGCTAAACTAGCTGTTTAAAGCTGTTAAACTCTCAGGTATTGGGCCAGAGAGACCCCACTAACCTTTGTGTGGTTGGAATATCTCACAAAGCAACCTGTCCCTTCGTGGTCGACATGAATAGTAAATTCCTTGAGGTTTGGAGCCTTCCGTTTCAGGTCAAGCAACTGTATTTCTGCTAGATAACCAGCTTCAAATATGACAATATTAAAGAATTCAAACATGTAAAATACTTACCTTTGAGTAAGGGAAATTAGATGAGAATGCAGGATGAAATGAGATTGAAAATACGTATACATATGCCACAGACCAGGGAAGTGGTGAGACGCAGGCAGTGTGCAAGCTTTGGCTTTGTGTAGTCCTAAAAATAACCCAAATCTTTTTAAAAGTAGTTTTGATGTCATTGATGGCTTCCTACAATTCAAAATGTGGTAACTGTAGTCAGAAAAATGGCAATGATTAAATGCAAGACTGATACTGAATGTGGTGATACTCCTACTGACTTGTAGGAGATCAGTAAAGGACCTTCTATGTGGAGAACAGCAGAGAGAAATTCCACCAAAGCAGCTATCTACAAGCTTAAAAGGCAGGAGACAGTTTTGTGATGACTCCTCAGGCTAGAAGAGTCCTCCTTGAAGGTAACAAAATTGTGTGTTCCTGAGACAATCAGACATTGTGTCTGATGATGGCAGCTGCTTCATCCCTGAGCACACAAGGAGGGAAATCTCTGTGCCAGAACCTGAAATTGTCCTGAGTGACTCAGATATGACTTGGTTTTCTTAAGAAACCTGAAAGGTAGTACTGCTTGTTTACACCAGCCAGGAACCAGAAGAAAATTTTAAAATTAAAAACTGAATTTATTCCCAAGATGCTCCTTTATGATGTAGATGCAGATTTTGGTAAATGGACTATTTAAGGTATTGTATTACAAATAATGTAAACTTAACAATTTTTTAAATAACGTTTTTGACTAGTTATGGCAGGCTTGCAAACCTGAAGGCTTTTAAACGCAGAGGTTTTGCTTTCTGCTTCCATTGGATAGTTGGCACTAGGCTGACAGGTGGAAATTTGTTTACCTGGATAATAGTTCAGTGTGACTTTTTACCTATGTACACTAGGAAACCTTTTAGAGAGTTTTGTATTGATTCCTTTAGATTTCATACATCATTCCCAGTGAACAACCTCATGGAGTTTGTGAATTAATTACTAGAAAGATTCTGGGACCACATAAGTCATTCAGGAATAAGGAACATGACTTTCTGCCTGGAACAGCTGAAGCATTTCTGTTTAATTTTAAATCTGTGACTGAGTTTGCATTTACTGTTTGCTGTTCATATAAGCTCTGCTGCTAACTTGCCACCAAAGAACTCTGCAAAATCATGCAAAATTACCCTTATACAATCCTACTGTGCTTTAGTATTAAGTGTATTAAGCTTCTTCCGAGTTCAGTTTTTCTGTTAAAAATTTAATCCTGCCATTTGATGTATAAACCATTTTGCATATTACACATGAATTCTGTGACAATTCTTAATTCCACAAAAGAAGTTGCTCGTGAAACTCACTTCCTCAGATGTAATTCTGCTTTTACCAAATGAGTTACTGTGTGTGTGTAAACCACACACAGTGCAAGACTGCACAGTGCATGCTGTGCAGACTGGTACCTGCTGCACCTCTGGTGTTACAGAGCCTGTTGAGTAGGCTCCTGCTGTTCACTTACTGTTTCCATAGGCTGAGATATACCACAGACAGACATAATTTCTGTCTGCCAGGTATGGAGACAAGTCCTGCAACATTCCTCAATCCAAGAGTTACATTTAGAAAATGGTGAGTCAGTTTTCCTTTGGGCTGTGCAAAAGCAGCTAGAAGACATTTTCATGTGCACCCCGTGCACTGCTAGGACTTTTAGTAGTGTGGGCTCGAGGTCTTTATACTTCAGTTGGAAGGTACCAGTACAGCACTGGTCAGCTTCTTCTGTGTTACAGAAATTATATCTGACCCATTTGAGAGATTGACAGTGTGTTTCAGTCTTTGAACTCCATCATCTACAAAATGCACTACTGTCTCAATGAGATAATAGGTGTCACACCACCAAAACTGTACAGTTTGGAATCTACGTCTTTATCACAATTTCTTCTTGGGCTATTTTATGTGATCTAATTGCCTGGCACAGGCAGGTATTAGAGAAGAATGCCACAAAAGGGTAAAGAAATATTTGAAGAGTTTTTACTGTCTATTTCTGTTTTCATGTGATGAGGTAGACCAGCATTTTCCCTCTCAAGTGCTACCAGAATTTGCCTTACAAAGATGTAACATTTACCGCTTCTAGAATTTGCCTTACAAAGATGTAACATTTACAGCTTCTTGCTTTCAAGCATATGGGAGAAACATGTTCTGCAGTAAAGGAACACCATTGCACTGACTTCCTAAAAAGGAATTCTTAATGTGAAGAGCAGATACCTCAGCAAAAACAGTTCACAGGGAATGTTGCTTCCATTTTTAAAATTGCTGTCTTCAAGTGTGTGGATTTTATAGGACAAAAACATGTTTATTGGTTGTGCATGGCTGAATCCCCCAAGGCTATGGGCTGCCCTGCTGTGTTTGCATGGGTAGTAAAAAATGGTAAATTGCTTTACAAAGAGAGACCTTCCAGACTGACTTCTGTCTTTCTGTCAGGGCTCTCAGAAGAGCCAACAGGTTTTTCTTGCATGTTGTTTTCTGGTTGTCTTTGCTTATGCAAGGTGTTTAAATTTTATGATGCTGGTAAAGCGCTGTGACACTGTTTTGCAAATTCTGGACCTTGGCTGCAGTGAATTAATTGAGAGAAATTCAATTTCCAGTTAAGTCCTCACATATCTTGTCAAGAATCTGAGCATGGTTGTGGCAGAAAGCAGAGAAGGCTGAAATGAAACCACCTTGCCTTGGTCTGGCCCCTGTAAAGCACTAAGCCTGGTCTCCCCCCTAAAGTTTACAGCTGCTGCCCTTCAGCTCTCCCGATTCCCCGTAGCAGTATTCCCTATGCTCACATGGGTTTGAAGGGAGTGAGGTGGGATAGGAGAGCTGTTGTATTTCTGGAAAATGTCTTAAGATTTACAATTATAGAGGAGGAAGTAGGTAAAGGATTTGTTGTGATGCCAGGGAGGCTTCTGGTGTAGCCCTCTTGGATGAATTTCTAGAGCTTCCTCTATGAAAGGAGAAAAGTGCCAGGCAGTAGCAGGGCTCACCGGAAGCAGCACTTCCTCATCTACCCTGTCCTTCTGCAGGGATATATCAGGTTACAGAAAACACTGGGCTTCAATATATTTGAAAGGTCATTCTTCTAAATAGTTAAAAAAGGTAAGTGATTGATAATTAATGAGAAAATAAGGTTGGTAGTATTTTATTAAAAGTTAATGTCTAAAAATCTGCAGACGTGTTTTGTTATAATTTAGACAGGTAGAAATTAGATGAATGACTGATACTAAAATGCGATATCTAGAAGTGGCAAATGTTACCACCCCACTTACTGCGTCTTTGTTAGATTACACAGCCCCTGTGCTCTGCATGGCACATTTGTCCCAGTGCTGCTGGACGAGCTCTGGATTTCAGCAGCACCGTGCTGTCTTCACGGAGCATTACAGAAACCAAATCTGAAGTGGGTGTCTCGGCAAACACCCAGTACTAGAGTACTGGGCAAGTACTAGAGTAGTAAGTGTTAATTTTTGTACTACTCTTAGTGTTTCCGTGAAAGGATTTGGACAAGTACTAGCGAGGCTTTATGTGCATTATCGCGCGCAGTCTGAGTAACTTATACTGAAGAAAAGTAATTTAAACATCTGCCCAAATCCTCGCCATGCTGCCCCCTACACGCTTCGACCCAGCCCTGCCGGTGCCTGACTGGGGTGGCCGAGCCAAGCCCGGGCCGGGGCCGGGGCCGGAGCCGGAGCCGGGGCCGAGAGGAGTGGAGTCGGGCCGGGCAAAGCTGACTCCCAGCCCACCGCACGCCCCCGGCGCTCACAAAGATCCCGCCACGGCCGCCCCTCAGAGCCGCCCCGCCCCCGGCTCCTCCTGCCGCTAGGCGGCGCCGCAGCGTGCGGAGGGTGGAGCGGCCATGGCGCTGCCCGGCGACTTGTGGGCAGAGCTGCCGACCGAGCGCCGCATCTTCTGCTCCGTCCTGCTCTTCTCGTGGGCCGTCTACCTCTGGGAGGCCTTCCTGGCGCACCGGCAGGTCGGCGGGGCTCGGGCGGGGACGGTCGTTGGCAGGCCGCGCCCGTGCCGGGCCAGGCCAGGCCAGGCCCGGCCCGGCCTCATGTGGAGGGTGGCCGGAGCCGGGGCTGGAGCCAGAGCCGAGCGATACGGGGCCTGTCGCCTGCCTGGGGAGGGCTCGGCCCTGTGCCGGGGCGCGGCCTCAGCGCGCTGTAGCGGGTGGTGGGATCACTCACAGCGGCGAGTTGGGAGAGTGCGGTAGGGTCACCGGCAGCTCAGCACCCCCAGCTGCTCGGTCCTGCTCCTCAGGACAGCTGGAAGAGAACGTTATGAGCAAAAATGAGGAAACGCGTGAGTTGAAATTACGACAGTTTAACAGGTGAAGGAAAGAGGAGGGAAACACCTCAAGCGCTGCACAGGCCGTCGCTCGCCACGTCCCTGAGCAGGCGATGCCTGGGCAGCCTCCGAGTGATGTGCCTGGAAGGCACATCCTAACCCCCTCTTCTTGTTGCAAAATACAGCATACAGGACGGAGTGTGTCCCTTTGGTCAGGTCCCGGCTGTCGCCTGCCAGCCGCATCTCCACCCCCAGCCTCCACGTTGGGGCTGAGCAGGGCCATCCCAGGCAGGTTTAGCAGCAGCCAAACACAGCACGGGTGTTTCCAGCGCCAGGAAGGTGGAGCATCCGCGGTCACCCGTCCCTGCCAGGCACAGCGGGGTAGGGAGCGCCGCGGAGGTCAGGCAGCGATGTTGCCAGCTCCTGTGAGCCCTGGGATCGGAGACACTGCAGCCTGGTGTCCCGGACAGGGGAGAATGTGTTTTGAAGTGACAAAGGGTAGGAGCTTTTCCTTAGAGAACAGGTAAGTATACTGAAACAAGACAGCAGGGGGAGAAGACTTTCGGTCTTTAAAAGTTTTCAAGTGGCAAGTTCTTTACTGAAAATAAAATAGCACCTCATTTGTGCAGCTACTCCGTAGGTCTGTATTCTGGTGAAGTCACACGGTTCGCACGGGAGGATCTGGTGTTTGGTTTCAAAATCAGCTTAGTCGTTAACTGTGGTGCAATAAGTCACATCCTGTGAAAAAATCAGTATGTGTGATCTGTATTTGAACTGTTCTAAAAAAGTTATTAAGCCAGCAATTCAGTTCCTGGTTACAACATAATAATTATGCTTCAGTTTTATATTAGGAACTTGATAGAAAACAAGAATTTAGGAATATTTGTTCCTTTATGTGTTGTTTCTTTTTTTTTTTTTAACTATGGTGGCCCGGGGGATCATTTTATGTTTTACTTTTAAATCTTATTTATCTCCTTTAAAATATTAGATGTATTCTCTAAGTTTTGTATTCAATTTTTCAGAGGCGGGTGTATAGAACAACAACACATGTACCACAGGAACTGGGACAGATCATGGATTCAGAAACATTTGAAAAATCTCGTCTCTATCAGCTGGACAAAAGTACTTTCAGCTTTTGGTCAGGCCTCTATTCAGAGGTTGAGGGCACTGTAAGTACCTTTCATATGATATTTTTCAGGTACTCCAGCTGTTAAATACTTTGGTTCTTAGTGATCCCATGCAGCTGCACCATTGGCATTCTGATGTCTTACGGCAAATGCTGACATTTTTAGTCTTTGTTTGTGGCTGTATTTGCCACACAAAAGTAAGTAATTATTCAGAAAGCATGTAATTTCTTTCTGCAGTGCTGAGTCATACTGTGCAACCACAGTGTTACCTTTCATTTTAATTAGATTGTATTATAGTTTCCGTTGCAAAATAATTAACCAGCATGAGTTATTTTAAATTGTTAAAATATCGATCGTTCCCTGTGTTTGGAGGAATGCAACTGCTTTCATTTTTAAGTAGAAGGTAAAAATAGCAGCCTGTGAGAACAGGGAGAGTACCAATGGATACTTGGAAGTATAAGAAGAATTACACAATTTCACATATATGAAAAAAAAATAAAAATAACAAAAAAACTGTTAAGTTAGAACAAAATATTTATCTGTGTGATTTACAGTCTTAGGAGAAGAGAAGCCTCTTCTGACTCGCTGCTGCAATTCATTGCTCACCGGTAGCACAACAAAAAGGAATCTTGAAGTGCCTGGCATTGCAACGTAAAATGAAATATGATCCTACTTCACGATGAACCTAAGGAAGCAAAAATGTCAGTTATAAAAGATAATTAAAATAGGATTGTAAAATAGAGTCTCTCATGTAACTGTAGAACGAGGATGCAAACCCAGTACTCAGAGATTTGTGACACCTCTTAACTTTCGCATTTCCTGATCTCCGTTTTGCTGCTTGACCTGTAGTTCATTTCCTTTTGTATAAACTTGTAAGAATGATGTTGTGTCAGTGCAATCTGTTATATTCTTCTTCTTGGGATTTTTGGTATGCTGAGTAGAACTCGAGACAATTTTTATATGAGTTTGAAAAATTTTTAAGTTTCTGATTGACTTTAGAGGCAATATTTGATTTGGAAATCAAAGCTGCTCTCTGGCAGTGGGTTGGTATGCAAGCTGAGCTGGAACCACCTAGCAAGTGCAATGAGTCAAAAGGTTCTGAAGTTTTTTCTTGATTTTAAGAATTTTAGCCAAAGCAGGTTCCTTTGTTGTTTCTAAAGAAAATAATCATTAATGGAATGAGCATCTTTTGCCACTTAATTTAGTGCCCTTCTATTCAAAGACTTGAATCAGTAGTCTGTGTTTATCTTCATCTGGGCCTACTGTTGTTAGAGTTGCCCAAAACATTGTAGCTACAAGACATTGTAAACAAGAGAGACATGAATTTGCCAGATGGACTGTTAGATGGATAAAGAACTGTCTGGATAGCTGCATACAAAGAGATAAAGCAAATGGCTCGGTTTCCAAGTGGAAAGCAGTGGTGGCTCACAAGGGTCCACATTTGGGCGAATGCTGTTTGATATTTTCAGCGGGACTGAGTGTACCCTTGGCAGGTTTGCAGCTGACACCAGGCGTAGTGGGGCAGCTGATGGGCAGGAGGGACGGATGCTGTTGAGGGTGACCTTGGTAGGCTGAAGGAATGGGCTTGTGTAAACCTCACGGAGTTCAACAAGGCCAGGTGCAAAGTGCTGCATCTGGCACAGTTCAATCCACAGCACCAGTGCAGGCTGGGGGATGAGTAGATTGAAAGCAGCCTTGTAGAGAGGGACTTCAGGGTCCTGGTAGATGCAAAATTGAACATGAGCTGGGAATGGACGATTGCAGCCCAGAGAGCTAACCATGTGCTGGGCTGATCCCCAGCAGCATGGGCAGCAGGGTGAATCTGCTTTTCTGCTTCACTAAGGTGAGACCCCACCCGCAGGGCTGCCTCCAGCTCTGGGGTCTCCTGTGCATGAAAGACACGGACCTGTCAGAGAGAGTTCAGAGGAAGCCACAGAAATGGTCAGAGGGCTAGAGCACCTCACCTTCAAAGACAGGCTAAGAGAGTTGGGAATGTTGGGAGCTGGTGGTAACCCACAAAAGGCTGTGTCCTCAATTGTCAAAACTTTACACCATTTATACATCTTAGCACACACAATTGTGGTTCATTGACTACAAGTTACGTTGTTCTTTTGTTAATTAGTATTGTACCTTCTGTTGGCTAAATTATTGTTTTGCTTCTCATGCTAATTCTGAGTCTTGTGAATTGGTGGGTTTCTTGGGTTGCTGGTCCATGAGTTAGTGGTTGTGATCTGCCCCTGCTGGAATTACCTGTTACCTAGTCAGAGCTTGTTTCAGCACAGTTGCTGAATTGGCTTTCTTGGTTTCTTCCTTAACTTGGGGGTTTTGCCAAATGTCCTTGTGGTTCAGAAGTTCAGCATTCTCTTTAGAGTACATCCTTCTGCCCAAGCTTTGGGCAGAGATCTTTTCACTGGGGCTGAGATCATTTTAAAGCATGTCAAGCCCTAGACCTGAGATCATTTTAAAGCATGTCAAGCCCTAGACCTTAACAAGAAAATTCTGTGAACAAGTAGTTTATCTTTCTAACACCTGGACATCATGGGGAGGCCTTAGAGCCCCTTCAGTACCTAAAGGGACTCCAAGAGAGCTGGAGGGGGTCTTTGAACAAGGGCCTGGAGTGACAGGACAAGGAGGGATGGCTTCACATAGACAGAGGACAGGATTAACTTATTGGGAAGAAACTCTTTCCTGTGAAGGCCCTGGCACAGACTACCCAGAGAAGCTGTGGCTGTCTCATCCCTGGAAGTGTTCAAGATCAGGTTGGATGCTGCTTGGGGCATCCTGGTCTAGTGGAAGGTGGCCCTGCCTGTAGCAAGGAGATTGGAACAAAATGATCCTTAAGGTCCCTTCCCACCCAAACTGTTCTGTGATCTTTAAAGGTACCTTCTTACCCAAACCGTTGTGTGATTGTGCTTGCCTGTGTAGCAAAAGCAGAGCTTTTGCTTTCTTTTGTGGCATTTTCTTTCTGTTCCATCCCTGTTTCTTTAATAACAGATCCACAGTGATTCTGGCAGCTGATTGATTTATTAAGGGAATTAGTGCATCCTGCTGTCTTCCACACCCAAGTCACAGAATCCAGACTATGCTGGTGCTTTTTAAGCAGCAGCCAAAGTCAATTACTAAGTCAACAGGCGACTTCGTTTGTATGTTGTTCCATGTTTCAGCTGTGATGGTAATAGATAGCTAGAAAATAGGTATGTCTCACACTGCTGCCACCATTCATGAATTGATTGTGTTGCAGTGATGCTGATGTACAAAAGCCAAGGAAAAAACCATGGAATATATTACTTAAAGCCCCAAGCAAATTATTTGAACACTGGCCTGAATAAACAAGTTTTGGAGCAGTCTGTTGCCACACTTGTTGTGACCACTCCTGGGTCACAACAGCCCCAGACTGTGCTCCATGCTGGGGGCAGAGTGGCTGGAAAGTGGCCCAGCGGGTAAGGACCTGGGAATGCCGGTCAGCTCATGAATATGAGCTGGCATGTGCCCAGGTGGCCAAGAAAGCCAAGGGCATCCTGGCTTGTGGGGGGCAGTCTCTCCTCCCACGTAACAAGTGACTGCACCAGAGGAAATGGCCTCAAGTTGTGACACAGGAGGTTTAGATTGGATATTATGTTTCTTAACTGAAGGGATGATCAAGCATTGGAACAGAGAAAAGAGGAAACAGTTTCAAGTTAAACCCTCCTGTGTGGGAGGTTTATCTTGGGTGAAAAATTCTCCAATCTGCCCAGGGCAAAGGTGGTGTCCCAGAGGGATTTAAAAGATGTGTGAATGGGACATGGGTTAGTGGTGGGCTTGACAGTGCTGGATTGGACTCAATGATCTTAGAGAGATTCTCCAGCCTAAAAGTTTCTATGATTATATTCTGCGAAGTTGATAGCCCTCGTGTAGGGTACATACAGCTTCTTCTCTACATGTCTGTGATGGTGAGTAATTGCTCCTCTCTGTGATGCTGATCTGTGTCTTTCTGTTTCTGAGAATCTGTCCTGCATTTATCAGATTCCATCTGAAGTGAGGTGGCCTTCACTGTTTGGGTTTGTTACTTTTTTTAGGGCATAAAATACATGCTTTATTGGCTTTGGGAGCTGCCTGAACTTGAAAGAGCCTGTTGTGGCCAAAGTTGATGAAACAATGCCAGTTTTGCAAGCTTTTACCTTTAATAGGTTGAAGTATGATTCATTAACCCAGCAAGTTAATTGAAGGGGAGATGTTGTGTTAGAATTACTAGAATGCTTTATTTCAGTAATTAATTATTTGGGTTTCTTTTTAACCAATTAGAATCAACAACATGCTAA
Organism: Entomyzon cyanotis; assembly: GCA_024500445.1. NCBI lineage: Eukaryota > Metazoa > Chordata > Aves > Passeriformes > Meliphagidae > Entomyzon > Entomyzon cyanotis. The sequence goes on along the minus strand of JAKEPQ010000433.1, from coordinate 6,864,338 downwards.
TAGCTGTCTTTGTTCAGGGGTTGGTACTTCTGGGATTGTCAGGTCTAAAGCTTACAGGTTCCTCCTGTAGAGGATGAACAAACTTGCTCTTATAGTTACAAAAAAAGGGAAGTAGAGCTTCAGTGTTGAATGTTCAATACCACCATGTCATGTTGGGAAAGGGGATGATTTTCATCAGGAAAGATGAAGTGGAAAAGTTGTAGTTTTCTTTGGCTGAGGCTGGTGAGAGGAGAGGGTGCAGGGCCGGGGTTCCTGCAATACTCACACAGCAACTGCCACTTGCCACTGCCGCCATCTCGGATAGAGGGAGCCGACCCACCATAGGTCAGAGCCACCCTGGACTGCTCTGCCACCAGGGAGAGGGAGCGTGCCCAAGACTGTGCCGTCTGCCGCTGGTACTGCCGCCCATAGAGAGATGCAGTGGGATTCAATCCCTGCCAAATGGTGTGGAGTGACCAGCTTGGCAGCATAGTTCCTTATTAAAACTAGCTCTCCAGGTTGTTGTTTAGTCTGTTTTCCATTGTTTCCAGGGGGGAGGTGGTTGAGCTGCAAGATCCTCTCCTGAATGCTGCCTTTGTTCTCCTGGGTGCTGCACAGCAGGCGGTGGAGGGACAGCCATGATTTTGCATTTTTGTGGAAGCAGCGCTGGGTTCTCTCTCTTCAGGAAGCAATTTTTTTTGTTTGGTGGTAAATACTGTTGTGGGTAGAGCACTCTTTTGTGCCCTCTTTTATTGATACTGCTGTGTTTATTCACGTTGTTCTTTGTTTTCTCAGCCCACAAGGTCCAGTGCCGCCGTCCTCTGCCATCTTGTTTTTGCCCTAGGGGAGGCTGAGCAACACATTGCAACTGGTTAAACCAGTTCTCTCTTTTGTAAAGTTTTTTTTTTTTTTAGCATTGTGTTTGCTGCTGTTTTCTTTAGTAAACTGTGACTGAGTTGGGGTTTTTTTGTGTTTCCCTCCACTATTGAAAGGATATGGTTTAGGTGGCTTTAATTTCTCCCCTGAGCTTTTAAAACTACCACACTTGCTTTGGCCCTTTTCATCTCCTGCTGACACTGAAAATGCACCCTAACAGTTAGGTTGTAAGAGTAAGCCTTTTCAAAATAAATAAATAAATAACCCCCTGGTATTATCAGTATTGGAAGGCTGCTTACTTGAAAACTGATTTATGTATATATAGTGATCCATCACTTGCTAAGAAAGCAAACATGAAGTATTTACAAGTTGAGCTGTATAAGAAATGCTGCTAGGGCTGGCCTTGAGCTGCAGTGAGCACTTGCTTCAGTAGCTCTGGCTCGAGCATTTCTTTGATGGTGGTGTATCCCAAATGTTCACTCCCTGTTCCTTGGCAGCCAGTACATCAGGAGATATTGAGAGCAGGCCCAAGGAGGAGACCATGAAGCTTTCTTCTAAATGGCTGTAGCAGCTCCAGTACTGAAAGTGAAATTGGGGCTTTTCTCTGGGCAGGGAAAGCAGGTGAGCCTTTGCTCTAGGAGAGGACGGCAGCTCCTCTTCAAGATGAGAGGCTGCAATATGGATATATGTATGTGGTTATACAACCACAGGGTACATGAGCTTTAAGGTCTTCTGAAGATATATCTTATGTCTGAGCCAATATAGCAGCAAAGTCTACAGAAAATAGGCTTGGAAATATGCTACTATTTCACAGGAAAAGAAAATTACCTGCTCTCTACTTCTGTAAAGTGAAAATTACCTATTGCCATATTTCCAGGCTTGCTTTATCACTGTTAAGATCAGAAGGGTGGCAAAAAGCTAATTATAAAACTTGTCTTACCCTCAAAATGTTGTTATCATGCTGAAATTTTAGTAGACTAAGATGACAGTGTGTTTCATACAGTCTCTGTGGTATGTGGTTTTGTTTTCAAGATGATTCTCCTCTGTGGAGGAATTCCTTTTCTTTGGAAACTGTCTGGTCAGATCTCTGGTCGTGCTGGGTTTGGACCAGAATATGAGGTAAGTAGGCTTTAAGTTTCTGTGAAAGTATTTGGTCCCTACTGCAACGGTAATTTTTATTTTGAAGTTGGTATTTAGTTAAAAGTGATATTTAGGTAACCTGTAATATAGTAAAAATAACAGATATTTTCTGGTGCACATAATGACCGTGTGATTCTGAGAACTGATTACAGTAAATTAGCATGCTTTTAAATTAGCTTACTAATTAAAACAGCCTTGTATGTTAAAAGCAAAGTCTGGTATCTGCTTGAGTCAAATGAGGCGGTGGGCCAGGTTTTTCGAAACTCTTTATTTGGGTATTGTCTTTTTCCTAATCCTAGAAAATCTACCTGCACACTAAAAGGGTACCAAATTTGAGGCTACTGCTTACGTTGCCTTTGTGCTGTGGATGTGGCATGTATCCAAATTTGTGTTCCAAATCCTTAGTAAGCTATTATGGTGAGCAATAATCTCATCATCACAAACAAGTTAATTCTGTGAATTTCTCTAGCTTCAGCTTCTAACCAGTTTCAGTTAAACCACTGACCTAAAAGCCATTTTTAACACCCAGAACATTTGTTAGTATGGATCAGTAAATATCAGATGGTTTTGTTTTGTTTTGTTCTTTTTTTAGATTGTTCAGTCATTGGTATTTCTGCTGCTTGCAACACTCTTCAGTGCAGTGACTGGTCTCCCATGGAGTTTATATAATACATTTGTCATAGAAGAGAAACATGGCTTCAATCAACAGGTATTGCAGAGAGCACTTGTACTGACCTAATGGGTTCAGATTGGTTAGATAGAGTGGTCTGTCTGTATCTGTGCCAAAGATCATCAGTTTTAGGGACACTTTTACTCACACTGCATAAAAATCAGAGCAATGACAGTTTGTGGCTGTTGCAGGAATGCCCATGCAGATCAGGCTCTGTGTGACATTGTTCCTCTGACCGTAGAGATGTGGGGTGAGACAAAGAATGTTTTATGCCTCAGCTGTTTATTTTTGGATGAACCCTTCATCTGCCTTTCCTGAGAAGTTTGGGTCATTTGCTTGATAGGGGCACTCCAGATTTATGGTCAATGACCAGGTGAAAGGAAACCAAGAAATTACTTTCCTCCTCATTTTGTTTCACTTATCCTTTTCTTAAATCTGTCTTTACTAGACTGGAAAATCCAGCTCATTTGTACCTGTGTTATGTGCTTATGTATCAGCCCTGGTTTTCTTAATTGCTTTCACCAACTTGGTTTCACCTGTGTCAGTATCAGTTTCCCATGAGATGAGATATTCTTTCTGAGAGAAGAACCTCAGTCTGGGAATCATCATTAACCATTTCATGCCAGAGCATAAGATCTGTTTTCTGCTTTTGGACCCAGCTGGTGTTGTCTACAGTACTTTCTGTTCCAAGTCTACTAGGAAGTTGTTGTTTGGCAGGTTTGTTTGTTCGTTTGGGTTTTTTTTTGCAGTAGAATGAAATTCGGATGGGTAGCAGATGTGGATTGTTTTAATATCAGTAGAGGTGCTATTTGCCAATTTCATCTTCCAGTCTCTATGGAGGCAGGAAGACTAAGCAAGACAAGACCTAAAGAAGTGAAATCAGTTTGTTTCTAAACTCTTTATGTTTCTGGTAGATTGATACATTGATGTTTCATATTCCTTTTATAAACAAGTAAGGAAATAAGTAATAAAAAGGGCATTAAATGCACTGATCCAATTTGCACCCTTTAAAATAGAATCCTGAAACATCTGGTATTATTTTGGTTCACACCAATTTATTTAGTAGCATACGGCTTTTCTTCCAGGGAACTGTGAAAATTCTCACTGCACAGTTTTGCTGTTAAATCTGTATGTTCCCAGAAAACAGGAAGGTTGGTTTGGCTGTGTGTCCCCCCACCTAAGTTTCAATACTGAGTCAATGTCAGTTCCTGCTCCAGGCCTTGAGAAGGAAATCTGAAGATTGTTCTATTTAGTCATAAACCTGTAGCTTGTGACCAACTTGGAACTCCATTAAGCTCTCTAGTCTTGTAAAAAAACCTTATGCTTTAAAAACCCGTGTGTCACTCTTTTTCTCATAAGTGAGGAGATCCTCACTGTCAAACTGAGAGTGCCCATGGCTGTTCATGTCCCAGGTGGTTCTGAGATACAGTCCTGGGGATCCTAATCCCTTCTGCAGACTTGACAGTGAGCACGCTGGCAGGCTAGCATCCTGCTTCTTGCAAGGGAGGAAGGAATGTTTCCAGAGCATGAGTTAATCAATCTTTTCTCCATGGGAAATATCTGTTTAATGTATTTTGGTTGTTCTCTGGTTATCACTTCTGTTCTGAAGTCCTCAAAATGATAAAGACTGGCAGAGTCCTAATTCTTGCAATATGTTTACGCCCTGGCCTAGCCTAGCCATCCTTTTGACATTCAGAATCCTTAAACACACATCAAAAGCCGTTTCTCACTCATGTCTCTTATATCAGTCCTGAGTAGTCGCATCAGGCCTACACTTTGATTGCTTCTCCTACCTTTGAGGAGTGAGTTCCATCTTGGTGCAGAATCTGCAAGCCCTTCATGTCCAGCACACAAAAGTCCAAAGATTGTCAGTAGAGTTAGAGCCAATCAGCAGAGTAGCTGATGGATGGAGAGCTTGACTTGATCAGGCCCTGCCTTTCTGCAGAAGGAAGGTGTCAAATACTGCACTCGACAGCCTGGGCTGCTTTAAAAGTGCCTTGAGAGCTTGCAGAATCCATGTGGTTTTGTTGCTGCTTTAGGCAAGGTAAGCAGTATTCTGGGTATATCAGAACATCCTGAGAGCTGTGCTCTCTGGGTGCTTCACTGTTGTCAGTGCCTAATCAAACAAGAAAAGGAAGACTTGGTACTAACACCCATGGAGATTAAATGCATGACTGAGCTAACTCACGGTCTTTTACAAGGGGTTTTTCATGGCAGTGGTCCTCATGCTGAGACCTAAAGATTGAGTCCACGTCTTAGGTACCAGATGTCTTTAAAACAGTCAAATCTCCAACTCTCATTTCAGATTGATGGGCTGGGCACCTTAGTGAATAAGCCAAATTCACACCTGGTACCAGCCCAGACTCTGGAATTTCTAGCAATGATTCTCTGATCTTCAAATAGACTCTTCCTTCTGCAGGAGTGGCTTGCTGAAAAATGAGGATTTTTCTCAAAATCCCATTTGCCTTAGAAAGCAAGAAAGAGGCACTGAAGATGAAAGACACCATGCAATTTTCTAGCTCTACTCTTCCTAGATTGTTGAGCTGGGAGTAAAGAGAGATTTAAAATAAAAATACAAGCTAAATGATTTGTAGTTGACCTGTTTTACTTTAAAGTAGTGTGGGCTCTTCAGTATAGCCTTGTTTGAAAGATCTTTACATACTAATCCTTTAGACCTTGATGGGTGTCTGATTGTGTTGCACTCACCAGATCAGACTCATTCAGATAGAGGTCTTTGAAATTTCTATTGCTTCTGTTAAAGTTATGCTAATTTTAAAGCCTGAGATAGCTATTTGAGTAGTAACTGCATGTCAGTGGAAGCTTGGAGTAGAATGCCCAATGTATTGCTGAAAATCTGTAATAGGATTTCTATATATTTCCAGTTAGGACAATTAGCTTTGTGGTAACTGAAGTTAAGATGAACTGGGACAGCTGTTAAATTAAAGAGAAAATATTTTACAGTAGCAGTGTTACTCTGAGAGTTTCTTATTTTCTAAGAATCTGTAATGTCTGGGATGTAGATTGGTAAAGGAAGTAAGGGACAGATTAAGCTTAAATTTTCCCTTCCTCCTTTAATGAATGTGCAACACAAAATAAAGGTTTGGGTTAGGCCTTATAAAGGAAGAGTGCATCTGCATGGGCTTAAGTCTGTGTGGTTGTAAGGAGCTACTGCGAGAGATCCTTTTGCACTGACACAGATTTTCTTATGACACTGGCATTGCTGTTTTGCGATTTGTCTTTAATGAAGGGATCAGTTCACTAACCAGAATGGTATATTAATATAGACATTGACATATCACTGATATAATTTATCCTTTCTTTGCAGACCCTGGGATTTTTTTTTAAGGATGCTATCAAGAAGTTTGTTGTCACTCAGTGTATTCTCTTGCCAGTGACATCCCTTCTGCTTTACATTATTAAAATAGGGGGAGACTACTTTTTTATCTATGCCTGGCTCTTCACGTTAGTTGTTTCCTTGGTGAGTATGAGAAGATGTTTGGGTTTCTTCCAAACTCCAGCTTACTGGCATGGCTTAGCATGCTGAACACAGGTGAAAGAAAATGAAGAAAAATCTAAATGTCCTGTAAATTTTAATGTCTGCAAACTTTAACAGAGTGTCTTGCTCTCAATGTACTTGTTCAGGAATAATAGCTCATATTAGTTGTCCACATTAATAACATATATATTTAATCTATTTAATACTGGAGTGTCATCGTCGACTGAAAGATAAGCACTGGAAAAGCTTTAGAGTAAGTACTGGAAATACAGCACTATGTGGTGATAAGTTTTCCTTTCTCTTTAAATATAGAAAGAGCACAAAGACAAGTGCCAGCAGATTGGCAAGAGAAAGCACATTGTGCTTTCAGTAATGTTTCCATTGGGCATTTCTTGTAGGTTATTGCACAGCCCTCAGTGCGTTGCTTGGTATTAAGGGAAGTAGCAGTGTTTCACTGTTCTGCTTATATAGCTGCTTTCATACACTGAATTGTAGCGGATGTTTTTAGGGTTTATATAAAAGGAACTTTCTATCGTAACTAGTTGATACTTTCTATTGTTACTCTGAGGGTTGTATTTTTTGTCTCTCTCAGCATAGTCTCTACTGCCTTTTTGCTCACCCAAGGCAGAAATTACACAAGTACTGTTGTATATAGTCATTCATTTTTAGATTAAAAAAGCACCTTAACAAGTAATAAATTGTGTGTTTATTACTGTGTTACAGTGATTTAATAAAACCTGCCATGTTAGCCCAACAGTAAATTTGGGTCAGTCAATCCCTAATTCTCAGCTGAAGTTCAGACTTCTAGGTTGAAGTGGAGTACACTATCAAGAAAATTTTTAGGAATGCTTGTATAGGAAACCATGATAGTTTTCTGTCTTAAGTTTCTCATTTACGACTTAAGTAAGTGTTGCTTTTTATCTTTATCTTGTTCCTGCTTCTAGATTCAGTTTACTTTTATAGCTTTCTTGAACTTTTGATTTGTCAGGTTTCTCTCTAATCCAGAGGCATTGGCTGGCCACATCTGTTCAAAAATCTGATGATAATAATGCTATGTGGGAGGCCACTGCAATTAACACAGGAGAATCTGATTTTCCACTTGCATAATCTGATAGCTGCATTGATTTTCTTCGATATGACAGCTGGAACGAATTGTGGCTCATTTTAAGTCATGACTGCAATCTTTTCCATAATCCTGTTTTTATGGGATACAGATCTCATTATCTGAGTTGTATTTGTTGCTTACTAGTATTTTTGCTCCACTGATGTAACATGTAACTGAAAAAAAAACATGTGGGTTAGTAGATTTCTTTATGGCCACTAACTCTGGCACAGTGTAGTCCACCAGCATGTGTTTCTGAGGAGCTTGATGGCAATAGTGCAGAACCAGAAGTGCCCTATTTAGGTGGTAAATTCAGCTCAAGATTGCTACTTTGAGTTCTCTCAAGATACTGTTTGTTAGCTTAATTATACAGTGTTTCTACGGTTTTGTTGTGCTGGCTCCTGCTTTTTCTAGTCCAGGTGTCCTTATGCTTTGACATCATCCTTTTTTTTTTGTCTTTGAATGTATTCTGAAAAATCATAGTGGTTAGGTGTCAAAAATGCCAGGTCACATGTATTGAAATTACTGTTACAGAAAGATTTGTGCATACAACAGTTCTTAAAGAACTGTTTCTTTTTCTTGCAAGCTTTGACCAGCAGTACACTCTTAAATCCTAACTTATCATTTGAGCTACTGCTCTCTCAATTTGCATGAAACAGTTCATACTTACAGACTTTTCCAGTGCAGCCTTATTATTTGCAAAATTGGATATTAGTTCTTTATGTGATACCCAGTTCATATGTTAAGTGTTTAGTCTTAAAGTCTTCAAAGACTTGCTTTTTCATAAAAGGATTAAGTTGAAATTTTAAAATAATCATTTCAGGATGAAAGGTACAGAATTTTCTGAAATGGCCTGCCCTCATTTGTACACTGAAAGTGAAAAGATTTCTTCTTTATCTTCCTTTATACCAGTCATTGACTGTATTTATTCTTGCTATCTTTTCCTAAAATATAGATTGTAAAAATATTGCGTGATCTCATATGAGAAACTTTCTGAATGCCCCTTTTGTAGTCTTTAACAAACAGGTTGAGTAGAAAGATGTAGGTGAGTAGTACCAAGCACTAAATTTCAAGGTGAGAACTAGAACATATGCAGCTGAAGCCATGTTTCTCTCTCTCACTTTCCTGTCACAAACTAGTATTTTATTTTTACTCTGTCTGTGCCTTCCCGTTGAGCTCTCCATGTAGTCTTTGTCCTGAGGTACTACAGATACTTCAGACAGGGGTTGGGGTTGGTCTAACAGGGGTTGGTTTGTAACAGGGGCTGGTCTATCTTTTAAAGAACTAAAGCTAGAAAATAAAACATCTTGGCAGACCTGAAAACTTCCATACTGAAAAAATACTTAGCAAGACCTAGTGACTCACTCTTCTCCTCTGGGTCCCCTCCACCCCTAAGGGTTAAGGGCATGCCTAGACAATTGGTGTCTTGCCACCAACTTTATAGGGTTTCAGGCCTTAATGTGTTTGAACAGCCTTGAATATGCAAAATAATCCTAAGAAGTGTTAGATTTACCCTTTAGAGTCTGGTTTGGGGAAAAATTCCAGTTCCGTTCACACCAGTTCTGCTGAAGTGTATACGTGGTTTGTGCACCTGTCCCTGCCCCATCCTGTTGCTGAACCATGGACTGGCGACCAGACAAAGCAGCCCAGAGAGAGCCTGCCTATAGATCCCACTTCATACAGGACTCTGCTTTTTCAAGTGTTTTTTTCTGAAATGATGCCCTGTTTTGAACTTGTTGCTCAACCTTTAGTACCAAACACATTTGCATGCCCTGTTCTTAATATCTGCATGTGTTTGCAGGTGCTTGTTACAATCTATGCAGACTATATTGCACCTTTGTTTGATAAATTCATTCCGCTTCCGGAGGGAGAGCTCAAGCAACAAATTGAAACAATGGCAAAGAGCATTGACTTCCCATTGACTAAGGTGTATGTTGTTGAAGGTGAGGTTTGTTGGGTTTTTTTTTTTTTAATAAAAAGGCTATGTAATTTTAAAGTTGTGGGGTTTTAGCATTGATTGTGGATGCTGTAGTAGGGCAGTTGCTTGCATTGCTCAGATACTGCAATACTTGTCCATGTCTGTAGCATTTTACTTGTCTTTTTCCTGAAGCTCAGTGCACAGCCTGAACTCAGCCTCTGGTTGGAAGCAGTGTCCTGGATCTATGTAAAGGAAATACACAGCTCGATCAGGACTGGAAGCACAAAAGTAGTCAAGATTGCAATTTTAGAACTGTGAAACAAAGATAATAGCTTTCTAACTTTTCTAGTCTCAGTTTAGCCTTAATTGTCTCAAAGTCCTTGGTAATACAGTTGAAAAAATCTTGAAAGTTAAAAATACTTATTTCTTGAAGTGTTCACAGGTATGGTGTCTTGTGCTGTAGTTTGATGGTCTCACACCTACTTGAGACTAATTTTTCTCACTTTCTAATACTGAATTTCTCATCTTTTTTTCTCAGGTCATGAAATATAACATGGAGCATGCCAGCTGCCATGTCACTTCAATTCCATGTCCATGGAGTACTTTACTGTTTGATATTTCCCCCATTACTTATTTTGCTCCTGTCTGAACTTGATTTCAGGGTCTTTCCCAAATTTCATTTTGTTTTTGTGTCCCACCTGTGAGGCTCAGCGGTGTTTTTTATTGACTTTATGAAAACTGTATAAGATGGCATAAAGAGCTAAAAGGGTAGAAGTTTGCTATTGGAGAGGGTGGTGAAGGCCTTATCTTGCCTAGAAGCTGTGTCTTTCAGAAGATTGGACTAGTCAAATGCTGCCAGTGTTCTGCCACAGAACCTCTAATACACTTGAGTCACATGAAACTCTTCTCTTTTCAAGCCAAGCTAAAGCTTTTCAAGCTTATGAGTCAGTGCAGAGGTTTGCCTAACAGGTGCGGCTTTCCCAAATGCATTGCTGGCTGTATCCCAGCTTTTAACAATAGTAAAAGCACCATGAGCCAGTTGTTGGTACTGCAGCCCCTGTGCAGTGTCCTGCATTGGCTTCTGCAGGATGTCTTCTTAAGTGGCAAGGAGCTGCAATGGAAGCTGCCAAACATCCAAACACCACCCCCCCACCCCCCTTTTTTTTCTTAGCATTCTTAAGAGTGTTGAGCCAGCACAATTCCCTTTTGACACTGGGGGACTGAAGACATGGGAACGTCTTTTTACTGGTGTTTTTTTGCACTCTGTCTTGGCTCTTCCTGCTCCAGAACTGACTTCTTGGTAACATGTGCAACCAAGTCCATTACTTTCAGGGTTCATTCTGTAAGAGGCAGATTACAAAGGTTCCTTCCCTACCAACATTTAGTGAAGGATGAAGATTTTTATTATATACAGATGAAAGGAAACCTTGCTAACCTTTAGCTGTTCAGATTTCTTCACTGGGAAGGGACTGGATGCTGAGGTGTCATACTCTGACCAGTCTCTTCCTCTGTTAATCTGTTTTGGTTTGGTGCTGAAGGTCATAAAGGCCGTCTACAGGTTGGCTTCCAATGGAACAATGGATGTTGGTGCCCTAAGGGGTTTATGCAGTTCATACATTTATACTGAATGTTTTAAGGCAAATTACTTCCAACTTATCCTTTGCTGCAAAAAACCCCAGGGAATCCACTTCTGCTGTTGTAGAGACATCTTTCAGTCCTGATGTTGCAACAGCTTCTGTCCATAAGCAAAAACAAGCTTTTTAATCAACTGAAACTGTCCATATTCCATGGAAAGAGATGAGTTTCTTGGCCCTAGGTGTATTGATGAATACACAGTGAACCAGTCCATGACTGACCTGATTTAGATAAAGGTAGCTGTAAAGAAATGGCCTATTGCAAACAAAAATAGTATTGAGGGACTGTGTTACCTGTAGTTCATCTCTTCTCCTTATCTGTTTCCAAAGTCTTTGTCTCTTTTCAGTCCTCTTTGCTGGCACATTTGAAAGAACTCTACATAATTTTGCACAGGTTCTTTGCCTGGAGCAGTGTCAATGCAGAATGCTTTTTCCACTTTAAATCTGAAATTGCAATAGAATTTGCTTTTCTTCTTGGACATTAGATGTTCACAACTGCTCTTATGGTTTTAGTGCTTTTAGTGATTTCACACTACATTTCTCTATTGGAGTCATCATTACTTAGATTTTAGAATATGCTTCAGCTTGCAAACTGATCTGCTTGAGTTTGTCTGCTGTTCATTTGGGGACTTTGAGAATTCCTCTGGAAGAATCTCGTCTGTGTCATACTATACAGGCTTCAGTGCATGGGATTATTCAGATCATGGTCTTTAAATTTTCTCCCTCAGGTTCTAAGCGTTCTTCTCATAGCAATGCTTATTTCTATGGATTCTTCAAGAATAAGCGGATAGTACTCTTTGACACACTCTTGGAAGACTATTCTGCTTTGAACAAAGAACCAGCAGAAGGCGAAGATCGTGAAAATGAAGAAACAAAGTCTAAAACCAAAGTGAGTTTGGTTTTCATTGTGTTATTTATATTAAAATCTCGGTGAAATATGCTCCTGTGTTTTCTCATGTATTTTAAAGGTCCTGAGTAAGCTGCTAAAACCCAAACCCTAATGATTTCAACACCAAAGTATGCCTGGTTTGCTAATTGGAGTTTCTGGGGCTGTGTGAGTGGTGCAGATAGCACTGTAGAATGTAAAAATCCACAGGGACTTTAAAAAAACATTAGTTCCCTGCATGTAAAAACTAGACCTTCCTTATAATTGTTTGACTAAGGGACCTGTTGAGGGTTTAAGTTCATCTTCCTTCTCTTGGGACTGCCACACCAAAGCTTCCCTTCAAAGGAAATGCTTTTGATTCTCAGTGCGTCATTTGTGTGCCTTTTACTGCATGCAGAGTTTTTGGTGCAGGAGGTACGCCACACAGACAGATTGCACGTGTGCATCCTTCCATGCCCTAGTCAAGAACAGGATGATGGCCTGGCACTGGCCAGTCCTTTGATGTGCAGCTGCACATCATGAGTCTTCTGGAGCAGCTGTTGTGGCCTTGAAAGAGTATGGAAATTACTAAAGTTGATGGAATACTTTCTGAACAGCCTGAATGAGTAATTCTGAGAAAAACAAATGGCCTTGTGGAGCCAAAGGTTAGGCCAGTGTCTAGATTCTTGTTCAGTCCAGCTTTTGTTCCGTGGCACCATGTTAGTGGTGCCCAGGGTTTTGTTTTGCAAATACTGCAGAAGTGGGTGATGAGAGGAGGGTATGTTGAGCTCACCTGATCTAGTCATAATGAGAGTCTGTGTTCCATTTCAGCAGGTTCTTCAGCCTTAGTGTTTGCTTCTGACTTGCTAATGGATCTTTGAAGGTGCAGATGTCCCTCCTAATTGTAGCTTTAAGGCATGTCATAGGGCTTTTTGAAGAGGACAGTTCCTTTTTAAAGGAACAGTGCTGCCTTGGGAGGAAGGCTACATGTTGAGCATTGAAGGCAGTAGGAACAGGGTTTTGCTCTTAATTCTCCTCTAAAAGTCTGCAACTCTGACTACCTGCTTCCAGTGTAATGCTTTGCTTGAGTAAATAGGATGAAGACAAGGGATGGAAGGAGAGTGTTTGGAAGGCAAATCTTCCATCGTTCTTTCAGGTTTGTATCAGCATGTCTGCATGCATAGAAATAAGAGAACACCACCTCACAGTAGAAATCTTCTTAAACTTAAAAGGTTATATTTTTGTAAGTAGCTTCATGAAAAAGGCTCAGCAAGAAATGATATGTGTGTTTCTGCTGTTAAAAGGGCATGGCCTGATCTAGGGACACTTAAGTGATCAAAGGAAAAACAAATGAGTAAAAAATTTATTTGGTTGTGTTCAGACATACCTGATAATACTTCTGCTTTGTTATTCCCTCAGAATAAGAAACAAGGATGTAAAAATGAAGAAGTGTTGGCTGTACTTGGTCATGAATTGGGTCACTGGAAACTAGGTCATACTGTCAAAAATATAATCATCAGCCAGGTAAGTTATTATAAACTGGTTTTTTCCTAGAGCATCTGTAATTATAGCTGTTTTCAAATGCCCTCTTCCAGATTTGTTAGTGTACATTCACCTGATATACTTGTGCTGTGTGACAGAAAGTTGGTTTGGGTTTTTTCTTTGCTCTATCTACAGTGAACATATACTGGCCTTTCTGTTCCCTCCCTTGCTTCATCTGGTTGGTAGTAAGCATCTCAGAAAGCATGTCTGCTGCCATTTTAATTCATCTGAGCAGCTTTCTGAAGTTGTGTCATGGTTTATGAATGGTACTGCCCAATCCAGTGCCCCCACCAAGACTTCAAAACCACTCTCGCACTCCCCCACTTTTCCCCTTCCCCTCCCCTCTGTGGCAGATTGAAGAGGAGAATTGGAGGCACAAAACGCAAAGATCGCTGGTTGAGATAACAACAGCAATAAGATAAGAAAACAAACAGTAACAGCAACAGTACTGATGACAGAGGGTGCAAGAAAAGAAAAGAAAGTATTCATATGGAAAAAACCAACCCTACAACAGACGGTACTGGACAGCTCCCTCTGTCATGTTTTCTCAACTGGCAGGAACCCCCTCTCCCCTTCTCCTGGGGAGCTTCTCCCTATCTCCAGCAATGATGGAAGGTGGTATAGAATAACCTCCTTGTCCTGGCCATGCCCCCTCGTGGCTACTGCAAAAATTAAGTCTGTCCTGGCCAGAACCAGGACATTATCCACCCCTTACTGTATACCATCTATGATGTGCCCAGATCTAACATGTTCCAGCTATGTATATACTTAGAGATATGTGTGTGTATATATATACACAAATGCAGCTATCGTTTCCATCGTTGGTGATTGTATCTCCAAGGTGTCTGTTGAGTTCATTTAGTGCATGGCTGTGGGTTCTGTCCTTCCTAGATGTCTTCCAGGGCAAGAGGACTGGTGTGCCGTTGGCTGGTTGCAAGCTGCTTCAGGAGCTCACAACCTGTGTATCTGATGTATTCTGTTCACGGTAGTTATGGCACATAGTGACAGTGTCATTGAGCAACAGTCCACTGGACTGTTCAATTTTCCCAGACCCTGGTGCTTGATAAGGAATATGATACATCCACTCAATCCTGTACTCTCTGGCCCAGGTGTCCATGAGGCTGTTTTTGAAATGAGTCTTGTTGTCTGGCTCAATTCTTTCTGGGGTGCCATGCCACCAGAGGACTTGATTTCAAGGCCCAGGATGGTGTTCTGGGCAGTGCCGTGAGGCACAGGGTGCTTCTCCAGCCATCCAGGGGTTGTTCCCACCATAGTCAGCACATAGCACTTGCCTTGGAGGGTGTGTGGGAGTGTGATGTCATTGATCTGCCAGGCCTCCCCAGACTAATATTTTGACCATCAACACCCAGACCACAGAGGCTTTACCCTCTGGGCCCTGCTTGATCACAGCTCATGTTTCACATTTATGGATAACCTGGAAGACCTTGTCCATGGTTAAGTCTACCCCTTGATTCCTTAAGCAACCTTAAAAGACTCATTCACAAGAAGAGTCTATCTTTATGTTATATCTCTTCCTCGATGACCTGAGGCATCATGGGCCCACTGAGCCAGAAATAATTTACCCTTATGTTGCCAGTCCAGATTCACCTGAGATGCTTTAATCTTGCCAGCCTGCATCCACCTGTCCAATATTGCGATGTTCTTCATTAGCCCCACTCTCCTGTGTTCATCTACATTATGTACTTTTAGACCCAACTTCTCTTCCTGGGCAGTGATGTCTTGCCACAATTCAGCAGCCCAGATGGGTTTCCCTCTGCACTGGCAATAAGTCTTTTTCCATCGTTCCAGCCATTCCTGCAGAGCATTTGCCACCATCCACGAGTCAGTGTAGAGGTAGAGCAGTGGCCATTTCTCTTATTCAGTGAAATTCAAAGCCAGCTGGACAGCTTTCAGCTCTGCAACCTGACTCCATCCACCTTGTCCCTCAATAGCTTCTTGCCACGTAGAACTCTGTATTGCAGCATTCCATTTTCAACAATATGGCGAGAACCACGAGAAAAGAGAGTGCACAGCTTCTTGTTTTCTGATAGCTGGTGGGGCTCATCAGCATGTGTGTAAGGCCCCAGTCAACTTGCTGAAAGGGGTTTACAGTGGTTCATGTACTCTTGGTTAAATGCATGAGAGAAATATTAACCAGATATTCTCAAGAGGTCAAAACACAACAAAAGTTTACTGGCAAACTTTAGAAAATCATGGAACTTGGGCAAAAGATTTTGCCCAACATTCAATCAACATATAACACTTGTCAGAGCATTAACCTGGCATTAACCATTCAACCTGGCAAACTTTAAACCTGTTGCATGTTAAGTTAGCAAACTTTAAACCTGTTTGATTACTCAAAATGTTCCAAGAAGAAGGAATTAGAAGAAAGAGAGAGAAGATAGATATAGAAAAGCACACATATAGCTACCAGCTCCTGGGTTCCAACAGTGTTCAGATAGAAAATCCAGGAGGAAGATAGGGTCAAGATGTGTGCTGGTCTCATGCTCAATCTTAAATACCCCTTGGCCCTCATGGGCTCTCCTCCCAGGTGGGATTTCTGGTCATTCAGACACTCAGAAGTTGGGTTAGGGACTCCAGGGCAAGTCTGTGGGGCATTTTCTCCAGTGTGCCAATGACTGGCAGTTCTGTCAGGCTGGGATACTGGCTCTATAGGGGTATGGGACAGTTCAGTGCCTTGCCTGGGCAAAGCCCGACCTGCACGTTCCCCCTCACATGCATCCCAAAATGTTTCAAGACATCAGCATTTCCAGTCTCTGACACACATCACCTTTTCATCCTCCTCCTTTGATGATAGTCCAAGATGTTCACCCTTGGCCCAGTTTGTGATGACTTCCAAGATTCTTGGGCAATTGAGTTTCCTGTCAGAGTTCTCTCTGTGATCAGAGTGACCCACTTATTCCACACAGCATCAGTGGCATGATGTGTGGAAGGGACTTTTGAACATCAGCACAAGTAGTCAGAAGGAGCTGTGCTTCAGTGCCGATCACTTATAAAGCAGCTCGAGCCCCTTCATAAACTGCCAGTGTCTCTTTTTCAGTTCAGGTGTAAAAGGGGATCCTTTGTATCTCTGAATCCAGAACCCCAGGGGTCATTCTTGAGTCTCCCTGGACACTTTTTGCCACAGGCTCCAGGAAGGACCATTCTCCCCACCTACAGTGTAGAGCACATTTTTCACACCTGTTGTGTCCTTACTGGCCCAATGGCTACTGCATGAACAATCTCCTGTTCAGTATGTTCAAAAGGTTGTTGTTGTTCAGGACTCCACTTACAAATCATTCTTCTTCCATGTCACGTGATAGAGAGGGCTTACAATCTGACTGTACTCTGGAATATGCATCCTCCAAAAACCCACAGTGCCAGCCAGGAATGCCTGTGTTTTCCTTTGGGGATATAGCTGCTATTTTGTTAACCATATCCGTTGGAATCTGATGATGTCCATCTTGCCGTTTTACTCCTAAAAACTCAATTTTCTAGGCAGGTCCCTCAACGTTACTTTGCTTTATTGCAAAATCAGCCTTCAGAAGGATTTGAATTATCTTCTCTCCTTTCTCAAAATTTCCTCTGCTGTGTTGCCCCATATGATGATGTCATCAATGTACTGCAAGTGTTCTGGAGTCTCACCCTTTTCCAGTGCAGTCTGAATCAGTCCATGGCAAATAGGTGGGCTGTGTTTCCGCCGCCGGGGCAAGCAGTTACAGCACTGGATGCCCCTCCAGGTGAAAGCAAACTGTGGCCTGCACTCTGCTGTCAGAGGAATGGAGAAGAACGCATTAACAATATTGATGGTGGCACCACTCTGCTGCCTTGGACTCCAGCTCATACTGAAGTTCCAGCACATCTGGCACAGCATCACTCAGTGGCAGCGTGACTTCATTCAGGCCGTGATAGTCCACTGTCAGTCTCCACCCTCCTCTGGACTTATGCACAAGCCATATGGGACTACTGAAGGATGAATGAGTCTTGGTGAGAAGTCTCTGGCTCTCCAGTTCACAAATCATCTCATGGACGGGGGCATGGAGTCCCAATTGGTGTGGTATTGTCAACAATGCACTGTTGTGGTAGTGATTGGTACCTGTTGTTCTTTGACACTCAGCAGTCCCACAGCAGAAGGGTCCTGAGAGAGATCAGGCAAGGGATTAATCTATTGAATTTCCTCTTTCTGTACAGCAGTTATCCCAAGAGGCAAACAATGCCCTTTTGAGTCCTGGAAATACTATCTCCTGAGGTCATTTATGCCCAGGAAGAACAGGGTCTCTGAAACCAGTCACAATGGGGGGTTTTTACCTTTCATTCCCAGTTAGGCACACTTCAGCTGTTGGGATCCTCCTGTCACCCCAGAAATAGAGATAGTTTCTGCCCCTATGTATCTTGATGGCATCAAGGTACATTGTGCCCTGGTGTCAACTAAAGCCTTATACACTTGTGGGTCTGATGTGCCAGGCCATTTGATCCACACAGTCCAATAGATCTGATTGTCCCTTTCTTCCACCTGGCTGGAGGCTGGGCGCTTTTAGTCTTGGTCACAGTACATGTTGCTCACTTCTTGCAAATATGAACTGGAAGTCGCTTCAAGAGGATTGCAAGAAACATCAGCTATTCTGTTTTGTCTGAGGAGTTTCCCACTGGGAACTGGAGCAGCATTTATCCTTGTAGAACTTCCTGCAGTGGTTGTTCTTCCTCTCAACTCATGTACCCTTGCTGCTAGGGCACAGGTGGGTTTTCCCTCCCACTTTGTGTCATCTCCATTGTCACACAGGTAAAGCCACAGGTTTCTTCATGGTGGGTGTGTACCCTCTCTCTTGAGCAGAGGGGGCGGCTGCTCCCAACAGAAGAGACTCTGGTCCGTACTGATGGGACATAGGACATTTTCTCTATAACTTGCTCAAGTCATTCAAGTCTATTTGAAATCTCGGACAGTCTTTCCACAGCCAAGTTGCAGGTTGATAGGGAGGAAAGAGATCATCATATTGCCAGAGTCAGGTAGTCACGTGAAGCACTGTTTGTTTTTCTTTCATGGACATCAAAGTCAATGAGTTGGCATACGGTGATGGCATGCTCCTTACAAACTTCCGCCCCATGGCTTGTGGACATTGGACATCACCTGGATTTACAGGGGACTGCTTGTTATTTAAATCCTTGTAGAGTACCTCCAGCACAGCTAATCTTCTCAGGTACTGGAAACCTTTCTCCAAGGTGTTCCACTTGCCTTGGTGCACTAACAGAACATCCTAGAAAGGGTACTTTTCCCTCACGCTTGACAGCAGCTGATAGCCTCTGTCATCTTCCCAATTCCCTTGTCAATGCCCACATCCTGGCACAGGGATCCCATTGCTGGGGTTCACTACCCTCTAGTTTTATATCATGGGCTGTGATATAAAACATTGGTGCAGCCGGGCCACCAGGGGCTCACACAATTGGCAGCTGAAATCTTTTTGCATATCTTGCAGTTCACCCAGGGATAGGGATGGGGTCATTATCTCTGGCTTTGCATTTCCTACCTGTTGTGTGGGCCCTGCTTCCTCTTCATCACTCACTAGGCAAGCTGATTTGGTCTTGTATTTCTTCTTGTAGAGATGACTGCTACTGGTACAGGTTGTTCCTCTGGTGCAGCTGCAGTTTGAGTGGCCACAGTGGCTGTTGCTCTGCTTTCCTCCTTCTCCCCTTGAAGGTGCTGTGTAGTGATGAGCAGTGCCTGGTAAATAATAGTCAGGACACTGCAGTAAGTTGCTTCTCTCAGGACTTGCCACAGCATTGCTTTGCAAATATTCTGTCTCTTTATTAGGGTCCTGTAGTTGTTCAGGGATGAGCTCCCAAACCACAGGAGCAGAGAATTTCCCCCAAAACTGGCTCATTTTTCCTGATATTCCATGTCACTCATGACTATCCACACTTGGAGCAGATCTCAGAATGACCTTCCTAGAAAGCTCTGTCCCAACTCCTAAACATGATGTGGACTGTATTGAAGAGGCCTGGCAGATTTTAGCAGCCAGAACAAGGTTTCCTTAACATCCAAGGGGAATTCAGAATTCTCAAAAGGCGTATTAACGAGCCTGAAGGAGGAAAGGAGGTGAAAAGCTGGGGAAAATCATCCTACTCTGTTTCCCCCACAGACTGGGTACGATTATTAATGGCGTTCCAAAAATAACACCTGAGGTAGGGGTAGGAGAGAAACACAGAGCAGACACCCCAAATCTCTCAATGCCTTTAATAGTATCTTGTCACAAACTGATGTCACACAGTGCATCAACAGAGCAATCCTGATCCCTCTCCCTGCACTGAAAAATAATCATCATGAGGAGCACATGGTTCATTTAGGGGAATATATACAGGGTTAGGTACCACACCCACAGGAGCAGATCAAGCAACATTGTGACCAGTGGCTCCTTATGTAAGATGGTAAATGCTTGATTCAAATTTGTTTCCAGCTTCGTCTGGGTAGATCTCTTCCTGTGTCAACCCTTCATGCCACACAGGCACTAAATAAGGCTGAGGTGGTTTAGGAATGGTGCACGCCATTTCAGTGCCCCCCCCCCCCCAAGACTTCAAAACTGCTTTCTTGCTCCCCCACTTTTCCCCCTTCCCCTCCCTGCTGTGGTGGATTGGAGAGGAGAATTGGAGGCACAAAATGCAAAGATCACAGGTTGAGATAAGGATAATTTATTGGAAACAGCACTGAGATAATAAAATTTAACAGTAACAACCACACTAATGATAGAGGGTACAAGGAAAGAAATAAGTTGCATGGAAAAAACAACCCTGATAATAGTAATGGATGGCTCCCTTTCCTAAGTTTTCTTGACTGGAAGGAACCTCTTCTCCTTGGAAGAGCCTCCCTGCCCCCCAGCAATGACATGAGGTGCTATAGAATACATGACTTCTCCTGGCTACTGCAGAAATTATTCCTGTCCTGGCTGGAACCAAGGCAAGTTGAAACATATTTCTTGCTCTTTAACACTTTCTTGTCTGTTTTAATCTCGGGGCCTTTTCTGAAGGTCTGTTTCCATCCCTATGCTAGGGCTGGGATTGGATGCATCCTGACTCTCAGTCTGCATTTTTTAGGTTTTTGTCATTACCTCTGAGAAAGCTCTGCAGCGTGTGTCTGAGAACATCTGTCGTGTGTCGGAGAGCATCTGGTCAGCCTCATTACTTTAAGAGCTGACAAGGAATGTGATTGAGGATTATGAAATCTGATCCAGGAGGGCATTTGTACCCATTTATATTTTATTCGCTTACCTTGTACATTGGTAAATAACTTCATTGTTCCATTCTTGATGCATGCCCAAATGGGGTGAACAATGAAGCCATCTCTGCAGAAATATGTAATTGCTTTGTTATAAATCTCTGTTGTTCTAGGTATCACTCATGCTTCTTTTCTCCAAATTCTCAGCCTCTTCTGATTTGTTTGTCTGAGCTGCTGGCCTATGCACCTTCTGTAATTTCATCATAGAATCACAGAATATCCTGAGTTGGAAGGGATCGCACAAGTCCAAATCCCTGCCCTCCGCAGGACCCAAGAGCCACATCATGTGGCTGAGAGCATTGTCTAAATGCTTCTTGAATTCTGTCAGGCATAGTGCTCAGACCACTTCTCGAGGGAGCTCATTCCAGTGCCCTTCCAGTTTCTGGGTGAAGAACCTTTTTCTAATCTAATCTAAACCTCCCTGATACAACTCCAGGCCATTCCCTCAGGTCCTCTCACTGGTCACCACAGAGAAGAGATCAGTGTCTGCCCCTCCTCTTCCCCTTCTGAGGAAGTTGTAACTGCAAGGAGTCTCCCCTCCGTCTGCTCTTCTTCAGGCTGAACAAACCACACAGCTTCAGTTGTTCCTCATACAGCTACCCCTCAAGGTCTGTCTATCTCTGTTGCCTTCCTTTGGATGTTCTCTAATAGTTTAATGTCTTTCCTATATTGTGGTGACCAAATCTGCTCACAATATTCAAGCTGAGGTGGCCCAGCCCAGAGTACTGCAGGACAATGCCCTCCCTGGGCCAGCCAGCAATGCTGTCCCGGATGTCCCTGAGGACAGGGATGTCCCACCTGGCTGCCAGGGCACTGCTGACTCAGATATTACTGGCCATCAACCAGGACCTCCAACTCCCTTTCTGTGGTACTGCTTTCCAGCATCTCATTCTCCACTCTGTCTGTACATCCTGGGTGCAGAATCCAGCACTTTCCCTTGTTGAACTTCACATAGTTGCTGATTGTCCAGCCCTCTTATTTGTTGAGATCTCTCTGCAGGGCCTTCCTGACTTCAGTGGAGTCCACTGCTCCTCCCAGTTTTGTGTCATCTGCGAAGCTGCTTAGTAAATCAGTCTTTCTTGAGATGCATGCACTGTTTCAGGAATGATGTTCTGTTATTTTTCAAAGGCTATTCACAAGCTTTTCAAGTTGTAAACATCACTATTAAGCTCCTTTTTAAGAAAAACTGCTTCCATACTGGCTTTTCCTTACTTGTGCAGCTGAACGTTTCAGGCCCTTTCTGCTTTTTGCTTTAAGGCAATTACCTTCCGATTTATTACATCAGCACGGATCCCTGCTAACTAGCCTCTGCTAGTACACTGCTCAACTAGTACACTGCTTTTGCCACTTAGCTAACTCATGTAATTTGTCTTTGGATACATTTTCTAGATACTACTGTTTTGCTGTGATAGACTTTATCCTCACCTTCAGAAATTTTCACAAATTCTTCTGCAAAGTCTGACACTTTTTCTGTTGGTTGGTTGTTATCACAGCCATCTTTCTTTTCTGTTCAGTGTGTTTCAATAAAAAACAATATTCTGGCACCTTCCATATTACTCTAAACAGACCAAACAACCACTTGGATAGCTTGAAAACGTACCAGTCACCCCCTCTAGAAAACTCGGTATGGCATTGTCTTGGTTTGAAAGACAGGTGTCTGTTAAGGAAGGTGGAAACCTCCCTTAGAATAGAGAATATGACCCCCCCCCCCCCTCTTTACTTCGAATTATTATGACTTTAAAATCAAGGGCTTTCTGGCAAAGATATGGGAAAAGGAATAACAGTTCTTTACTAGTATCTATAACGAGGCAAACAAGCAACAGCAACAGTAGCAACAACAAACAAAAACCGGGAAACTCGATGGCAGCTTGCTCCAGGCTGCCAGACACCCTTCCCTTTGATGCAGTCACGGTCACAACCAGCAGGGGCGCTGTTGAGCACCCAGCCGGGCAGGGCAGGTGCGATGACTGCCGAGCAGCTGCAGATGGCGCTGTGGCGCGAGGTCACCTCCTTGTCTCATGTGGCTAATGGCGGCCGGGCTGGATGGCAGGACGGCGCGCAGCCGGGAGTTCAGAGTTGCAAACTGGACCCGCGGGGCTAGCAAGCGAAAGGTGGCAGAAACTGCAGTTGCATTCCAGCAGGCGGGGGAGCCACAGCCGGTCCCCTCCGCAGCAGCTGCGAACGCAGCTGGGGAGACGCACGCTCTGGGAGGGGAAGAGCGTCGGAATCTCGTGCTTTTCCCAAACGAAAGCTCACCCAGCAAGGAAGAGATGGCAGTGTTGTGCTGGGCTTTCTGCGGTCACAGCGAAAGGAAGACAGCAGCTTCACTGTTCCCCCTCCGGTGCCCAGCGAGCAAGTGAAGTCCCCAACGGCCAGGTGCTCCACTCCCCACACCACACCCCGGCTCCATCTTTTGTCTCTTAAGTACTTCATCATAATGGTTCCCTAGGAAGAGAATGGGGAAAATTCCCCAACCTCCAACAGGCATGATCCTGCCTCTTGGCTCTGAAAAGCCAGGCAAGTACAGTGCTTGTACACGGTGCTGCATGGCTTAAATGGAAGCATAGATTGCTTCCAGGAATAGAAGGACAACACAGTTCAGACGCATTTTGTTTGGCTTTAAACTTTTTAGAACCTATTTAGAATTCAAAGGAGATGTGTTCTGTCCTGTACTCCCTCCTCATTTCTCTTTTCTTCTTGCTTTTTTGTCTCCCTTCATTACTTTTTTTTTTTTGCTCACTGACTGAAAATAGTGGTTCTTTCACTGTTGCATTTGCAGAAAGCAGTTAAAGACCAGCTGTTTGTGCCTCCTTGTATATTAGTTCAAAAGTAATCTACTTGTTTTTTTTACAGTGGCGTCCCTGTGCAAATCTATAATGTGATGTTATGTAATGATTTATCTTAATCAAGAATGTTTTTTCTTTTCTCTAGATGAATTCGTTCCTTTGCTTCTTCTTGTTTGCTGTGCTAATTGGTCAAAAAGAACTCTTTGCTGCGTTTGGTTTCTATGACACCCAGCCTACCCTGATAGGCTTGATGATTATTTTCCAGTTTATTTTTTCACCTTACAATGAGGTAAATTGTTTTCAAGACATAGACACTGAAGTATAATCCTATTTAAATAATGATTCTGTTTTGTCAAGGGAAGTTTGAAAATTCTAGGGGCTGTATTGGTTGTCTCATTTTGATAATCAGGCTTAGTGTGCTGCATGTTGGGTAAGACTCCCACTTTCAGTTGTGGCTTGGATAAAGCTTAGTGAGATCAGTCTGCAACCACAGTAATGTGTGGAATGTGGGAAGCTAGATATGGGAGTATTTACTGGCACTGAAGGAATTTGCAGATAGCTGAATTTAAAAATAATTTTTAACATATTTCTCTCCGCAGGTTCTCTCATTTTGTTTGACTGTATTAAGCCGACGATTTGAGTTTCAAGCAGATGCATTTGCCAAGAAACTTGGGAAGGCTAAAGACCTATATTCTGCTTTGATCAAGCTAAACAAAGATAATTTAGGATTCCCCGTTTCTGACTGGATCTTTTCAATGTGGCATTACTCCCACCCACCCCTTTTAGAAAGACTTCAGGCCTTGAAAGATGCAAAGCAAGAGTGACAGCAATCATTGATGGTTCAGAGACAGTGCTTCCATTTCAGAAGCAAAGTTCAGAGCTGCTTTTTAATTTTTTTTATGGATAATGCAAATTAAGTGTACTGTTAATAGGACCACAGATCTGAGTATCCTGAAACAGGTATTAAATTATAAATTACTTATTTTTAAAAAAAACTAAACTGTGGAACTTAATTTAGAAAAAGTGCTGAATGAGGACTTCCCCCCCAAGACTTTTAGTTCCATATCATAGTATACACTTTTAAAGGGAGGAAAACAAGTGTAGACTTCAAAGCACCTTTTTCTTCAGTTTGTGTATGCCTTGAACATTGCTTTTGATCCTTTTTTTCTTCTCAGCATTCTGTGAACCTTCCCAGTCTCACCCTCTTCACAGTGAAGAGGCTTTGGGTGACTTGATTTCCTGTATAATGATCCTTGTACTTGCCAGTGTGTTTTAAAAAGCGGAATGCAGCTGCAGGCTTTTCTCCTGCATTCATGTCTGTCATAATGAAAAATGCTATTTAATAAAACCTTCTTTCTCTGAAGTGTGGGAAGAAGGATGAATTACAGCTGAGGAAATGCACCATGTCTTCCTTGAAAATGAACACTAGGATTATAGTGGGATTAGGCTGCTCCTCTTGCCCACAGTGCTGCTGGGGGTATGGAAGGATGTTATAAGGAATCCAAACAGGACCCACATGTTTGAGAAAGTTGCTAATTCTCTCTTGTTCTCCCTTTTTCCACATCTCAGTTCCTCCATTTCTGTTGTACTTTGCCTAGATTTTTTGTGTATATGGAAGTGTCCGTTTGCTCAGCCAGTGTATCAGAGCCATGCTTTCATTCTGAGGGGACTTATCCTCCATCCAATTGAGGGGTTTTCATTAATATGAATCCAGCTGAAATAGCAGTGCTGGCATACTTACCCTTCATCATTGTTCTTATATATAAAAAGCCCAGGAAACAGTTTGCCCACATGAGTTACGGAAGAACAAAGTGGGTAAATGTGGAAATGGCTTCAACATAGATTATCTCAGACATTTCTGATGAAATATAGGGTTATGTTTACTTTTGGTTAAGTAAAAATAGAAGTAAAATATAAGTTTGCATGTGCATACAAATGTTTTGAACCATCCTGAATGCACATACTCCATATAAAAATCAGATTTTCTATCTGCAGTAAATTAAAATGTTCTTCTCAGCCCTGTACAAAGAGAGAAGTCATCCAAGCAAATTGTCATTGTTTCAAATATCAGAATATTCTCATATATTTTATTGCTAGCTTACATTTGTTTTTCTGATCATAGGGAAAAATGCCTTATAAGATGACAGGCACAATGAGGTCTTGGGTGAAACAAGATACTGCTGAAAGCCCTTTGTATGCCTTATTCTAATTGTGTTTATAGCCCAGCAAATACAGAGCTTAACTATAGGTACGGATTTAGGAGATGGTTTTACCAATATGGAGAGCCTATATTTGTCATGTTAACTACATTTAATAAAAGGCCCTCAAAAATAAAAGCATTGACTTGAATCTGTCAATTCAGAAGAATAAATAAAAGTGTGTCAAGTTCTGAACGAGATGTTGGCTGGTGTAAAGCTAAGGAAAACAAGTGTGCTTTGAGAAAACCATTTGTCTCATCCATTAGGTAAAAATGGTATGCAAAAATAAATTTTCTGGCTATTTCAGAAATTTAGGTAAATGCAAACAAAAGGAAATTAAAGTGGGAAGATGAAGGAAATGCCAGTTCCTATGGAAGCATGAAATACTTGAAATACTTAAAATACTTAGCTTACAGGCAAAGATAGTGTTCTTATAGCAATTGCCTGTTACTTCCTTTTCTCCCCTGTCATTGTTCAGAGTTGTCTCTGCAGTTCTTCTAGCTGGATTTCATATCTTCACTACCGAACAAGATTTCTGAGTTGGTTCCATTCTGCTCCAGTTGCTTCTCAGCACTGCAGTTGTTTGTCAGTGTGTGCTGCTGACCTTCTACCTGCCCACATTACTACTGGGCATCTGGAGTGCATCAGCTACACCATGCAGACCTTTTACAGCCTCTAGTTGCTTCCTGTCTCCCTGAGAATGGTCAAAATTACCTGTAAATCTTCCTGTGCAACTTCTGCCTTCCCAGGTACGTAAATAGTCCTACAGTGCCTATACAGCCATGTGATAAGCCAACACCAGCTTCATGACAAGGTAGGTCTGCTTAGACCAGCCACCATCCCTTTGAGGGAATGACCAGTTTTAAGGAGAGAGGCAAGAAAATTAGCAAGCATGCATATAGTTTTCTGTTACCTTTAGCAAACACTCTTCACATACTCAAGACAAGGGAACCCAGAGCAGAACACGTCTGGCAGTATGCTCCTCCCAGGCATCTGTGGGACTGCTGGGCATAGATCAGCAGTGCCCTGTCCAAAGGCTGGAGCTTCAACTTCCTGTTTCCTGCACTACCAGCTTTTTCTGCTCGTCTAAGTAGAAACCTGAGAGAAGACATGCTGAGGAAAAGTCCCAGACCTTGAAAGGTGACAGAAGGACTAAAATTGAATCTTTTGTGAATGTGAAGCTTGATGTGTCTTGGTAATGTGTGCTGGCAGCCCAGAGACCCCAGTGCCTTGGGCTGACCCCCGGCAGTGTGGGCAGGACACGGGAGGGGATTCTGCCCCTCTGCTCTGCAAGGGTGAGACCCCACCTGCAGAGTGAAAGGACGGGTCAATAGTTAACTCAAGTTAACTATTGAGAGACAAAATACATGAATTCTAAAATCTAGAAAAACAAGATTCCCTTAATCTTATCAAGATAAGAGGGACAGGAATCTGTTTGAAGCCAGCACAGAAACCGCTGAATCATCCCATGAAAAGCTGTGCATGCTCCAGAGAAAAAGGTGAAAAGTGCATTGTGATGAAGACTACTAGGACCTTCATCTTGGAGGTAGTCTTTGGGGGTCTCCAAAGTCCACCAGGACATACAGAGCATGTGTGGCACACATGCTAATGATATTAATGACTTCTGAGAAATGGTTTGTATAACCACTCCTATCCTGGGGAATGTGATGAATATTCATGAATTTTACCTATAACATTGTGGTTTTGGAAGTGCTGGTGTGTGTTTGGAGGAGTGAATTCCCCCACACCCGGTGCACCAAATTGAGCAAATACCCACTTCTTTGACTTGGTCTCTGAAGTGTCTCTGGGCCTGCTTGGGCAAATCAAATGGGCACCTCCAGATGGGACCCTAACTCTGCTCAGCTGCCAGATCCAGAGGTAAGCAGACCTCCCAGTCACGACCCTGAATTTTCAGGGGGAGCTCAGTTATCCTTTAGCTCATGGCGGGTGTAGACCAAGGACAATATGCACCAAATTAAGGTATTTGCTAATTAAAAAAATCAAAACAACAACCTGCAGGTCTGGGGTAGTAGTCCCCAAGGGTGGGTTGAGACTGGGTTTCCCAAAATTAGTCCAGGGCAATGGGCTGGACCCCCGGGGTTGGACCCCACGGTCAGGATAGGTACCTTTAAAGGGGTTGGACCCTGCTGTACTGCACCATCGTACTGCTACTTTTGTTCTGTCTGTTGTTATTGTGTTACTGTGTGAGAGAACGAGACGTGTCTCCCACACGAAGTGAGAGTGGAGCTATATCTGCGGCTCCGTTATCTGGTGACAGAAACGGCCAGAGAAAAGCAAAGCAATTGGCAAAGAGTAAATGAGTACAAACCATATATAAACCGTTGGTTTGGAGTATCCGGAGGGGGGCGGATTGTATTATTGGAGGGGAAAGGTTTTAGTTACTGAATTGAGAACACCCAGACTACCCCCACACCTCTCTAATACATCTCCATTTGATTTCCCTTTTGAAATCCTGTGTTTGGTGTGTGGAAACAGTTATGAGGTTTGGACTTTGTGTGCTTGCAAATGAAGGTGTAGAGTAAGGGGAAAAGTGGCAGATAGTAGCATGATTTTGTGGGTGGTTCCCTGGATCTGGGGAGGGATTTGAGAGGAAAAGTCGGAGGAGATGTGCAGGAAGATTTGCACGGAAGGAAGAAGAGAGGGAGAACAGACAAAGGAGGCAATGGGATCATCAGAAAGCAAGGAAATAACCCAGAAAAGTCCGTTGGGATGTGTGTTATCACAGTGGAAAGAACTAGGAGGAATCCCCAGAGGGACTATGAGAAAGAGCACCCTAATTAAATATTGCAACCACTGGTGGCCACTGTACAAATTAGATGATGGTGAAAAGCAGCCAGAAAATGGGACTTTAACTATAGCACCCTACTACAATTAATGTTATTTTTAAGGAGGGAAAACAAATGGGATGAGACCTCTTATGTGGATTGCTTTTTCACTTTAAGACGTAAACCAGAATGGCAGAAACAGTGTGGCATTAATTTGGCACCACAAGACTCAATCGTCCTTCTTTTAGAAAAAGAGGCAAAGGGGAAAGCCACATGAAAAGGTGTTGCTCTTCATGCTGCATAGGGCAAAGGTGTTTAAAGCTCAAAGCTGAGAGAGACCAGGATCCCTTAGAAACCCAGGAGTTGATGAATTACAGTGGTGACACCCTCACATCAGGGACAACATCCCCAAGGTCCTCAACATCCCCGGAGGATAATGAGGTCGAAGGGACAAGTGAAGCTTGTTCAGGAATATCATCCAGAACTAGGAGCAAGGCCCCTGTAGAGGAGAAACTTATAGCACCACTCAGACAAGTGGTAGGGCCAGATGGAGGAATAACAAAAGTTAAAACACCATTTACAGCTTTGGATTTAGATACCTGGAAGGACGCAGCCAGACTGTATAGAGAAGACCCTGAAAAGGTAGCAAAGAGGTTTGAATTAGTTGCTAGAAATCAAGATATTGATTGGGAGGACATAGATTTAATGCTATCAGAATTTACTGAAACAGAAAAGGCAACAGTAGTATCCGTGGCAAGAACACGTGCACAGACATATAGCTACTGGAATGTTACATGAGAGTGTAGATAACATTTTTCCTACTTCAAATCCACAGTGGGATGCAAACGATATGCAAATGATATGCAAATGTATCCATTTTTGGTTAGATACAGGAAATTAGTACACTGGGGACTGCTAAATGCTATATCTAAAACAATTAATTGGTCATTGTTATTCAATATTCACCAGGAAACCACCGAGTCCCCAGGCTCATTTATTGAAAGGCTAAGAGATAATATGAGGAAACACACTCCAGCCTCTGGAGTTGGGCAACGTAAGTTAATATCTTTATTGATGGGTTGTCATGAGTGGAGACAGAGGGTGGATAGATTTTACCAGTTGCCCAGGCCTATGACAACTAATAACCAAACCTACTCAGAGTGACCAGCACCCCAAAACCCATTCTCACTCACAAGTTCTTATAAAGACAGCTGATTTATGTCTAATGTAAAATAGATTATGGTTTATTAGACACAGGTGAGAACGGAACAAAGAACTAGACAATTTTTACTACACAAAACATGAAAAGCTATTCATAGCTAAAACAAACATATATATATGTTGCCCAAAATAAGGAGATTAAAAACAATATAGGGCTAAAAATGAAAAGGTACCTATTAATATTATTGTAGCTAGCAAAGAAGAATACAATTTAGGAAACGAATGCTTCTTACCAAATCCAATTTCTGGAGCTGGGGATGCATCGGGCCCTCTCCTAATCCCTCGGGAAGTAACCACAGAGCCTGCATCCAAGCCCAGGGGAGAAGACTTTACTTCACACTCCAATGTCCATGTAGAAAAGCTTCTACCTTTCTGAGGTTTCGTGGTGTTTTTTATAGGAAAAGAGTGTGTGTATTTGCGGTCACTCGAAAATTCTTCACATTCTCTCAGTGTCTCACCTTGACTTCCAGACGCCAGCATTCGATAGCCCGGATTAAGCTATTGACTTAATCTGAGCCATCGATTTCTGGCCAGCAATCAGGGAGAGAGAGAAGGGGGAGGGGGGTTGTCCTGCCACATGGGTCAATCAGCACCAGATATACACAGAAAGTTGCAAAAGATTAAGGAACCATATAGCTGGAAGTTAGAGAGACTTTTAGCAGAAGCATGGGAAGTATATAAAAACAGGGCACAGCCCTTTGTGGTCGCAGTGGCCTGGGTTGAGGAACTGAGCACCCCCAGGGGTTCCGGCATTGGAAGTGGAGTTGTCCTAATGGTGCCATGATTCTGAAGACAGATTCATCAGTGCCGCGAGAACCAGTGACTGTAGCACAGCTGTGTCCAGAACAACAGGGACCGGCAAGTCCTTCCCTAGCAGACCCGCTGGTTAAAGTTAAGCTAGGGGAACGGGAGATGGAGCTTTTGGTGGATACTGGAGCCACATTCTCAGTCCTGAATCAGACTTTGAGTCCTATAAGCAGTGTTTATATCCAAGTTATTGGGGCCACAGGGAAAACCAAAAATGCCTACTTTTTGAGACCCTTAAAATTTACATTGGGCAAAAAGATGGGAATACACCAATTTTTATATCTTCCAAATTCACCGAAACTCCTATTAAGCAGAAATTTATTAACCTAGTTAGAAGCAAAAATAGAATTCACAGAACAAGGAATGAGACTACAGGTTCCCAAAGAAAAATTAATTATGGCTTTAGGTTTAGCAAATATCCCCAAAAAAGAAGAAATACCCATAGATAGTGAAATAACAGATCAAGTGATCCCTTTAGTATGGGATGTTAAGATTCCAGGAAGATAAAAACAGGCTTCCCCAGCGGTTATTGAACTGCTGGAAGGTGCAGAGCCAGTGTCAGTAAAACAATATCCACTAAAGCATGAAGGACGGGTAGGAATAGAACCAATAATTGCTAAATTTATTGATCAAGGGCTGTTGAGAGAGATTAGGTTGCCTACAATACCCCAGTTCTACCAGTACAAAAGCCAAACAGAAGTTACCAATTAGTTCAGGACCTGAAGGCAATAAATGCAATGACAAAACCACTGCATCCTGTAGTGTCTAACCCTTATGCTTTGCTTACAAAATTACAAAGTGACTGGGTGTGGTTTTCAGTTTTAGATTTAAAGGATGCCTTCTTTTGTCTACCATTAGCTGAAAGCAGTCAGGAAATTTTTGCCTTTGAATGGGAAAACCCCAAAACAGGGGAAAAAAGCCAACTTACATGGACTGTATTGCCACAAGGATTCAAAAATAGCCCCACAATATCTGTAGATCAGTCAGCTAAGGAACTGGAAGGCTGGACACCGCCACTTGGGGAAGGTACACTTCTGCAGTATGTTGGTGACCTACTAATAGCAACAAGGATCCGTGAAGACTGCAAGAATTGGATTGTAAGTCTTTTAAATTTTCTGGGACTAAGTGGATGTAGGGTCTCTCCTGAAAAGGCTCAGTTAGTCCTCCAGAAATTTACATATCTGGGATATGAACTGGCGGGAGGAGAGAGAGTCTTGGGAAACAACAGAAAGGAGGCAATTTGTCAAATGGCCTGGCCAACTACAATCAAAGAACTGAGAACTTTTCTGGGAATGACAGGATGGTATAGGCTGTGGATCCCCCATTATGGATTGATTGTGAAACCCTTGTACATGCTCCTAAAGGAAATCAAGGGGACCTACCTATGCTGAAGACCAGAGACTGATAATGCATTTGTAACTCTGAAATGTGAGTTAATGCAAGCCCCAGCATTGGGTATACCAAATATAACTAAACCTTTCCTGTTTTCACGTGAGAGGCAAGGACTGGCGTTGGGACTTTTGGCACAGAAGCTGGGACCCTACAAAAGGCCAGTGGCTTATTTCTCCAAGCAATTGGATATGGTCAGCCAAGGATGGCCTGTCTGCCTGCATACAGTGGCAGCTGTGATCCTGAACACAGAAAAAGCCCAAGCTCACAATGGGCCAAAAGGTAACTGTTTTTGTCTCTCATACAGTGTCAGCAGTGCTCAAGCAGAAAGGAAATCACTGGTTAACCCCATCTCACTTTCTCAAATATCAAGCTGTCCTAGCAGAATCAGAGGATGTGAGTATCCAGGTAATCAACATCTTAAATCCAGCAGCTTACCTCCAGGGCAGAGTTACTGAAGAGCCCATACAACATAACTGCATTGAAACCATGGAGGCAGTTTACTCCAACCGCCCAGACCTGAAGGACTCTCCTCTGGAAAACGTGGAAAACTGGTTCACTGATGGAAGCAGTTATGTCACAAATAGTAAGCACCTTGCTGGGTATGCAGTTACAACCACAGATGCTGTCATTGAGGCAGAACCATGACCTGTGGGGACCTCTGCTCAAAAGGCTGAGATAATAGCCCTAAATTGAGCCTTGGCATTAACCAAATGAAAACCTGTCAACATTTGGGCTCATTCAAGGTATGCTTTTGGGGTGGTGCACCCAGGTGGTGCAGGGAGTAAGTAATCTACTGGGCATACGCTGGCAACTACATACACCATACAGGCCACAGGCAAATGGACAAGTAGAAAAAATTAATCACTTGATAAAGCAACAATTAGCCAAAATTTATCACGGAACCAGCTTATATTGGTATCAGGCTCTGCCCATGGCTTTGCTAAGAATTAGAGTAAAACCACAGCTGAAGGAAAAACTGAGTGCCTTTGAAATTCTGTATGGAAGGCCCTATGGAACAAACATGATTCACAATGACAGTGTGGCTCTGGTAGGGCAAAGCTACTTAATAAATTATGTAAAGCATTTAGGTAAAAAATTACAATCAATATGCACTACAGTTGTTAATTGTCAACCCCCACCACCTGATAAACCCTTTTGTAATGTGAATCCTGGAGACTGGGTTTCTGTTAAGTCTCTTTCAGGGAATCCACTCCAGGAAAAATGGGAAGAACCTTATAAAACATTGCTGGCGACTCATACAGCAATTAAAGTACACGGAAAACTGACTTGGATCCATTATACAAGGACCAAACCTGTGCCAAAATCAGACTGGGAGGCAAGAAGAACAGGACCTCTGTGTCTGCAAATACAAAAAATCAATACAACATGATTTGGACCATACTAGCAACACTGGTAATTGGGGCAAGTGCGTGGGACCAAAACACATACCTTTGATTGCTCAAAGGTTTTGTTGAGAATTTTAATCTAACTGATTGCTGGATATGCTCTCGGCTGCCTGAAAATTCTGCTAGAGGCTTTCCTTTTGTTGGGGCAACATTCCCTAATACAACAGAAATCCATACTGCCCTTAGTGCCACAAACCTTTCACATTATGTCAACATATCCCCACATCAACTTCAATGGAAATTAGAGTTTCAAGAGCCCATAAATGAGTCCTCACCGGTATCCTGCATACAGCAGTGGTGGGAGAAATCTATACCTAAAAACTCAGGAGGAAATAAAACAGATTCCAAATGCAGAAATTTAACATTTATAGGGAATTATCCTAACTGCTCACAATTCTGGACCTATGGGGGGGCTAATATGTGGAATAAGAATCAAACTAGGCAAAGACCAAAGCCCAAGGGTTGGCTAGTGCCCCAGGGCAGGGTTGGTATTGGATATGTGGACACAGTGCCTATAAAGTTTTACCCTTGGGATGGCAAGGTCGCTGTGCAATAGGACCAGTATTTCTCCACATTAGTGTTGTTCCTCAGCTACAAAGCTTACTCCAAACTTTTATATGAAGGACAAAAAGGACATGAAACCCCTTGACAGATAGGCCCACCGGATTTCACAGGTTTGCCAGGTGGTTTATACCCTGGCTTGGAGTAAGTGAACTAGAGAAATCAATAGTGAATCTTTCTGCCACTATGGAGACCATAATGAATGCCACTTCAGATGCCATAAGAGCACAGCAAATTGAGATTAAGAGCATCTCACAATTAGCTATACAAAATAGACTTGCATTAGGTTTGCT
The DNA here is from genome assembly GCA_024500445.1 of Entomyzon cyanotis. NCBI lineage: Eukaryota > Metazoa > Chordata > Aves > Passeriformes > Meliphagidae > Entomyzon > Entomyzon cyanotis. The sequence continues at coordinate 6,830,402 of JAKEPQ010000433.1, read as the reverse complement.
AGACGCCAAAGAAGGAGGAGTATGTACAATTATAAATACAAGCTGTTGCAGTTACGTTGATTTAAATAAATGAATAGAAACAGACTTGCAAAAAATTCTGCATAAAATGCAAACATTTCATCAGATCACCTTAGATGACACTTCTTGGGTGTTTAAAGAGATACGGAACAAACTTACAGCATGGTTACCCAACTTATCCTGGCTTAAACAATTGTTTGTAATAGTTATTTTTATTATTGCACTGTTATTTACTGTCTGTATTATTATTGTTCTATGATATTATGTACTTGAAATTGCAATGCTTATGCTCAATGGCAAAAGTACAAACTTAGAAATAAGATAGAGAAAGGTACTTACTTTTGCAACATACGAGATTTGTAAAGAATTACAAATTACCAAAAAAAAAAGAGGGGGATTGAGAAAGGAGTGGTCAATAGGTAACTCAAGTTAACTATTGAGAGATAGGATATGTGAAATCTAAAACCTAGAAAAACAGGATTCCCTTAATCTTATCAAGATAAGAGGGACAAGAATCTGTTTGAAGCCAGCACAGAAACTGCTGAATCATCCCATGAAGAGCTGCACATGTGTCAGACACTGAAATAGTTCATGCCTGAAACATTGATATAAAGTTTTGCTCATTATAACATAAAACTATCTTGTTATTTCTTTTTGATTGTATAAAGAAGCTACAATCAAAGAAGCCTCCCTGAAGGTACCTGACTAGGACTTTGGACAGATAGTCAAACTGCTGAGATTAGGTAAAGGGAAACTGACTGTTCAGTCATCGCAGGCTGAGGGAAAGCAATGCATCTACAAAGGCCAAAGCCACCAGCTGCACTGAGAATCATCCCTGGCTGAGTTTGGGGTGGGGGAAGAGCACAGCCCACAGAAGCCAAGTTTACACAGTTTTCCCCCCAGCCAAGGCGGGGGAGGAGGTTTGGGATGTGTGGTGTAACCTCTGGTCACAGGCAATAAACACCCATCCTCCATTACACAAACTGGCCCCGCTGTGGAACCCCCAACCCCACAGACCACATCCACGGGACTTTCATGTGAGAGGCAGCTGACGGGGACTCACAATCCGTCAAAGATCCCCCAGAGTGCTAGGCCTTGCACCACAGGAGTGCATGTGGTGGAAGCAGAGTCTGCTGCATCACAGAGACTGCCCCCTTCCCCAGGGGGCCATGCCTGGACATTGCCACCTGGCTTGAGTGTATAATAACCCACAGCATTCTATGCTTCCTGGGGGGACCATCACAATCAGGAATACCAGCTGGAGAGGACCAACGCAACATCATTGGGATCCATGGATGGTGATATTTTCTTTATTCTGTCTCTGTCATCCTCTTCTGTCCCCCCTACCTCTTTTCCTACTTCTCCCTTTCTCTTTTCTTCTCTGTCTCTCATATATTTACTATCAAATAAAACCTACACTATTGACTGGCATAAGGTGCCATTTGCACCTTAATTCGGGCAGAGGTATTTCCAAAGAACCTTAATTATTGAAACATAACAGCATGCTCCAGAGAGAAAGGTGAAAAGTGCATCGTGATGAAGATTACTGGGACCTTCATCTTGGAGGTGGTCTTTGGAGACCCCCAAAGGTCATAAAACATACAGAGCATGCATGGCGCACATGCTAATGATATAATGACTTCTGAGAAATGGTTTGTATAACCACTCCTATCCTGTGGAATGTGATGAATATTCATGAATTTACCTATAACACTGTGTTTTTGGAAGTGCCGGTGTGTGTTTGGAGGAGTGAATTCCCCCACACCCGGTGCACCGAATAGAGCAAATACCCACTTCTCTGACTTTCTGAAGTGTCTCTGGGCTCACTTGGGGTGAATCAAGAGCTGCCTCCAGCTCTGGCATCCTCAATATAAGAAAGACATAGGCCTGTTGAAATGAGTCCAGAGGAGGCCACAGAGGGGTTCCAAATGTTGGAACCTGTGGCTAGCACAGGTCTTTCTCGTGAGAACATTTTGCTACATTTCATAAACAAAGATAAAGTTTGGATGTTTTGCAAACAACGTCTCCAGATTAGGTCAGTTCGGGCTTGGCCAATTGGGCCTAGGGGGAGGTTTCTGGCTGACTAATCTGGGTGACCTCTGAAAACTCTATGTATATAGAAATCAAAATAATAAAGACACCTTTTCTCTTTCCTTGTCTGAGAACCTGGGTCATTTCTCAGCTAGCGGCTCAACAGCGACAGGAACCCCTCTGCTCTGGAGCCAGACTGGGAGAGCTGGGGTGTTCACCTGGAGAATGGTCCAGGGAGACCTTAGAGTCCCTTCCAGTACCTTAAAAGGGCTCCAAGAGAGCTGAGAGGGACTTTGGACAAGAGCCTAGAGTGACAGAACAGGGAGGGATGGCTTTAAGGAAGCCATTTTTTAAGGAAAGCCTTCCTTTAAGGAAGTAAGGTAGATTTAGATCAGATATTACGAAGAAATTCTTCACTGAGGTTGGGGTTGCCTAGCCGTTAAAGTGTCCAAGGCCAGGTTGGACAGGGCTTGGAACAACCTGGTCTAGGGGAAGGTGTCCTTGCCCATGCTTTAAGATGAGCTTTAAGGTGCCTTCCAAAGCAAACCATTCTGTGATGAAATAGGCATAAACATCTCCCTTTCAACACGTTTCAAGGGCCTCCATTTGTTCACGCAGGACTGTTATGGCCGCAGGGCTCTTTACTGCTCTCGGTCGCCAGCAGGTCCTACTGCATTGTATGTGGATCAGGTGTGCAGACTGGGGAGCGGTGGGAGAGTTGTCTGTGCGGGGTCCGTTTGTGACGGCGGGGAGCAATGTGCGAGGCCTGTGATCGCTCAGGGTCTGCGCTCGAGGCCTGTACCCCCCCTCATGGAGGCGAGCGAGGCCCGCGGGGCCCGGGCTGGTGGCGGTTGCGAGGGTCGGGAGCGGCTGCAAGGACGATCCACGAGCGCCAGGCGGCGCTGCGCGAGCAGGACCCGCCCGGGGAGTGCAGCACCTCCTACTGCTTCCGGGGCCGCCCGGCACGCGGTGCGCGCGCGCGGCGGCCCGGATGTGACGTCTTGGCTTAGGCCGCAGCCCCCGGGTGGTTCCTTTGTGCGGCCGGGGCCATGCTGGCGGGAGGCAAGAAGGGAGCAGAGGCGGCGGCGGGCGGCGAGGCCGGGCCGGAGGCGCCGGTGCCCCCGCCCGCCGCCGCTGGGGCCCTGGGTTCCTCTGCGGATAGCGGCGGGGCTTCGGAGCGCACGCCCCGCAAGAAGGAGCCGCCGCGGGCCTCGCCTCCGGGCGGTGTGTCCGAGCCGTCGGCCGTCGGAACCACCCCTGCGCCCGGCGCCGAAACCACCGGCATCGCCGAGACCCCTGAGGGCCGCAGGACCAGCCGCCGCAAGCGAGCCAAAGTAGGTGTGGGGCGGTCCGGTTGCTTGCCCCGCCGGCTCCTAGTGTGCGACGTGCTCGGGCCGGCAGGCCCCGGCCCTGCTCGGGGCAGCCATTCCTCAGGGCGTCCCGGCCCCCGGCCCTCCCGGGGCGTGGGGCTCAACACAGACCCGGCCCTGCCGAAGGGGGCGGGGAGCATGCTCAGGACCGAGGGCAACGGTGTCGCGAATGCAAAGGACAAATACGCGGGCGTGCAGGAAGCCAGTGTGGATTAAGATCAAGATTCCCTGTTGTCCTAGCTCACCTGCCTGTGCTCTGGGGAGGACTCGTGCCCTGCCACAAAGGACAGTTTTGTGCAGCTGTTCAGGACATTTTTGCCATTCCTCACAGTATACCGACTAGTAAAAACACCCCAAATCCGTGACAGTGCATTGGAGTGCTCATGAGCTTACATTTTATCAGCAAATTCGTCTGTTACTGTGGTACGTGGACGCAGCCTCTCGAGGCTTATGTGCACGGGATGATACTGGTTTTGCAGGGTTGTGAAGGTGATGGCTGAGCTCAGTCCACTGTTCCTCACCTTCCCTCTATTGGCATTGGAGAGCTGAGTCAAGTCTGTTTTAAGGGTGAGATTTAGCAATGGAATCTAAGGGCTGTAAAGGGTCTCCAGTAGTTTGGGTCTGTAGTGTGTAATTCTTATCTGTTGCTCTGGATATTTGGGAACGTTACTTTTTTTTGGTGAAGCTTTTTATTTGAAACCTTGTTTGAAAAGATATTGAAGATCTTGACTGTGCCCAGGGTCGGGGTGTTTGACGTGGAACCTGAAATTACCTTTTGGAACTGTTCTGTCTTGTGGCTGTGGCATTGAATGTGGCTCTTCAGAGCCGTTGTGTGATGTGATAACTGGACTGGGCCTTCATATACAGGAGCTGTTGGCTAGGTCAGTCTGGTGCATCTTCTAAATCAAAATAAAGTAGGTGTAGACTGGACATCAGGAAGACATTTTTTACAATGAGGGTGTCGAGGCCCTGGCACAGGTTGCTCAGAGAAGCTGTCGCTGCCTCATCCCTGGAAGTGTTCATGGACGCAGACAGGGCATGGAGCAGCCTGGTCTTGTAAAAGGTGTCCTTGCCCATGGCAGGGCAGGTGGAATATGGGTTTGAATGTCCCTTCCAGTCCAAACCATTCTGTGATCTTCAGGGGTATCATTCCTGCTTTATAGTAGTCTGTTACCAAGTAAGAATTAGTACTGTATGTAGGTTGTGTGTTGGTGATGTTTCTTTGCACTGACAGTACCCATCTGCAAAGGACGTTCATCTCTTGTGACACCATCTGTCCCCTCGAGCACTCAGGCCAGCATGAGTTCACCTTCCCATGAATGTTTGTGGTGTGAACTTAGTATGGGAGGGTATCTAGGTTACAAATAAATCTAGAGAGAAGCTTTGGGGTTTTTTTTAATTGGACTTGATTGTTCTTTGAAAGTTGTGGAAGCTCAAAGGGGATGGGAGACCTCAGAGGGCCTTTGGACAGAAGTAGTGTGTGTGGCTTCAAATAGCTGTGGTAATGTATGGATGTGCTGAGTGGTTGCTGTTACTTGCTTCAGAGGGGGAGTTCACAGAAGGTCCTGGAGGCGCAGCAGTGTGAAAAACTGAATATGCTGGACATTATGTAATGTAAATATTTAAAAGATAGCAGATCATGGAGTATGTTAGTGTCTTAAACAATCCAGGTTTCCTGTACAAGGAAGCTTCCCAAATCTACTTTGAATTGTGTCCATTATCGCCCTTTCTTAGTGACTGAACTTGGACTGTGAAAGACTTTTTGTTTTTTTGCTGAGAAATCCAGAGTCACTTTTGTAATTTCCTGGTGGAAGCTGATCTATCAGATGTTGGAGGGTTACTAGCTGCTTTCTTTTTATTTTTCCCATGGCTTCATATTGAGAAGTGCTTTTTTTCCTTTCCAATAAGTAGGGAAATTCAATAGCAGCTTTTTTACTTTGGATTAGAGCTTGGCTGACTAAGAGGTATGAGATGCTAGTTGTGCTAGATGTTATGAGATGATCCGAGTTAGTTCTTGGGGTTTCCGTGTTCCTTCAAGTTGGAGCGAGTCTTTCTGGGTGGTAATTTTATTTATTTTTACTGGAGAACAAAACAAAACATATTCAGCAATAAAGACTGGGGGGGATGAGGGGAAGTGATGTTTCTTATGTCGAGCCACTAGTGTGACCATTCTGGAGAGGAAGCAGCTGTGAGCCTCTGTACCAGGGCAAGATTCCCAGTGAGCAGGAGACCATACAGGACACAGGTGGGATTTCGTCAGGAAATCTTGTGTACATTTCTGGTCATCTGTGCTTAGCAGATGAAATTCAAGTTTGAACATATGGAGTGGACACAGAGGCTACTTGTTATCCCTGAGTTTGGCAGGGATGTGAAGGAAGGGAAGAAAACCAGAGAGGTTAAGTGATAATATAACAAATACAACTAAACTGAGTTTGATATGAGTAGACAGCTCCTACTGTAGGGTGCCGAAGATTTTTTTTTTTTTTTAGGTGGAGGCAAAAACATTTGGAACTTATTAAGCTTTGTTTCATTTTATAACATGGTATCTGCAATAAGACTCTGCATAAGGTAATTCAAACCTTTTCTTTAAACGGTAAGCAATTTTGTTACTTGCAACATTAATGCCTGACTTACAGACTTTTTGAGTGTGTTAATGTTCTGTTGTGCTTTTTACAGGTGGAGTATAGAGAGATGGATGAGAGTCTTGCAAATCTGTCAGAAGATGAATATTACTCTGAAGAAGAGAGAAATGCTAAAGCTGAGAAAGAGAAAAAACTACCCCCACCACCTCCACCAGCTCCTGCAGAAGAAGAGAATGAAAGTGAGCCAGAGGAGCCGTCTGGTGAGTGGAGAGAGACCTTCTCCTCTGACACTATTTGTCTGATTTATTAACAGAAATTAGGTGGGGCTGGGTGTGGCATTGTGAATCCCACGTCTGGTTTCAATCTGGTTTTGAATAATTGTCCTACAGTGTTTTGTTTGTTGGCCCCATATGTGGAAGGAGGGGGGAAATGCAGAACAGCCTGATAAAGATAGGAATATGCACTAATCTAATTCCAAATGAAGCCAAACCTTTCGTGCTAGATTCTCATGATCCTTTTTGACTTGTCTTTTAAAGCTTATTGACCAGAATAGCCTCTCTGCTGCCACACCTGCTCGTGTACGAACGTTCACTTATTCCTCGGAGGGAGAGGTTGGGTTTATGTGAGGTTTGTTATGCAGAAGAACAGATTTAATCTATTGTGATTCCTGTGGCTTTAAACTATGACTCTGATCTTAAGTTGTGGTTGGATACTGTATGCTTAAACTTCAGTGCTTTCCTTCTTACCTCTGACAGAGTTACAGAGCTTCACTTTACATTGGGAAGTTTTTTGGTCAGTCTTGTTCAGGAGGCAGGTTTTGAAATTTCTGGTAGTACTAGTACCCTATCCTTTACTTCCTTTGTGTTTACAAGTGCCACTATTAGTGAGGTCTGTTGATGGGGTATCACTCAGCTGTCTAGAAGGTCATGCTTTTGCAAAGTTCAGAGTCAAGAGTTTTCATGAGATAACGTGAATACCAGTTGGTTTTAGACAAGAGCTGAAATCTAGTAGTTGAATTTTTGCAGGTTTGTCACTGCTGTGAGTCTCTGTTAGTTTTCAGTTACCTTAATTTTCTTTCTGACTGGCAGGTTTTAGAATGTAGGCATAGGTCTGGTGTTGGCTTGGAGATACCTACTTTCAGTTGCAGAAAAAATATTAAAAGCCGGGGGTTTGTTTTATCTCTTAGGATACTCCATTTAACCTCTCCTTGTTGCAGCTATTGGCTCCTGCCTTGATACAGGAATACTATAGCTCACATGCTTGACTTAAATACTTGTAATGATAAAAATCCTGCCACCCCAGTTGTAGATGATGTACCAAGAAATTGAATTTTAATAGGTGTACTTAAGCAAGTATTTTAAGCTTACTATTTAATTTATCTTAGACATTGCATTTAATCCTTGAGACCTAATGTTAATACTCTTTTTATTTCTCTCAGATTCCATTTTGTGCCTCTAAGAATGATTAAAGAAATCAGTTTGAGGCATAATCAGTGAAATACAGTGGAACAGCTTTTATCCCATGAAGGAAGAAGCATGGAAGATAAGCAGTGATGAGTCATGCTATTCTATACACACAACAGCCTGTTAAACGATTATTTTGCAAACACTGAATACAGTATTAAGTATTTACATTATTTATTTATATTGTATTTAGCCATCTAAATACAATCAATTTTCAAACAGGCTGTCTCTAGCTGCCTAGAAATTAGTAGATTTCAGGTCATCATATTTCTCTGTTCCTAAAAACTCTGTGATGTGCATGAAGCAGTAAATTAGAAAGAGGACAAATTGCAAGTTGTCATTCCGTAGATAGTCTTGCTGTAATTTTAAAGGTTTCTGCGACAATAATATGTTTGTGCATCTCTCTCTGGTTTTGTCTTTATTAATATAGGTGTCAAGAACACCAGGTCATGTTATGCTGGCTGTTAAAAGCGCATTGAAACTTCTAATTCAGCCACCTATTAGAAGGAGGAGATAGCATGAAGTCTGCTGTGTATAAAAGCTGTGTTTATAATTGAGGCGTTCTTTCTCTCTGTCACTTTGAAGGAATGAAGTGTTCAATAAGAAATACTAAATTGGACAGTAATACTAGAGTAGGATTGCATCCTGAATATCTAGGAAAATTTTAGTTAGCTTGTGTATTACTGTTAATTTATTCTCAATGCAGACCTTAAAAAATTCCTTTCTGTGTTTAAAGCCTGTGAAAATGCAGGTAATGCAGTAGAGGCGTAAAGCTGTCACATTACAGCTTTTGAGTTGAAAAGCCTGATTGTGCAACTTAAAAATGTCCTGGTGCCAGTGTCTGGTATTTCATTAGCCTGTCCCCACAGACAGCTTACAGTGAAGGGGATTATTACGTGTCACACTTCAGGTGACAGCAAAATTTTGGTTTTCTTTGAGTAGGTTCCATTCATGTGTTCCACTGTGGGGAATTCTAGATGTTTTGGCTATTACAGTCTGGATTTGCAAGACCTATTGCATGCTATTGCAGAGCGGTTTTAAAAGGTGTGACAGTATTTCATGATTTAGGTAATTTCCTTAGAGTAACTCTTCTCTTTTTACTTGAGGAATATTGTCTAATAGCAAAAACTCCCTTTCGGTGCTGATTGACAACATTTGTGTTCTTGTTTGCCAATAGCCCTTTTGGAATCAAGGAACTTGCATATTTTGGTTTTTTCTCCTCTAAGGATCTTTGTTTTGCTTTACCTCACCAAACTGGATTTTTGTTTTTAGAACTACATATTTTCTTTACTAGCTCCTGGCCTTTTAATGTTGTCAGTATTCTTACTTTGTGGTAGTCCTATATTTTTAGATGCTGTTTTCCAAGGAACTGAACTATGATCAAGATTAACATCAAGGAAATAGTCAAACTTAGTGATGTTTTGTCTCTGTATTTGATTTGACATGTCTGTTTTCGTAAATAAATTCAGTAGTCTGTGATACTCATGTGCAGCTATTCCTTATTTTGAGACAGTGGATAGTTATATGAAGTGGATTCCTTTGTGGACCTTCTTCCTGATTGTTCTTCTGTTATTCTGTTGCCTTGAGACTTTGAGCAGATTGTGCTCTCGAACATGTTTTGTTGAGCTTCAGTAGTTTGAAGTTAACATGAATCAGTGGTTTGCTTGCTGCTAGTTCCTTTGCAACCAGAACCTTTCTTCTAGGGAAGGAGAGGCAATCTTCACTAGCAGGTTTTGTTTCCATGCTTCTCTGCTCGGATTGAGTAGCATTTAGAATTGTGTCCAAGCAGTCAGTAATAGTGGTGAGAAGAGGAAGATACTGATTTCTTTCTGTAAGTAAACCAAGAGCAATTTTTTCCACTCTGCTCATTGTCAGTGCTAATTCAGGGATTACGAATGCTATAGGCTGATGTCAGAATCTTTATGGAAGATTCTTAACTTACGGAAGGCACAGGTAGCTTCTATTGCAAATTAATGGCCTATGCTTGAGTGTAAATATTCATGTTTCAGTTGCATTAGTCTCTCCCAGAATGGAAGCAGGTCTTGAAATGTTCCCATCAAAATAAAATACTTGCAATGTAGATCAAGTAAAGAATTTTATCTTTCTGTTGCAGATATGTTTATTCACAGAATCATAACTTTGGGTCTTGGAAGGCCTGTCAAAATACAATTATTTGTCACAGTCTCTTTGTGAGTTTTTAACTTCCCTGCTGGCAGAGTGATTTTATACAAGTGCTAACTATTGCTCCTCTGCTGTACTGAGTGAAAATGCCTGTCTTGTTTCAGTTCCTATTTTGTTTTATCTGTAGATGTTTAATGTTGTGACATTCTAGAGTAATCCAGGTTAGCACAGTATGGAAACATTTGGTTAACTTTCTGTGTCTTGCTTTAGGGGTTAAATCTGTAGTTCAGATGAAATTCATCTCAGTTAGTGTTTCCACTAAGAGCCTTAAATTACATTCTGGCAAAATTGTCCACCCAGACTCTTAAAGAGTACTAACATTTGTGTGTTTAGCCACAGGTTAGACCTTGCTCTTGCCTGTTCAGAGATTACACCTGAACAGTTGTGCACTAGGAATTGGCTGTTCCATTCCAGTGACTATTGCAGCGTGTTTCACTGCGTGTTGGTTTGGACTTGCTGACTGTTGAAGTATGTGGTTTGAAGGAGCCTTGGTACAGTAGGAGCCAGCTGAGCAGCACCGGGCCATTGCTGGAGTGTCCCATGGCTTCCTGTGCTCTACAGGTGTTGGGACTTCAGGCAAGCATCTGATTGTGGAAGTATACTGCTCACGAGCTCAACTCAGAGCTAGTGTCTCTTGTGACATGAGCAGCGTGTGAGGTGTGTAATGGCTTTGTTCATGCAGACACCAGCTGTACTCATCTCTCTTCTCAACGTGGTCTGTTCCTGCTTGTGTTGCAGTCCTGTTTAGAATTTACATGTAGGCTAAGGTAATTCTGAGACTTCTTCAGATCTTTTGGACGAGTGCTTAGCCTTTCCTCATCTTTCCACTGCTGGAAATGTTGAAAGACTGATGTCTTTCAGTGCTGGGTATTGATCACATCACTGATCAATAGTATGACATGTATTTGGCTTCAAAGGCAAATGTGTGCACTCATGGTGTATCAAGGGCACTGAAGCCAAAGTAAGTGGTCTGAGCCTTTCAAAAAATGTTCTAGCATCAAGCTTAAAGGAAGGGTTTATGGCAAAAAAAAAAAATAGCCTCTCCTGAACATAAGAGGCCTTTCAAAACGCATTAAGCTATCTCCTTGGGATATGGGGAGACTTGGGAGCATCAAAGGCAAGATGATCAAATTCTTAGGGTTTGAGATCCATAGAATCTGATGGTATCCATCTACCAGATCATAAGTATTTAGCCACCAGGAATGCTACGCATTGTGTACTTCTTCATTTCCCATAAAATCTGATATAAAGCGTTCCAGTAACATGGATAACACTTTAGAACATAATTTTTTGGTGCCCTGAACCTAGGTTCAAGAAGATGGGATTCTCAGAAAATGTGTTTAGTTAGTTGGTGAAATTTAATACCTAAAACGCCAACTGCCGGGCCTTTATGTCCAGTATGGTTTAACTTATGGAGTAAGGTCCCTGAGTTCTCCTCTTTCCTTCCACAGGGCAAGCAGGAGGACTTCAAGACGACAGTTCTGGAGGGTATGGAGACGGCCAAGCATCAGGTGAGGGTGGCGTTTGATGCTTGCCACTGAGTAGCAAGAGCCGCCAAGTTAGGGATTGATGCTTGCAAGTGCGCATGGGTGTGGTTGTCCCGAATTTAGCAAGAGATGCAGGAGTTGTGTACCCACCTGTTTAAAAAGTGTGGGATATTCAGATTTCAGTTGAAGTCTACAAGCGTGGAAAAGGGCACTAGCTAATGTGTTGAAATGTCTCAGGCCGATCTCTCATCCCTCCGCTCCTCTCCATGTTCAGAGGAGTCTAAACGTACAAAAAGGTGTTTCTTACCTAGCCAGTTCGTACCACCTAGATTGACACAGAGAGCCCTGGGCTTTAGAACAGTATACCCTTTTTTCTAATCTGCTGAAGAAACATAGCATGGAGTACCTTTTTACTCCTTTCTTTTTGTCTTTTGAAAGGGTTTGTGTCTGACCTGTGTGCCAGCAGTTAGCCCAGGAGACTGCTGGGAAGATTCATAGTCTGCTGCTCACTGGACTGGATTGCGAATTGCATTCGCCATTTGGCCTCGGTACTGCTGCTGGCAGTACTCACTGCTTCATTCACAGGATTGATGTCTTTACTCTTAAGTACTTGGAGTGCTACTTAAAATCTTCCTCCAACTTTGCTGCTTTTGCTCTCACTTCAGGATTAGGGTTTTAAATAAAGGAGTCAAAGGCTCCAGAACCTATTCTGTACCTCCAAGCTGCTCTTTTTGAAGCAAATAGTACTTCAAGATACTCATCTAAGAGTACATCCTTTGCTTTTGCAAGTAAGGGAGCTGAATACTGTTATGGATATTACCACTTGCATGGAACTGCTGGCTATTATGACTCATGGGCTTAAGGATGCATTGCCTATTCCATTTTTAGGCGGGCATTGGCTGATTGGAAATTCTGCATATTTTGCATTTTGTGTTATATGCTGAGAGTATGCTCTAACAACTGTCCAGTTCAACAACCAAAAACCTTTCATTCAGTGTGTTCATCTGCAGATGTTTTAGTAAGTCATTAAATGAGCAGCATCCCTCAGGATTTCTTCTGTGGGGAAGGATATAATCAAAACTTTAGCAAATTAGTTGCTAATGCTGAACGTCAGGAAGTGGGCAAGTGTGTGTGCTCAGGTGTGTGTGAAGAAGAGCTGATAATCCAGTCTAGGCAGAACCATTCCTTCAGCTGCCTGCCCCAAGAAGAAACATGTAGTTTTGAACTGGTAATCCTTGTAATGTGTGGCTTTCATGAAATACAAGCAGTAAGTGTGTGAAATGGGATTTAGTCAGCCTGAAATCCAAATCCATTTAGATTTGAACTGTGTAGTTGCAGAGGTAAATTCAAGGACATTTAGTTCTTAAAAGATCTTCCAGTGGTTGGCCACATAAAAATCATATCTTTGCTATTAATAGCTATGCTTTTTCTAAAGTCTTGTATTGAATGCTCTTGTGGGTTGTTTTATTATTTTTTTTCTTTTACTAAATACCAGCACTCATCTGGAGCTGTTCTGTTTTAAAGTTTGGGTATTGCCATGAAAGATATATGACCTTAAAAGCCCCCACAACTCAATTTGAAGAAATAAATCCCAAAGCTTTTCAAGAAACTGCTGAGTTGCCTTAAATCCACACATCTGAGAGTTAGCTGGTATTTGATGACTACATGGCTTTTTAGCAGGTACCTGGAGAAGCACACTTTTTCTAGCACAAACCTGTAAGAGCGAGTCAGGTTCACCATTTTAGGTCTTTAACTGGCCATTCCCTGAAAATTGTGCTGCTGAGCTTTTTGCTGGCACTTGAGGATCTAGAACCTTAATTAAGGTTGTTAGCATTAATAAAGTATCAGAGAATTGGTAACTGGTTTGATTTCCATGCCCAGTTTTACAGAATTCATAGTTGACTTCCTATGCAGATGTTGGCATGATTGGGCCAGTGTTAGATGGAAGGGCAGCAGAAGGGCTGGGGAATGGTAATTGCTAGAGAAACATAAGTCATAATGGAGCTGTGAGTGTCTGTTCTGTAGCTGAATATTAGTGCAGGAGGCATTGTGAGTGTGTCAACTTCTCCTGTGGTTAATTTTATTTTACTTGCGATGCTCTGTGGCTTATGTTACTAGTTTCTTCTTGTTGTAAAATTTGTGTAAATGATTACAGACAGATTTCTTTACCTTGAGTTGTCATACAGATCTTTTGATCTTTACTTGTGAATTAATTTTTGGTTTGGGGTTTTTTGTTTGTTTGGTTTTTGTTGTTTGTTTGGAGGGGTTTGTTTTGTTTTGTTTTTTCTTTTGTTGTTGTGGGGTTTTTTTGTTGGGTTGTATTTTTTGTGTGTGGTTTTTTTGGTGAGTTTGTTTTGGGGGTTTTGGTTTGGGGTTTTTTAAAATTTTTTTGTTAGTTTTACAACCATTTCCTTCCTTGATTTTTTTTTCAGCAACTTTGGGAAGTAAAGTGCTTGGAGTTAAAGTGATGTGTGGTGGCACCAGAATTAAAAGCAGGGAATTCCTCTCCCTGGTATAGTGACATATACTGCTGTACATGAACTTCAAACTCTTTAACAGTTGTCTTGGTTAACGTAACACACTGCAAGTGCATATTTTCTTTGCTGTTTATTGTAATATTTTGAGCAATTCCAGTTTTGGCAAATTATCTTAATCTTACAGCATTACTGGTAGTGTTTTTCTGCCCCTGGGATGTATTGGCTTCTGTCTTTCTAGATTGAATGCCTTGTCCTCTCTCTGTCCTGATTGAAGTCACTTCTAGGACGTGGGAGATTGATATTGTTCTTGCTGTGTTTCACATCTTAATACTTCGTTTTGCTCGCTGTGCCTGCAGGATTTGCTTTCTGCACTCTACTTGTGCTGTAGCAGTTGATGCAGCTGTGTCTTAGTTTGTCACTTTATCTATAGACAACATAACAGAGACTGAGGCAAGCAGGGTACATAAATGTAATTACATCACTGCCAGTGTGTGAGTTGATAGAAGTGCAGGTTCTTGTATAAATGAAGGCTTTTCACAGAGAAAACCTCTCCTGTGTGGGTTTAATATCAGTCTTTTACATGTGGAGCATTTAAAAAGAAAAGGCTTTTTAAAAGAAACACTAACCAAATTTTAACCTAAATTTTAAAATAAAAAGAAATCTGTTGTTCATAGGCAGCACCTGGGGAGGGCGCACAGGAAATGCATAAGTGTGATTGTATTTCGTTGCACTGCCTGTTGTAAATAGACACGCAAAATGAGAGTTTAAGGTGGGTTCCACGAGCTGGAGGAGGTCAATGCAAATTAAATTTTAAGAAGCAGATGAGAGGGGATGGTAGATGCTGTGCTTGTATATTAGAGGTATTGTGGCTTTGAACAGGTTCTAAAATGTTTTTCTGATTCTGTTAGAAACGGGAAACCACACAAATTAAGGACAGCATCTAAAATAGTTATGTTTTACTGATTTTATATGTGTGTGTGTGTGTTATATATAATATATTGATATGTGCCCCTGCCCCACTTATTTTTTTGGGGGCTTTGTTTTTTGGGGGCTTTTGTTTGCTTGTTTTATCTCCCCTGTTGTGTAGCTTTTTCATTATTTCTAGATGATACCTGTAATTCAAAGAACCATTGACTTGGAAACCTGTATGTCGTGCAGAAGTAAATAAAAGGACTAAAAGCATCACATGAAATTGGCTACCATATCATCTCATGGCTGAATGCACTGGCTAGGGAGGGTAGTGTTCCTTTGCAGTATCTGTAGACTACTTGTCTTTTTATTGTAGGTGTGGAGGGTGCAGCTTTCCAGAGCAGACTTCCACATGACCGTATGACATCTCAAGAAGCTGCCTGCTTCCCTGATATAATCAGTGGGCCACAGCAGACTCAGAAGGTGTTTCTGTACATCAGGAACCGCACCGTAAGTTTGTTGTAAATGTATTGGTGAAAAAAGGGTAGGAAATTTGTGTACCTTGCTAAGATGTTTTGGCAGTTACTGTGTCCAACAGTTGATGGAATTTTTATCCTTGAAACAGTGGGGTTTCATTTCTGGCATCCTATCATGCACTTAAGTTGTTAAGAAATGTGCTATTCAGTTCTTGATGAAAACAGTGCTGTGAGCAGCATAAAGAATCTATAGTGTATTTACAATATCCAAAACAGGAATCAAGGCTTTCTTCTGTATTTTGAAAAGAGTATTTTGGAAAACTGAAGTAATGTTAGAAAAATTAACAGTAGGAAAGCAAAAAATGTTTTGAAAATTGCTGTGTCACCACAGTAAAGAGACGAAACACCTTATGCACCACTCAGTTTTTTCACAGACTAAAGATGATCAAAGATGATCATAGGGTATTGACCATGGTAATGCCCAGTGCTTAATAACTTAAAGATATTATTTAAAATTTATGTGTGGTGGACATTTTCATCCTAAGAGCATGACTTCTGCTATTCCTGTAAAATTTTCCTGTGACTCAAGTTGTAACTTCTGGGAAGTCATGAGATGTGTAAAAACAGGCCAAAGCATGCCAAAAAGTGTGGAAAACAGTTTGCACCAAACAAATAGTGAGTAATCCTTTTACAAATGTGTTCAAAACAGAAAAACCTTCCACTGAAACAAAGAGATTACTGGAGAGAGATACTTGCAGGGAAAAGCAACGTTGCTGGTATGTAGGCCTTATTCACTGCAGAGGAACTTGGAGAAGTTCCTGAGCAGGAATCCTGTTTGAGGAAGGCTTGTGAGAGGATCTCTTCCAGCGAGGATAGCAGAGACTATGGAGCAGCTGATATGAACTCAGTGCTCAGCAGAACTACAAACTGCAGTGTGCAGCCTTTTAGTTAGCCATTTGCCTCAAATGGCCTCCCAAATTGTATGGAAATTATTTCTTAATCTTTCCTATTCATTATTTTTTTAGGACTTCCACTTTAATTTGGTGTCTGTGATGACCTGTGAAGCTCGATAATGCAACTCTAGAGAAATACCCAAATAAATTACTAATTCTGGAATGTAAAACGATGTGGAGATGCTATGTATGACCTAGATCTAGGCATGGAACAATAAAATTATTTATTAACTCCTGCCTCTGTGCTACAAAGTAGGAGTTCTGGTAGGAAAACACTTCTTTTCTAGTATGAATTGATCTACTAACATTTCACAGACAGTTCTTCCTGCTTGATTTTTGAATTGTAACTGTCCTGTAAATACGCTTTTTTGTGTATATGTGGCCAGTGTAGTCCATGGTAGTGTCTTATATTGGTGAAGATTGATTGGATCATTAAATGTCAGAGATAAATAGAACCTTGTAACATGACAAATACTGCTGTAGCTTTTATGAAAACATTAAATCCGATGCCAAAAAGACAATGCTGGCAGATTTTGCCAGCCGCAGACATCTTTGTGCTACTTTGGTGCATTTCCACTTATTTGAAATGATGTGAGAATTTCAAACAGACTGTATTGCACTTTAAGGAACACTGGAAGGTGAAGTTCAGTGTGGCTGGGGTAGTCCTGCTACAGTTTAATTCATTAGGGGGTTTCATCTCCTGACAGAATTTCATAGCAAACACGCACCTGGAAAACACCTCTTTTGTATTGCTTAATATGATGTGTTGTATTGTTTGTTTAAATACAGCTGCAGCTCTGGTTGGATAACCCAAAGATTCAGCTGACATTTGAAGCAACTATCCAACAATTAGAAGCACCTTATAATAGTAAGCCAAGTTTTTCATTGCCAAAACCTTACTGTACATATCATTGCTGTTCTCTTTCACTTTTGTTTGGGGGAAATCAGATGGGTCCTTTGTTAGTGGAGCTCCATGAGTGGTCATGTACAGACTGGGATATTGCATTATACTCGTGCTTCAGATTTGTTACAGTTCATTTGTCTGGTGAAGAAATATCACTAGCAGGATTCATAAAAGCTGCTAAAACGATGGATTGTTACTGTAGGGTTAATTCATATGCAGCTTTTAAGGTTTGCTACAGCTTCTTGGTGGTTTTCAGCTGTAAAACATTGTTAATCATACGGTTTCTCAGGGGGCATTAAGAAGTTGCATAAGACTTAGACTGGATGTGATGCAAGAAGGCAATAAATGGGTGGGTAGTTTCTGCTTGCAAATGGAGACCATTCCACAAGATCCCAATAAACTGGAAAAAGATGGAGGGGAGTCTTCAAAAAAAATTAATTGAAGAAGAAAATAGTGCTGAAATGAATGGAAATACACTGTCAAGGATTGCAAAATAGTGAATTATTGTGCTTTTTAAAATGAATGTGAGAATTCAGTGCTGCAGTAAGGATTAGCACAATACCAGCAAAGTGCATTGCAGTTGTGTCACAATCTTGGGATTTTGCAGTCAGTTTCATAACAGGTGTTCTGCACTAGATTAAAAGAAGCACTTAATGTCCTGTACAGCTTTTCAGGCAGGACTCAAAACTGCAGTAGAGCATGGATGTTTTTCAGAAAACTAGCCTTAGGCATCCTCAGGAAGATGGATTGGTCAGTAGGGAGCAGAGCTGTAGGAAGGGATGTGTTTAGTGGGACTTGACTGGATTGCTGCTGTGAATATGTCCTCAGTACATACGTGATGTTGAACATACAGAATAATTTTAAAACCTTACACATTCTTTTAGGTGACACAGTGCTCGTTCACAGGGTTCACAGCTACCTGGAGCGTCATGGGCTGATCAACTTTGGGATCTACAAAAGAGTGAAGCCCCTTCCAAGTAAGAACCTTTAACATTGTTTCTAATTGAAGTTCTGTTTTATTGTTCTGTGATTTCTTAGGACACTTTTTTGACTGCTCTCTTTTAGAACTGCAGTGCTAAGAAAGTAAAAAAAGGCTGGAAAGCCATCTGCCTATTGCTGTTAACGTGTTTTATTTCAGCATAGAGAAGCCATGTATTTATGTAAATCGCTTTGAGAGGACAAATGTTGGCGAATCTTCTGTAGATAGTTTGGTGACTGTTGCTTTTTAATGAGTTGTCTTGGTTCCTCATTTGAATAACTGAAGTCAGAAACATAATATTGTACTTAGATCTGTTAAATGCTTATGTGATTCTTGAATTTTGCAAGTGAACTTCTCTGCCCTTTATAAGTGGGGCAGAAAGAAATAAAACTATGATACTTTGTCCCCAGTAATTAATATTAATTACTTTCTTCTTCAGGCAATTGTCTGGAAGCATTCTTTTCTCCTGTTTTCTTACTTGTTCTAGACGTACTGATAGTGCATTTTCCTTGTACCTGTCTCATTAAGAAAAATTATCAAGCGTTATGTTCAGAATTACTTCAGTTTTCCTTTTGTTAAAGCTTTTGTTGTGTCAGAACTACTCATGGGAAGAAAGCTGCTTTTTGTTCTTGGTATCTCTTAAATGCAACTTTAATGTGACTGCTTGCAATTTAGTATTGCTCATATAAAGGACTACTGTAGCTGATTTTTCTCTTTCTTCAGCCAAGAAGACAGGAAAGGTGATCATTATTGGTTCTGGAGTCTCTGGGTTGGCAGCAGCTCGCCAGTTGCAGAGTTTTGGAATGGATGTCACAGTTCTGGAAGCCAGAGTATGAATTTCTGTGCTATTTTACTTCTTCAATATGATAAATTAACCAGTAACTCTATTCAGTACTAGAACAGGGCTGTGTCCCAGCAGCATGCCCAGGATGGGTAAGCGTGTGTGGTGTTCCAGGCAGTCAGGATGGACTGCTGATACTGAACTTGTCTCACAAGGAACTAAGCGGATCTGTTCTTGCTGGGAGCTGGCTGATGCCTTCTCAGGGGTGGGCTGGATAGTCAGGTGCTAGTGTTGTGTGCTTACACCAGGAACAGGTTAGAACGACCTTCATTCATGATTAGAAAATTGTTTTCACCAGAAAGCAGAATGCAAGTCCATATTTTGAGAACTTGCTCATTAAATGTAATCATGGCTTGGAACTCCCATACAACATCAGCTGGGATTTTAAGTGTAGATTAGTTATTTATTACTGTGTGCTTAACAGAGACTATAAAATTACTTAGTGCTACATTTTGTGGTATGTAAACTAGCTGCTGTTCTTTCAGGAATAAGTCGTTCTTCATATTCAACCCAAAGTGGAATATCTTTTTTTTTTTTTTTAAGTTGAAGTTTTTCTTCATGTAATCTACTCAGTTGAGAGTAGCTTGATACACATTTAAAATAAATCCGTTGACCAATTGGACTTTATCTTACATTTTACTTCTTAGCTTTGTTTTGTTTGTTCATTTGCTTCTGACACTTTTCTAGCACAGTTTAAGATAATCTGCTTCAATTTTTTTTTTTTTTTTAGAGTGATGTTTCAGGCTCTTAATTTTGCTACTGCGCTTGCTGCTAGGGAGCAGAGCTGCTGTCTCTGTGTTTCTCGGGTTCCACACCACTGCAGCAAAGGGCAGTGCAACAGTCTAATTAATGGTTTAGGAGACTCTTGCTCACCTGAATATATTGGGTTTGTTCACCTGAATATGTTGGGTTTTCTTGTTGTTTGCTTGGTTGGATTTTGGGGTTGGTTGGGGTTTTTTTTAAGCAGGAATTAAGAGGTTTGTGCTGTAAACTGGCTTTTGTTCTGTGAATCATGATTATAACTGGTATGTGCATCTGGCAAGGGGCTATTTTAAAATAATGCGCAATATTTTCCAGCTATTCTCTAGATTTCTCTTGAGTAGTCTGTGGGTTTTGTTTTTTTTGTTTTTTGTTCTAAGGCTGCTTGCTGTTTTCTTGCATTATGATTTCTGTAATTCAGGTGATAGTTGTTTGTTTGTTTCCACTCATTTTCTGTAGCTTTCAGACTGTTAGTTTAACACACCTCTGAGCTGCTGACTTAATTATTAAAAATCAAACTTTCCTTTTTTACATGAATTGATAGCTGGCTGGGATCTTTGCCTAATTGTAACCAGTATTTTTCTCTGATACCATCCTGCTAATTGGATGAGAATAGGGAAAGGTGACCTTTTTTAATGAAGTTTATAGTGGTAGGGAAATAAGTGTCTTCTTTAGTAATCTGTGACAAAGATCAAAAGCTTTTTCCAGCTTCTAAAATGGACTGCTGATTCATGGTTATCTTCTTAATTGATTACATAGCTGAATGATTTCCGATATAGCTATTGGCTTTTGTGGTAGGAAGTAGGGGTGTTGCCTGGAATAAAACACAAAACATTTCCAAATGATGTTAAAATGATAATATAAAAGCAAATCTTTAACTGAAAGGCCTTCAAGGTGCATATTAGGGCAATATGCACACATGATGCAATATTTCCACAATTTTATAAGGTTAGGTGATTAGTATACCTATCAAATATTGTCTAATTGGAAAAGAAGTTGGTTAGGTAATTGCCCCCTGGGTTCTGCCCCATTCAGGTCCTCCCTCCTGATCTTTTAGCCCTCCACTTTATTGTGTCTATGATATATGGTGCAAAACAAAATGTCCTTGCTAGACTAAAGGGAAGACTAAACAGAATTTCAAGAATGTATTATTAACAGATTGTTAAACTATGGGAGAGGGCAGGAAAAGTACTAGAAGTTATAATTGTGTATTAACAGTCCACAAAGTTACAAATACATGAAAAATACATGGAAAGCTAAAAATCTTTAGGCATCGGAGAGGAGGAAATCCAGTACATAATTACATTTGTGTGTGGGCAATGAAGGGATTGGCTTTGGAATCACTGTAAATATTAATGTAGAAATAATTGAATCTGCCCAAATCAGATTAGGCATCTTTTTTTCTATTTATTTCATTTTTTTCTTCTCCTTTTTAAAGTGCAACTTAAACATTTTTTTCCTTAACTTAGGCAAATTAATTGTGATTAAGTTCATTTGCAGAGGTTTTTGGAAAAGTGTACCTTCTGTTTATTGAACCTTAGGTTGAGAGAATACCAGCACTATGTTTTGTAGAAGTTTCAGTGACTGTATTTCAGTGAGATGTATTACTGAATGTAATTGGAGGTTTAATATATTGCACTTTTAAAAGGACCGAGTAGGAGGAAGAGTTGCTACCTTTCGCAAAGGGAACTACGTTGCTGATCTAGGAGCAATGGTGGTTACAGGACTTGGTGAGTTTTTCAAAATCAGAAGGACTGGGGAGGAAAATTGGGGGGCAGGATGGTGTAAATGTGAAACCTTAATGCTATTTCCTTTCATGCCCAAAGTAATTAGGTTTCTAAACTCTTAAAAAGTGCATGTTGTAGTCCAGCCTTTTTGGCAGTTAGTAGTTTTCATAAATAGCAGAGCTATATGATGGGAGACACCTTAAAGAGACAGAATGTATTTTTTCAATTTACATGGGAAAACAAGGGAGGAGGGGAAATGCAGAGCCATTTTAAAGAGAAAGCCCTTCTTCAGAGTTTAAACCCCAAAAGTACTTTCTCCAAGTGATTTCAAAAATGGTTGTAAAAACAATGGCAAACAAGCCAAATGTCTTCCTACTGTTTTATGGGATGGCATCAGTTATTTGTGTGGTTACTCTGCTAAGAAGATGGGCAGGTATTTAATTTGGAATATATTTCAACAATGTAGTGAAATGATAAAATATTATAAAACCTTTAATAAGCTCCAGTTTTTACTAACTGCCTAAATTTGATGTCTGCCTCATGATTAGTCTTAGTAAATTCTTAGTAAGTTCTGGTTCCAGACAAAGAACTGAACTTGCACAGTTGTGGGAAAAATAGATTTCAGTTTGCCTAGTGGAAGACTGTAATATTTTTATTTTTAATTCATAGAATCATAGAATCGTAAGGGTTCGAAGGGACATGAAAGACCATCTAGTTCCAATCACCCTTGCCATGGATAGGTCTGCCTCCCACTAGACCAAGGCTTTGCTCAAGGCCTTGTTCAACCTGACCTTGAACACTGCCAGGATTGGGGCATCCACAACCTCCTTGAACAACCTGTTCCAGTATCTCACCACCCTCACAGGAAAATTCCTAATAATCCAGCCTGTATTTCCCCTCATTCAGTTTGGACCTATTACTCGTTGTCCTATCAGTACTGTTTCTGACAAAGAGTCCCTCTCTGGCTTCCCTGTAGAATCCTTCAGATATTGGAAAGCTGCTTTGAGGTCTCCCCACAGCCTTCTCTTCTCCAGGCAGAACAGTCCCAACTTTCTCAGTCTGTCTTTGTAGGGGAAATGCTCCGATCCTCGTATCAACTTTGTGGCATCCTATGGACTTGCTCCAAGAATTCCATGTTCTTTTTATGTTGGGGTTGCCAGAACTGTGTGCAGCACTCCAGGTGGGGTCTCACAAGAGCAGAGTAGAGGAGGAGACCCCCCTCTGGCATGACCTGCTGGCCATGCCCCTTCTGATGCAGCCCAAGTCTCCATTGGTTTCTGGGCTGGGAGCACTCACTGCTGGTTCATGGTGAGCTTTTCATCAACCACCAAATCTTTCTCTGCAAGCCTGTTCAATCACTTCTTCACGCAATCTGTACGTGTGAGTGAGGTTGTTGCAACCCAGGTGTAGGACCTTGTACTTTGGTCAGCTGAACTTCATGAGGTTTGCATTGGCCCTGTCTCTCAAGCCTGTCCAGGTCCCTCTGGATGGCATCCCTTTTCCCTAGTGTATCCACTGCTACCTCCCTCAGGACCTGCAGATGAAATTCATTGGGTCTCATGGATTTGTGGACATTCAGGTTCCTTAGCTGTTCTCAAACCTCAGCCATGAATGATCATCTGTTTGTGATAGGCATTTCCTTTCCAAAAGAATCTACTCTTTGTCTTGAATGAGGCTGTATATGCTATTAAGGAAAAAAAAGGAAAATTCCTGTAGGGATGGAGATGGTTTGAAAGGCATCTTTCATATTTTTGAATCTGGAAGAGAAGAGGGAAAGCTACTGAAGGGGCTGATCTTGTGGTTTGAGGAGGCAAAAGACTGAAGTAATGGGATCTTTTCTGGTTTTAATAGTAAACTATGGAAGAACTATAATTTTTAGTAGGTTGTTGAACTAGAAATATGAACTTATTTAGACCTACTTCAAAACTCTGTTCTGCTTGTTCAGTCACCTCTCTAAATGCAGGAAGGTATTACAGTGGCTGAATTTCCCCTCTGTTTGCACAAACACTCTTGGTTTGCTTGAGTTGCACAATCAGAGAACATGGGGAAGCTAGTCCTGAAAAGCTTTTCCCAAAGTTAATATTGTGGAGGAAGGCTGTATTGCCTCTGCTCTGTACTGTTTCCCACTTTTGTCTTTTTTTTTCCTTTCCTCTGCTGTCCTCAATTTGATGTTTAGGGATTTGGAATGCTTAAAGTTGGTGCTTTCTGCCTTTTTCATTGTTCTATATGGAGTCTCCTCAATTGTTTTCTAATTTGTTTAGTTACACAGCTTCCAGGTACAGTTGGTGTTTGGAGTTCATCTTCTCAGATTGTATTCATTAGTGGCACTTGTTGGAGTTCCACTAAGTGTCTAGGAACTGAAATCTTTTGTCTTCATTTCCATGTCACTTGGACTAAAGCTCCTGTTACTGTGCAGCTTTGAGAGCTTTCCTTCACTTTTCAAACATTGTGCTTGGAGATGTGTTTACAGCTGTAAATTCTCAATCATACTAAGATTGCTGCTGCTCTAGGGCTCTGCTTGTATATTCACCCTTTTTAAAGTCCTGTCCTTGAAGTGTTGATGGCTAGGTTATTTTCCATGCCCTTGTTGCGGGAATCTCTGTGAAGAGCAGACCTTTGGCAGTGTTTCACTAGATCACTGGAATGAATTCACTGGAGTTGGTTTTTTAGTCTCTGAAGTCTCTTTAACTGTGGAGTTTTTGTTTATTTGTAGACAAATTTTGCAGGAGTCTCTGTTAACTATATAAAATTCTTTTTCAGGAGGAAATCCCATGGCTGTGGTCAGCAAACAAGTAAATATGGAATTGGCAAAGATCAAACAAAAATGTCCACTTTATGAAGCAAATGGACAAGCTGTAAGTCTGATACTGTTTCCATGAACCTTTTAAAAAAGAAGTAGTATCTCAAGTATGTTTGTTACCAGGGTATTGATCTAGCAGGAGATGGCTTCCAGAGAGAGGGAAGAAGGAAAGTATGTGTCCCTTTTTAGGCATTTTAGTAATATTGTAGCATACCTCCACATTTTAGAGGTTTTGTGAAAGCCAAGTTCCTGTTTGTTTCATTACTGCTTTTCTTTAGACAGTCATCTGTCTCACTCTTTGAAGCAATTCTCTGCTGTGCTGGTGCTCTAGCTTCTGTTGTTGCTGCTACTCCTTTTCCTCAATGAGAAAAAACCTCATTCTGGCTGTTGTACTTTTCTGCTGGTTTTTAAAGAATTGACTAACCAATGCTAACTGGTTGAATGCATGCAACAGCCCAGCAATAGTAATCTAGAGCTGCAATTTACAAACATAATTAGCTTTATTTCTCTAGTGTCAAGGAGTGCTGTTAGAGATAGAAATTATAGATCCTAGTTTAATGCTGGATCTCACACATGTATTGACTAGAGGTCCTACCTGATGGATCTTAAATCATGGTACGAAGAGTAACTTCTGAAAGAAGACAGGTGAGGGTACTGGGCTTCTTGCTAGAGGTCTGGAAAAGTGATCCTTGGCTCAAACTTGTTTGTAACCTGGCACCTGCAGCTCCTCTTACTGCACGAGTCAATAGGGTACTGTAAAAAGCTCGGGAAAAACTACCAAGGCATCGTAGACAGTTCTAGCATTGACAGCCTGCTCCCATGTTGTGAAGCCAGTCCTGCATGTACTGTGTTAGCCTCTGCACTACTGTGTTCCTCCTCTCCCAAGCTGGGAGCTCCTCAAAACCTTTCCAATTTGTGTCCACCAGTAAGAGCCAAGAGCACTGGCTTTCTTGACTCAAATAAATGAGCACTGATGTTCCACCTCTCCCTTGGGCATTTTGACAAAGTCCTTGGTGCTTGACAGGAGGCAAGTTGTACCTTTTAAATTAACAAGTTTCCTAGCCATGCTAGGAAGTGTCAAAAATCTCCTTGGAAAAGAATATGTACCTGAGGTAGTAATTCAGCCACGTGAAGCAGGGAATGCATCTCGAAGTCTAGGAACAAGCGATAATTGGATGTCCTTCATACCTTGGCTGCTGTCTTGACAGCTTTCCACATCTACACAAGTGTCTTTTTCTTAGTTAACTGTTATTTCCAGCCTGTCTTTTGCACCACTCTCTGCATTTTACTGAAGGGTAAAGTACAAGTTTTGCACTGAGTGTCCGTCCTCATTGTTGAGCTTTGCAGTGAGGGTTTAAATCTCGTCTTGCTACTTACAACTGTATGATGAACCCAGAATGAATGATTCGGTCCACTCAGTTACTACTGCTGTGGTTGTTATTGTAATCTTTGCCGTGACTAACAAAGAAAGCCTTCTCAACAAAGAAGCGAAGATGAAATCAAATTCCAAGCATGTAGGAAGGATAGTTAATGATTGCAAGTTTCAGATCCTTTATTTTTGTTGAGTTGGTTTCCTTCAAAAATTTAGAAGTTCTGAATAGTCTTAGAGAAGTTCTGCTGCTTGTACATCTGCTGAAGCTTCTGCTTGAGACATTGATATCAGCATTGGAGAGTTATGCAGTGTGAGTATAAAAACGTTATTTCTTTTCCTTTTCTTCATTCTATCTTCACATTGCAGGGAAGCATACATTTGTAGTGCCATCTTCAATTTCTTGTCTAGCAGGATGCTTAGATCCTGTCCTTCCTGATACCCAGTGGTCAGTCCTCAGTCTGTCCTGATGCATGGGGCTATTCCATTGCAGTTTCAAGGTTTAGCCTTTGAATTTCATCAGGGTTTTTTCAGCACAGTGCCCCAACTTGTTGAGGTTATACCAAGGAGAAGAGACTGGGGAGGCTTGAGAGCAAACATTACCCGTAAAGCGTGGGGCAGAGATGAATTTTGTGCTTTAACGTTTTCTCTATCCATTACCACTAGGTTAAGCAGCAGTCTGCAAGCTGCATTATCCTTAGTCTTTAGCTACTGGTGCACATGGAGAGAGGAGCCTTCTTGCCCTTGCAGCTTCTCCATTTCAGCTCTGGCCAACTTCTGGTTTTCCAAATGCCGCCTCTGCGTGCTTGGGCAATGCTGCTTCACTAACCACAAATGGATTGTGGTGCAATCCATAGATGCTTAAACTGGACCTTGAAAGACACAGCTTAAGTGATAAAAGTGATTGCCATCAGTTTCTTGAAACAGGGGATCTAATTTTAATCAGGGGAGCTATCCTACACTTCCATCATCCAGAGAAGAACTTAGAAATCTAATCTTTCTGTGGAGACTCTGTGGAGCATCTCTGTTCAGCCATAAGGCAGTGCTTAGTAGTAGCAAGTCCTGTTTTCCACAGAGACTTCTACTAGGGGTGTATACCAAGTCATGGCCCACACGGACAGGGCTTTTACTTAAGCCAGAAGCTGCAGCATCACCCTGTCCATCACCAGGGTCTTCTCTTCAGAGGCAGAATCATTCATCCATAGATGTACTGTACGAAAGTATGCTAGAAACAAAGTAATTTAGATTGGGCCTTTTCATTTTCAGCTCTTCTGTTTTTATAATTAAAAAAACAAAAGGTCACAGTCACTTGGACCCATGCTTTTAAAATAGGTCCTGGTGCTCAGGTGTGGTATCAGAATGCCAAGGTTAAGTCAGCAGTGGGTGTATCACAGGTATGTAACAAAAGAGTTTGCATTTAGGAACTGCCATTTGAAGCTTCCCTTATGCCTCTGTGTCACGTTCCAGTGAGAGGAACTGCGAGGAGTTCAGTTGATTATCATTAGATGGTCAGGAACGAAGTGAAGTCAATCGACACCAGTTTGATATATGAGAACCATTTATTCGTAACAAAAAGCAAAAGAAGTAACTGCGTCACTAAAGAGGGCTGGAAAAGACAGAAAAGGAGAGAAAGTGGAAAAGGAATGGGGGAGAGAGAGGGAGGAGACTGAGAAAAAGCGTGTGTTACCACCAGGAGAACCAGGAGGTGCTGTCACTGTCCCAGCGGCAGAGGGTGTGGTGCACACGTTGTTTGCTGCGGAGCTTGTGCAGTGGTCACTAAAGGCGAGGCTCCACAGGCACGGCTCCTGCGGCAACGGACACAGCTGGACACGCGGTGAGGGGCAATTGGCAGGACCCTGGACAGCGCCGCAGAGAAGGTCGTGGTGGTGGAGGCAGGTCGGGAGAGCAGGCGGCAGAGGTAGGGACGGGCAGGATTCAGGTTGGGTCAGCCAGCATCCTGCCAAGCGCACGGCGAGAGGGGTGGACAGCAGGGCGAGCAAGGGCAAGGGCCAAGAGGCAGGTTAGAGCCAGGATGCAAAGAAAAGCAGAAACAAGCCAGGGCAAACAAAAGACCCCCCCCAGAGAAGCCAGTGGGTGATCCCCAAGCGAGCCTGAAGTTTTTGACGGACTTTGTTTTTATGCTGCATGGCCCTGCCCCAAGTCTGCCTGCTGGCGTTGGCCCAGTCCAGCCTTCTCCGTAGTTTGTTGGTGGACAGCTTGGGCCATCTGTTTGGAGGAGTGTGCACTGCAGTGCACAGTGTCCTCTGTGAGGTGTTGCCTGGTGAGTTCACCCCAGAGACAAGGCTTCCCCCATCTTCTAGCTGCCTCCTTTCACCTGTGCACCCCTTCCCCCCACACGCCTCTGACAACCAGTATTGAGACAAAGCAGATCTAAAAGGGCTCCTCACACTCTGCTATGCTCAGTAGCCTTCTTGAAGCTTTCTGGTACACGCAGGAAAAGAGTCTCATAATTGTGGAATACATGTTCTACCTGGAATCAAACCCGCAAGTTTTTGGACAGAACTGGGTGCAAGTTACATTGTTCCATAGCTATGGAGTTACATAATTGTTATCAAATATTGACTGGCAGCAACTACTAGAGAGGAATGGCATGGAGGAATCATAAGCACAGATCTGGCTGGAGAGGAAGTTTCAGCTTGAACCCTGAAGGGGAGCAGTTTCAACCAGGGTGATTGATACGATCTCATTGGGGCAGATACTGAGTTTTTGACAAATAAGCAGAAATGTAAGCGTACATCTATATCTTGAAATTGTAGATTGGACAAGACTGAAGATAAGTGTAGGTATAGTTTGAAATACTCTCATATGTAGTTAAAAGCATAGTCTTTATGTGCTCCAGTCATCATACAATCTGTGTCTTTTATAGTGCTGTTGCATATAATATTCCAACCTCTGATCTTACAGTATTGCAAAATTTTAATGATGTTTTAAAAGCAAATGATCTTGAGAAACAGAATAAATTACGGACTTAATATAGAATTTAGTAGTGTCAAAAAAGAGATCGTTCATTTTTGAGACCTAATAACTTTGAATGACAGGAGAATTGAGCTAATACTTAAGACAGTAAGAGAACCTCGCATGGATTGCAGAGTTAGTGAGTCACTAGTCTCTAGCTGCTATGGGGTCAGAGAGATATCGTCATTCTTAAAATTCTGTCAGAGATGCATCAGAAATAGGGAATTTCATTTCATGATGCCTTAAGTCTCCAGTGAAATTTCACCTGCAGAACAGTACAGGGCTTCTAAGACATTTCACTGCAAAAATAGTGGGAGAATCAACATCTTAGTAAAGACCGGTAGAAAAATTGGCTTGTGATGCTTACGGTATGTACCCAGGGATGAAATATTCATGTTATCGTGAGTTAATCGTGTTAATTGTGAACTTTGGTGTTTCAGTCTGGGAAAATGCCAAAGAAGAAAGATCTACAGAGCTGGAAGGTAACCACTGGCACAAAAATGAGTGGCCTGCTGCAAAGTCAAAGAGGAGTCGTAATTAGAGAAATGAGATACTGATAGAACTTGCCACTTAACACAGGATATCCTTTAAGTTAGTGCTGAATAACAATTGGAAAAGAGCCAACTGATCAAGTCATGGGGTAGGCTTAGCACTGTTAACAACACCTCTTGAGCTATTTTTGTTCTGCTTAGCAGCCATCTAAGAGCTTTTCCAGCCTTTCTGGTGCAAATACTTTTTTTCTTTTCCTCATGATGATTTTTTCCCTTATACTCATCAGTGTTTCTCTCTCTTCTTTGTTTACCCCACGCACAATTTACCAGATGTGGGGTTTGCTCTTTCCAGCACTTGAGTTCTCATCATGGAACAAGTATTTTCACACTGGCAGCACTCACTATTTAACTGAGTATCATCAGTACGATCAAATACCACCATTCTGTACATGTCCTGCAGTGTTCCTGCCATCATCCTAGAAAAGCTAGATTGGTAGTTCTAAGTCACAGTGACCATTCCAGAAGATAAATTACCATCTGTCTATTCACTGAGGCCAAGCCTTCTAAAGCCTTATGATTGTGTAGAGCCATCGTACCATCAGAGTAGTCTTTTGGCAAGTCTCTGTTCAGCTTTGATGAACACCACTGTGGCTAGCACAGGTCTTTCTCATGAGAACATTCCTCTGTGTTTTATAAACAAAGATAAAGTTTGGATGTTTTTTAAACAGTGTCTCGAGATTTGGACAGTTCAGGCCTGGCCAGTCAGGCCTAGGGGGAGGTTTCTGGCTGACCAATCTGGGCGACCTCTGAAAAGTCTATATATATTGAAACCAAAATAATAAATCTTCTCTCTCTCTCTTGTCACACTGAGAACTCAGGTCTTTTCTCTGCTAGCGGCTCAACAGCAACATACCACTTCCTTTCCAGTAGGGAAATCTTATGAGCCCATAAGGTGGTTTGATTTTCTATTGCAAGAGAAGTCTGTTGTCATCGTGGTTTGACAGCTCTTCTTGTGCCAGACATCCTGGCAAAGTGTGACATTGTGTTGTACCGACCTTGGTGTCTTGATTGTTTGAGAGAGCAAAGGGTATTCAATTTTTTTTTTACAAGAGCTGTTCTCAGAAACTTTACTATTTATGAATAGGTTAAGAACAATGTTAGTTCTTTTGTATCCTAGGTTCCCAAAGAGAAAGATGAAATGGTGGAACAAGAATTCAATCGTCTGCTGGAAGCCACATCCTATCTCAGTCATCAGCTGGATTTTAATGTTCTCAATAATAAGCCTGTCTCCCTAGGTCAGGCTCTGGAGGTTGTCATTCAGTAAGTGACTTCTCTCTTTGTGGTAGACTTTCGTATTTTGTGGGTGAATTTCCAAAAGATGCCTGAAACAATTGTGGTTCTCCTAGAGGTATGTATTACCCTGTTAATACATCTCACAGATGGTTAAAGGAGCAAAGCTCTTCTTGAAAGTTTCCTGAAAATCATTGCTACGGTGGCTGAGTGTGATTGGTGTGCCTACAGGGCACTAACGCTACTTGAAAGCTAATGGCAATTGTAATGGCCTTTAATAGCAGCAGGTAACTTCAGACTCACATTTTAGCTACTCACGTATCCCTTACTTACAGAAACTTGCATTAATTTTCCAGTTACCTTACAAGTATTTACTAAAATATCCCACGACATGTGACTTTATTGCATTCCACTAATTAGATTGTGATAATAAGTTTTCTCATTAACACAAGGATTTTATGTTGTGCTGACTCTCACTTCTCACCTTTTCCAGATTGCAGGAGAAGCATGTGAAGGATGAGCAGATTGAGCACTGGAAAAAAATTGTGAAAACACAGGATGAATTGAAAGATCTTCTTAACAAGGTCAGATGATGACATTTAGAACAAGATGATAAGCATTGTGTTCATCAGAAAGTGGCAAAATACACAAAAATGTCCGAAGAAAAATATCAGAAAGTTGCTATTAATGCTTTTCTTAAAATATCTCTTTGCTTAAGACCTGCTTGGAAGCCCTGTTAGGACAAAGATGTCCTCTGCTTGAGGAAGAGAAAAATTGATTAGGCAGAAAACCATAAAACATAATATGGGAAAAGAAAGGAGGAGGGCAGACATGATAAACAATGATGTTTTATAGCTTCGTTTTGAGATGCTGATAGTGGCAGAGGCTTTTGGGGGCTATTTAAAAATTTTTACTGTCTTCACATCTGATTTGTAGTACAGAAACAGTGGGTTAGGCCTACTTCCATTACTTTTGCTTGTGGTAAATGTCGTCTTCTCTATGAACGTTTTTTCAATTAAAAATGTTTGTGGACAGCTCTCAAATTATTTGCAACATAGTAAGAAATCAGCGATGTTGGGTTTCAGCCATGTTGTTCGAGGGCTGGTGGTACTTACTGTGGCTTCTTGGAGGTAGAATTGCATATAAGTGATAACCACCAAAACCAGGAAATCTCTTAGGTATAATGACATATTTTGATGTGAAATCCAGTTTACGCAGTAACTTGTTGAAATCTGCTTTTCCTCATTTTTTTTTCCCCTTTCTTTCTTCCTTTTCCTGCTGTATCTGTAAAGATGGTGAATTTAAAGGAGAAGATTAAAGAACTTCACCAGCAGTATAAGGAAGCATCAGAAGTGAAGCCACCTCGGGATATTACAGCAGAGTTCCTTGTGAAAAGCAAGCACAGAGATCTGACTGCACTTTGCAAGGTAAAGGATGGCATATGTACAGCATGTTAGTCTGTTTTCTCAGAACTTCAGCAGACAGATAAAATTAGCTGATATAAATCTGTTTTCACATCTCTCGCTATGCTCCAGTGCTTTCAAAAGATGTGATTGACAGTAACTCTGGGTTGTAACACTGATAGGTCTGCATTGGGTACCTTTAGCTGGGGAGTACTAAAGCTCAGTTTTAGATAAGTCTATGCTGGTTTATGTCAGACAGCTTGTAATGTTTTGAAGATGAATTTTTATGTTAGATTTGGTCTTCAATACAACTGGATTTCACAATAGTCTGGAAATAAGATCTACATTTGAAGAGAGATACTTTTTCTCTAAGATAAATAAAGGTGGTTTCTTGAATAAAAGACTTCTTTTTATCCGAAGATTATCATATACAGAGCTCTGTCTTGACAAGCAGAGTTACTTCCCCTCTCTGGGAATATCTTGATGTAGAGATGTGCCTTTAAAAGGAAACTGTAAAAACTGTTCCATCTGTAGTGGTGACAGACCTGGGTGCTAACACAGGTCAGGTAGAACCAAGGCTTATTTTACAGCTCCTTGCTCAACAGAGGACATGTACCTTTATATGGAAGCTCAATATGTGGCTATGTGTATATACAGAAGTAGTGGCTCATCTGTTTTGTCACCAGTGAACAGCTTTATGCTCCTGTAGCTTTTATTAGATACTCCAAATTATTGTGCCTTGAAGGAAGATGACTGTTGCCTTTATACCTAGTTTTATTTTTTTTTTTTTTTTTTTTTTTTAATCAGGAAGAAGCTTGAATTAGATAATGTCTTTGCTTTTTATGTATGATTTGTTCTGCTTTAGAAATCTCCATGTTCAATACTAGCTATAATCTTTTAAGAGAGAGAATAGAAGAAGTAGTTTGTGGAATATGAAGCTCTTAGTACCACAGGAACCCTTAAAATATCAGGACTGTAATGGACCCTCATGTTCTTCAGTTCCAAGTGTTTAAATTCCTGAAATATGACCAAACTAATCTTTTCTGCAGTGTGACACAAAGCTCTGTATATACAAACAGCAGAAGAGCAAAATATGCTGGATTAAATGTTGAAAAAAAATAGCAAACTTGATTTAGCTTCCACTAAATCCATCAGTTTTCGAGTGATTTCTCTTGAGATTAGGTCCAGTCTGATGCTACATGATGTCTTCAAGTCCTTTTGCATGTAAACTGTTTTTAATATTAGCTTTTAATCTTAATAGGAGTATGATGAATTGGCAGAAACACAAGGAAAGCTGGAAGAGAAATTACAAGAACTTGAAGCCAATCCACCAAGGTAAAGATACAAATAAAAAAAAAAATAAGAAAGCAGTTCTTTTACTGCTTTTTCTCTGAGTTTCGAAAATGCTATGGTATGCTTTTATTGTGGGAACTGAAAGGGTTAGAAAGGTACAAACACGGAGTCTGAGCTCCCTCATCTTTAGAACTCACCTTCCTCATTTTTAGAGATGACTCAAACAGAAAAGGTGGTTCAGAGCTAGAGGGATTTTGTAGAAATACTGGCAGTAATTGGTGCCTGATCTCAAAAGGTGTTTGAGATCTTACATACCTGTCAGTAATGATAGTGTATAATCCTACTTATATTGGCAGAATAATATTATTCTATGCAGTTTTACTAGGTTTATTGTTCTTGTCCTTATGAATGCTACTTTAGCTGTTATTTATGTAACCTTTTTTATTTCTGAAGTTTCTAGCTTCCCTTTGAGTATTTTACAGGAACTCTACTTTAAAAATCTGAATTTGCTGGGTTTTGATACTCATCTTTTGCAAGAGAGGTCCAGATGTTTGAAACAGAATCTGTGGGGTTTTTTAATGCTTTTATTTCTGCACTAAGGAGAGACTCAAAAATGACTGAAGAGATTTTCAGAAGCAATGCATTTACAATATCTTATTCTAACAAACTAAATGTCTTTTGTGTTTTTTTTTTTTCTAGTGATGTTTATTTGTCATCAAGAGACAGGCAAATACTCGACTGGCATTTTGCAAACCTAGAATTTGCTAATGCTACACCCCTTTCTACGCTTTCACTGAAACACTGGGACCAGGTATTCATTAAAAACTTTACTATGTTTATTTCATTCTCATTTCAGTTTCTCGACGTTAAGAATTTCTAACTGTTAAGTGCTGTCTGCTTTTCTGCAGGTACTGAATTCTTACGTGATTATTAGTTGATGATGAAATTCCAGACAGATTTGTGTTAGTGCCAAAGCAATCTCTAACAGTACTGTCTGCTGAAAGTTTCCATATTACTTGACTAATAATCAGAAGGAATTTCACATTTATTTGACTCTTTTAAAAAAAGTTTTTGAAATATCTTTTGCCATTGTGTAGAGTTGTTGCTTATTTTCTGTTTACTCAGGAGACTTCATTATGAATGCATGGTTTTTTTGCCTCTTCATTTTAGGATGATGACTTTGAATTCACAGGCAGTCACTTGACTGTGAGGAATGGATATTCCTGTGTGCCAGTAGCCTTAGCAGAAGGGTTGGATATTAAATTAAACACGGCAGTTCGACAGGTTCGCTATACAGCATCAGGTACAGAAACCCTCCAGGAAACTGCTTTGTGGGAGTATGAGCACAGAAAGTAGATTTCAATGCTTCTGGAAGTAGGTGAAGACTGATACTGTAAAACCCCTTCCATTACATGTTTTGGGTTAGATAAACAGCCGCATTTCTTATTGGGATTGTGTAAGTAGTTGTTAGAGATTTACTAATCTTGAATGGTTTTTTGGTAATTTCTGTGACTCATGTGACACAGTCCTTTTCAGTTGTATTTACTGATTGTTTACTTTCATTCTCTTATTTCTTTACTTCATTGATTGAAGCATTTGGAGTAAGAGGTCTGGGACTGCTTAAGGCTTGGTGCCACAGGACCTAGTATTAGAAGTATAAATGAATGTAATGGAAGGAATGTATCTTTTTGTTATTCTTCAAAACATTGGGCTTGGTAAACTGTCAGCTTGGAGAGAAATCTAATGAGAGGCTCACTCTATACTTGTTGTTTATTTGTGGATATATTTAAATATATTTACTGTCCTGGATGAACCTTTAGGCTTATCCCAGTAAGGCCATTACTTAAGGCTACCTTAAATTGTGTTTTCTGGAGTAGAGCTAAGTGGCCAGTAGCAACTTGCCTACAGGTTAAGTACTGTTAATGTAAAGCTGTCTCCATAAACAAAATATTTTCTGATGTGGTTGTGGTAGTTCCTTTAGTTTCTAATCCACTGCTCTTGCCTCCTCGCCTATTAAACTGTTTTTCTCTCCCCTTTCCAGGTTGTGAAGTGATAGCTGTAAATACCCGATCTACCAGCCAGACCTTCATTTATAAGTGTGATGCTGTGCTGTGCACTCTGCCCTTGGGAGTGCTGAAACAGCAGCCTCCAGCAGTTCAGTTTGTGCCACCTCTTCCTGAGTGGAAAACTTCTGCAGTGCAGCGTATGGGATTTGGCAACCTAAACAAGGTACATTGTCCCTGGGGAAACTGCAGTAGGCCAGAGATTGTCATAGATAGAATCTGAAATGCGGGTGGAATTTGGTGGGGGAGAGGAAGAATGCCTTTTCCACAGGTGTTTTGCTTGGGTTTGATGATGAAAATTGTCTGAGGAATGGTAAGGGCCTCTTCTGTATTTCCCACACAGGTTTAAAAGAATTAAATTGCAGAAGTATGTCTGATGGAACCAGAATACTGGTAAATTGAGAGCACACTAACCTGTGGGAAGGCAGTTGTAGGCATATGCCTCAATGTATTATGTATATGCACTGTATATTCACGAGATTTCCAGTTCATGATCTGTCCAGTGATAAACATCAATGAGTGTAATTGTCTTTATTTTTATTTCTTCCCTGCTCTTCCTAACTGTTGATACTCTTACTTTCTAGGTTGTGTTGTGTTTTGATCGTGTCTTCTGGGATCCGAGTGTGAATTTGTTTGGCCATGTTGGGAGCACTACTGCAAGCAGAGGAGAACTTTTCCTCTTTTGGAACCTGTACAAAGGTAGCTGTGGTGCATGTCTGCTTTTGCCAGTGTTGTATTTGTATCGTTTCAGATCTAGAAAAAACCACTTTTTAAGATGCTGCTAGTGTTCGCATATGGGTATGATAAGAAGATGGTATTTTTAGAAAGACAAATGGAAGCAGAGAACAGCACTGATTGTATACAGTTCTGTAGTAGGTTAGGGCAGCGCACAGGTGAGTGTGAGTTTAGTAATGCTGGGTTCCAGGCTGTGCCTGTTAAATTGCATTACTACTTATCTATTGTAACATTTGCACTTTTGTAGCTACTTTATTGTCTTACACCTTGTTGGAGTTGTCCTGTGACCTATGCAGTGTTATCTTGGTTGCTTCCATTAAGCATCTATTTCGTTGCACTGATATTCTGAAACTACTTAACTTTCAGTGTTGTCTTATCTCCTGTCTGCTTTGTCAGGAGGATGCATTGAGTTCTCCAAGAAAAGGGAAATTTGTCTTTGCAGCATTTCTGAATTAAAAGCCATTTCTTAGTTCATAAGTGTATTTGAAATTGAGTTCCTCTCTGGCCACTTGGAACATTGTTTGAGCTCTTCTCCTCTCACTAAGCTTCGTGTGCCAATGGGTTTGGCATTCAATTTAGTCTTGGTTTTCAAAACCTCAGCTTCCCGGTTCTTTTTCAAGATGAACTGACAGTTTGAAGCCAGACCTCTTGCCTGGGTGCTGTCTGTCTAATCCGGGATGATTTGATAACTTGTAGATGAGCTCCTTTCATCTGCAACCTCAACTCCTTTCTGGTTCAGGTGACTTTGCTACCCAGGATTTCACACCAAAGTGTGAAATTACAATTTTTTCAGATGCAAGAGGTGCTATTCACTTGTGTATTCTCTTAAGTGGCTGAGTGCAGAACAAGGGAAAGTGCCCAATTCTGCACCTGGGATGGCTCGACCCTGGATGTATGGACAGTGGAGAATGAGATGCTGGAAAGCAGCACCATGGAAAGGAACCTGGGAGGCATCACACACAGCATTGCTGGCCGGGCCACAGTGGGGATTGTCCTGCTCTGCTCTGCTCTGCGGTGGCCTCAGCTTGAATAATGTGAGCAGTTTTGGTCACCACAATAGAAGAAAGACATTAAACTACTAGAGAGTATCCAAAGGAAGGCAACAAAGATGGTGACGAGCCTTGAGGGGAAGCTGTATGAGGAGCAACTGAGGCCACATGGTTTGTTCAGCCTGGAGGAGATTGAGGGGAAACTCCTTGCAGTTAAAACTTCCTTGGGAGGGGAAGAGGAGGGGCAGACACTGATCTCTTCTCTGTGGTGACCAGTGAGAGGACCTGAGGGAATGGTCTGGAGTTGTATCAGGGGAGGTTTGGATTTAATAATAAGAGAAAGTTCTTCCCCAGAAGGTGGTTGGGCACTGGAACAGGCTCCCAAGGGCAGTGGTCACA
This sequence comes from Entomyzon cyanotis, assembly GCA_024500445.1. Lineage (NCBI taxonomy): Eukaryota > Metazoa > Chordata > Aves > Passeriformes > Meliphagidae > Entomyzon > Entomyzon cyanotis. The sequence continues at coordinate 6,793,437 of JAKEPQ010000433.1, read as the reverse complement.
GCATTAAGCCTGTTCATTAAGAGTCCAAGAAGAATTGGGACAATGCTCTGAGCCATATGGTGTGACTTGGGGATGGTCCTGTGCAGGGCCAGGAGCTGGACTCGATGATCCTTGGGAGTCCCTTCCAACTTGACATATTCTGTGATTTCTTAGGGACGACAGTGCAGTCCTGAGGGTATTGAACACTTGGGTTTCAGTGGAGCAGACTGGAGGCTTCATGATTCCTCTGTTCATCTTGCTGGGCAATGCTATGCCAGCTTGATGAGCTGCAGGCCCATCCACATTTTTAAGTTGTAGTGTGCCCTGGAGGAAAGGCAAGCTGTGGGGTTTCCAGTTCATTGAATAAATTACCTTGGTTCCTGTTTTAAGCAGCAAAGTGGCTGTGACTGTAGACTGAGGGTCTCAGACTGACAGGCAATTGTAGAACTGCTTTTCAGGAAACACTTATGTAGGCAAAAGGTGCACTGTGTGTTTCTACAGCAGGACTGAGCCGTTAGTAGTTTTGGTTTATTTGTAGCTGGTGCTGCTGCAATAGATTGTCAGGAGATCTCTGCAGTAAGCATACTGTTTTTTTTACTGCCATTTACCAGACTAAAAGCAAAGGTGTATATATAATGAGCTTTATTAAATGAGTACTTGTTCTGCAGATGACCAGTGGGTTTTCTTTCTGTTACAAGCAGGCCAGGTTTCTCTGTTAACTGAAAAAAAATCGCTGTGCAAGGGAAGTGCCTTTCCAGGCTATTGAATTAGTGAAATGTTTGATAGGATTTCACTGGAGAAATACAAGTAATGAGCCTTGGAGAGCAAGGCTGTTCATGTGGCTTTTGTGGCTTTATGATGGCTCTATTATGTAGTTAACAAGTAGTATTGTGGGTTTGGTTTAGATGGAAGGATTGTGTCATGTACAAAGGTTTTGCTGCTAAATTCAAAGCCGCCTTCTCATGAAAATAGGCAGAGCGGATAGAAATAAAATAGTAAACTTATTTACATGAGTAAACCCTCATGTTGAAGCACAAATCAGATGGCTGTAATCGAAAACAATTACCATTTCTCTTGGATAGTTGGGTGGCAGTTAATATGGTTAGACTGTGAAACATTGAAGTAGACCTGACTGAATTTGAAGTAGACCTGACTGAACTTCTGTAGCTGCTGTTTATTGCTGTCATAGTCTGTATTGCTGTAGCCATAGTATTTTGGGAGAGACTTTGTAAACTGAATAGGTTGAAGAAGTTACTAATACAGAAACAGAAGTACTCCAGCACACACTGCATGAATTCTGTGGGAGTTCTGTAAAAGTTCTTGGGTTGGCAGAAACCAGTTGGCCTCTGAGGAGTGTTTAAAGATATAGGGAGGAATACATCAGGTGAAGAGACTGCATGTGTTCGTACTAGGTGATCTGTTGTAGCTTATACAGGAGTCTGCCCAGTGGTTTCAGTCTAGTCCATGGTAATGATTGCTGAGAAGACCTGTTGGCTCAGGAACACTGAGCCTGGCCTGGAGCAGCTGACCCAGTGCTGCTGGTGCCTCTTGCTTCACCACATTGTTGGATTGTTGTCATAGCTGTGAAGATGGAAAAACTCTCTTCACAGGGCAGAGGAATGCCTGGCAGAAATGCTCAGTGTCATTCCAGTTATTTGCTTCAATTGTTTGAAAGACTGGCCTTAATTTTTTAGAAAATGGAGTTAAAAAGTATAGGAACCATCCTGTGTCTTTTTTCTCTAATAAAATGCTTTTAATTCTGCATATTTGTGTCTTAATTTTGTCTTGAGTGGTGTAATTATGCCTGTAGTAACAACCTTTACTAATCTAGCTTCTGCAGAATTTTAAAGGCTATTGTTTTTAGCCAGACTATTTTATTGGGTCTTCCAGCCTGAATATTTGAATCTCGACTTCACCTGATTGTCTTTAAGGACTTGATGGGAATGTACACCATCCATGTACAGATGATCTCCATGCATACCAGACAGAACAAATTCACTAATCACTTTGGAAATCTGTACAGAAGTTTAAGCCAGATTTTTAGCAGGAACTTAATTTTCTATTTCAACATGCTTGACATCTGTTCCTAGCTACAGTATTTATTTTCTTTGCTAAATTCAAGAGTTCATTAATATCTCCAGCATGAGAAAGATCAACTGAGAGAGTTTTCATTAAGGAACTGTGCTGAGGACTGAGTCACTTGTAAAAGCCTGTTTCCTGCACTTGAGTTATTTTGGTACTTTTTCAATACTTACCTAAATTTTCCTTGACTTTGTGACTGCCAGAAATGAGACCTTACTCTTACCACAGTTGGCCAGAGGGAAAACAACTGCTATTTCATGTGTATTCTAGAATTACATTAATGCTCTTAGCAATGGCGTCTCATGACAGCTGAGTTATTTGATACCTGTCCATTTTACTTCTGAATTCTTCTCAGAATTGCTGCTTTTCTGGAAATTGTTCTACTGCTCATCATTTTCACTTCATTAAGATTATTTAATGTGAATGTGCATTGGTAATGGAGATGTCTAGATATTTGTATGAAGGAAGTACTTATACTGGTAACTTAACTGCTCTGCTGATATTAATCATACCTAAATTAGATCGTTTGGAAGGTACTGAATGCCCTGAAATGTAGCATGGTTGTCTCTTAAATCCCAGTCGATAATTCTATGTCTAATAAGCAATGTCTTCACTGAAGAAATCTTGCCATCTCTTCTGCATGTTGTACTTCCTGATGTTTTAATTTACTTTTTAATACATTAGTTCTCCTGATAATTCTAAATAGTACCTTGGCATATATAAATTCATTTTCTTTTTGTTATTTTGACGTGATGGTGGAAAATTTAGGACTACTCTTGTTGGATTTGTTTAGTCTCTAATGTCATAGCTTAACTGGCTTAACATCCAAGTCCAACTTCTCTGATTACAATGTTCAATTTCAATAATTCAATTGTATTTTTCTCTCTCCTACCCCCCACAGCACCAATTTTGTTGGCGTTGGTAGCAGGAGAAGCAGCAGGGATCATGGAGAATATCAGTGATGATGTCATTGTTGGTCGGTGCCTTGCCATTCTCAAAGGCATATTTGGCAGCAGCGCTGTGCCCCAGGTAAGTACAGGCAGCAGCTCAGGCTGAAGGAGTAGGAAGAGTGCATTATCATCATGTTGATAATGGGAGAAGAAACAGAGGAAACAGTACACACGCAGTGGGTGCATGCAGCTATAAAAAGTCTGAGTTTCAGTTAAGGATCTACATGCAGTAGGGTCTGGTAATATATTGGAATGACTTAAGGAATCACCATCAAAGATTTACCTTACTATGTGTTATCACAGAATATGAATGTGGAGTTCCGCCATTAACGTCAGCCCAAGTTCCTTATATCATTGCAATTTGCATTGTTTGCATTTGTCATGAACTGTAAAACTTCTCAACAACTGAAGCTCCTGTCTTGTCTCAGCCTAAAGAGACTGTGGTGTCCCGCTGGCGTGCTGACCCATGGGCCCGGGGATCATACTCCTATGTAGCGGCTGGATCCTCTGGAAATGACTATGATTTGATGGCTCAGCCAATTACTCCAGGGCCAGCCATTCCAGGTGCTCCACAGGTGAGAAATGTCCCCGTTAATTTTTAGAAAAACCTCAAACCAGAATGATTTTTCTGAGTAATTTTCATGCATATCTAAAAACAAGTTTAGATAACTTGCATCTTATGATGAATGATTAAAACCTGTAAAATAATTACTCTTTTCATCCATGAATTCTGTCATCACATGTTTGGTGTCATTTGTTTGCTAGAAACAAAGCATTTTTATTCAGAAAGCCAGTTTGGTTAGGTCTGAATGTAGTATTTATTATTACACCTGTATTTCATACTTCATATTTTTGTTGTCCATCACCATATTTGAGTTGTAGTGATTTGAAAGAGGGTGAAGGCCAGAGTGAGAGCAGGAATGAAAAGGTCTTTTCCAAATAGGGGTGAACACAAGGCAGGACTCATCTCCAGTTCATGTTGAGGGAATTAAGTTTGAAAGCAACAGCCACTCTTGAGAGCACTGCCAGGAAAGGATGTATGGCTTTGGCTTTGAGTTCTTGTTCTAGTGCTACAAGTCATTAATACACACAGCTATGAATAAAATGATTCCCTGCAGAATGTAATATATGAATGTTTGTTTTGTCTCCTTATGATTCTGTGGGTGTTTCAGGTCTCAGTTTAAAGAGAAACTGCTGATTTATGTGAATTGTTGAAGTTTTTGTTTGCTTACTGTGCTAGAGTTCATGTTCCAGGATCAGGAATTATTCTTCCTTAACACGTTTGACAATTTGGCTGTTGAGTTACAGTTAGAGCTTGTAAAAGCTTTTTTGATACAGCTGGGACATGCATGACCCTCCTCTGCTTCTCTGGCTCTGCAAACATTGCTTATTGCATAGAGCTTTATTTTCTTGGTAATTTATACACAGGCTAAAACAGGTTCAATTTGGACTATCTTATATGCACCACCTTCATGTTAATGGAAATTTTGGTGTGATTAGAGTACTTCTAACATTCTTAAAGTATCATTTGCTGCAGAATCTGAAAGAACTTGAGCAAACCTGACAATGTTCTTTGCCCCCCAGCCCATTCCTCGCCTGTTCTTCGCGGGTGAACACACCATTCGCAACTACCCTGCGACCGTCCATGGCGCATTGCTGAGCGGCCTGAGAGAAGCCGGCCGCATCGCAGACCAGTTCCTGGGGGCCATGTACACGCTGCCACGGCAGCCCACACCTGGTGTGCCGCCCCAGCAGGCTGCCAGCATGTGAGGGAAGCAGGAGGTGTCACAAGAGGAGTGCGAAGCCCACAGTACTGCTGTTGTGGACCCTGGGATGGAGATACTCAAGTAATTTGTAGCAGGGTCTGCTGAGGTGACCCTGAGTTACTGTACAACCTTGGGCTGAGAATGGCCTTACAGAAGCTTGCCAAAACTTTGGCTCGGCAGCCTTTTACAAAATCTTTAAGCAATTTGAAAGGTCAGTCTAAACAGAATCCTTTACTGCAAATCTGGTCAGGGACTTTGACTCTGCAGATACTTTTAGAAAGTCAAAATAGCTGGAGGGTTTTTTAGGGTGTTTGGGGTTTTTTTCTACCTATGTGTGTATTTACAATTTGGTAATTGCACAAGGGTCTCTAGAAGCTGGTTGCTACAAATAGTAGCTTAGTGTAGAATGTATGTAAATGTCATTGTGGGTTTTTTGTGTGTTGGTTTTTTGGTTTGTTTTTGGTTTTGAGGTTTTTTCCCTTTTTTTGTTTCTTTTTTTTTAATGGTTTTGTTTTGAAGAGTAATATTTTAGACCAATTCCATTCCTGTCTGGTGTTCAAGAATTTGGGGCAACTGTTTGCCTACCAGCAAATCACACCTCTCCACATTGGTCCATTGGCTGCTACACCATCTGCATCCTGCTGTAGAGAGTAACCTGGTATCACTGAGTATGCTAAGCATACTGTTTTATTAAATACTTTCAACAAAAGAAAAAATAATACTTGTTTATATAGAGACAGAGTTGCCTAGACAGTAAGTTAGCTGAAGGACTATTTCTTGACTTCTGCCCAGTGTAGGGATGTGCTCTGTACCTCTTGGCTTTCTTCCTGCCAGGCTGATGAAATGATGTTGCAGCTGCCATTATGCGTCTGAAAATAACTTTGGTTTGGCTGCTTTTCCATGTAGTCACCTTATAATTCAGCACATAGAGCCTTCCTTTCATTGCACAGATCAGTTTTATGTAAGCATTTAGTTATTTTCGCCCTGTCTTCCTTTCCCTATTAGCATTAGACTTATTTCTTGAACTTATCCTCTGTCTGCAGTTTATGTCTGTCTCACCTATCCATGGCCTCTGTTCATGTGGACTTTCTTGCTTTTCACTGTTTCTCTTCTCACTCTCTGACCCCATGTCTGCACATGTGCAGTCTACCCCAACTTCCTTCTGTCTTTGTACCTTCTGTTCTTTGCACCTTCACTAGAGGACTGGTTCCTTCTCTTGTTCCATGCCTCTCCATATGAATCTCCAATTCATTGCCCTTGCTTCTTCCTGATGAAGACACACACACTCAAGCACAACTGCAGACCTGGCTTGTTTCTGGATCTGTTGCTTTTGGCCAGACTCTCCATCCTCTGTCATTGTTCCTTCTCCTGTTTTCTTGTGTATCCTTCTTCACAGCTGGAGATCATTCATCCTCCTGACCATGTCTGTTGCATTCTGGTTGCTTTCTCCTTAGATGTTGAGGCCTGTGAGGGGGTTATCTCCATAGCCAGTCCTTTTAACAAGCTGTGAGAAAGGGGAGGCTCTGATGTGGCAGGGATATTAGGCTGTGAATGAGACAAATTGGAGGTGTTGGATTTGGTGCCATGGGAGACCCTTAATCCCAAACCTCCATTTGAATCAGTGTTATGTTCCCCAGGTCTCTAACTTTACAAATGTTGTTGCTACTTAAACCCCTGATGAAAAGGGGTGGTATTCAGCAACTCCACTCATCCTTGTTGTGCCTTCCAGGGACAAGAGAGATTTTTTTATGGTTGGTCAGAGAACTGCCACTGAAGGGGGGCAAGACTTGACAGTCCAGTAGGGCATGGAGGGAGCAGTGTCTGGAGGTGACAGAGTTGATAGTAATTTGAAAGTCAAGAGTCCCTACCTTATGTTCAGGTAAAAGCCCATCAGCACCACTATACAGAGAAATCCTGTCCCAGGCTGAGAGATTTGACAGACCTTTAAAATCCAGCAACAACTGAGCTACTCTTGGCTTCTCTGACTAAAGACAGGAAAAGGATCCGAGAAGTGGGGTGTTAGGCAATGTAAGTTGCAGTGTAACCCCCCCCATATCTGTGGGGTGGTTTGAAGAATTCCTGATGGTGCTGTCTCTGTCATGAAATCCAGTGTGCTCTAGCAAAATGTCAGAATTCTTAAAAGCACTTCAGTCCCACTGGAAAATAAAATAGTTCTCAACTTAATGTAGCCAAAGGTGTCTTTTCCAGACAAGTGTCATGCTGCTTCTGCATGGTCTGAGGTAAGTTTGAGCAGATACCACTGCAGCTACACCAACTGTATCCAGCTTCTGAATCCCTGCTAAACAACAGAAGCCAGCGTTTTCTGTAGCTGTCAGTGGTTGAGGATGCAGTTTACATTTGAGTGTGGATGCAGTACTCCATGTGCTCCATTTGCCTTCATTAAGCCTTGCACACCCCCTCTGATGTTTCCTGTGTGCCACTCTGCACAGAGGGGCCAGAATCTCCCCATCTCTGCAGTACTCTGTGCTTGTTTTGGGTCAGCGCAGGAGGGAACATGGCTGTTGACATGGTAAGGATTTAGAGTATCTCTTACTTGGGTTTCAGGGTGTTCAGGTGGGTGTGACCTGCAGGTCCTCATGGCTAAAGTGTGCAAACTGCCTGCCTTTGGAAGCAGCTGAGATGCAGCTTTTGGAGAAGACAAATCACCACTTATTGGCAACTCACCACAGTTACAGAGGTAGGCAGACCATTTGAGGAGGCAGGATAGCCAGGCTGCTCCTGAGAGGACGTCCTGGAATCTGTCCTGGGATGGAATAGTAAGATCTTGGTAGGCCTGATAGCACTTGGAAGAACTCCTGAGAACATGGAGCTAGTGCAGATGTCATGAAGGAAACAGTAATGGGTGGTCTCGTCTGAGCGTCACCTCTCTCCAGGAGCCACGTTCAGCGTACCTTGTTTTATCTCCTTGCTTAGACTCATAGTATTATTAAGGTTGGAATAGACCTGCAAGATCATCCAGCCCCACTGTCCACCCAGCACTGCCACTCTAACCCCTAAACCACTAAAACATCACCCAGCGCCAGATCCCGATGCCTCTTGAGCACCTCCAGGGGTGGTAACTCCACCATCTCCCTGCACAGCCCTTTCCAATGCCTGACAGTGAAAACATTTTTTTCTAGTATCGCATCCGAATCTCTGCTGTCTCAGCTGAAAGCCATTTCCTCCTGTCTTCTCGCTGCAGGCATGGCAGGAGAGACCGGCACCCACATCATATCACAACCACTTCTTGGGGAGTTGTAGAGAGCAATGAGGTCACCCCTGAGCCTCCTCGAGACTAAACAAACCCAGTTCTTCATAAGACACATTTCTCTAGACCCTTTACAAGCCTTGTTGCTCTTCTCTGGACGTGCTCCAGCACCTAAATGTCCTTTTTGAAGTGAGGGGCCCAGAAGTGAATGCAGTACTCATGGTGTGTCCTCACCAAGGGTAGGAGCAGAGTCACTTCCCTGGCCCTGCTGGGTACACTGCTCTTGATACAGGCCAAGATGCCAAGATTACCCTGTGTAATCCCAGATTTTTTGGATGCACCACAGGAGCATCCCTGGATGGGATCTTGAAGTTAATGGCTTCAACCTTAGGGCTAATGTAGGCCTTGTTCTGTCCTTGTCAGAGGACTACTGGTTTATTCTCCCCAGCACCATGATGGGGGTGATTAGCCCCAGGTATGCAGAGGCATTGCCCAAGGTGAGAGACATGCTGGGCTCTGGTCAGGGCCAGTAAGGGTTTGTGTTGGGCATGTTCTCTGACAGCAGCTGCCGAAGTGAAGGGCTCATGCTTCCAGGGTGGGCTTTAAAGAAGGGAAGGGTTGGTCCCAGGTGCCTGAGTACAGGAGCATTGTGAAAGATGAAGGTCTATGTCTGCCCCATGGGGGAGGTCCTTGGGCTGGAGGGATGTGTTTGCCTTTGTTTCTGTGTTGTAGGGAGGCCATGGTCTGTCAGCAGGACCCACCCGATGCTTCTTGGCCTAAGGGTGGCTGGGAACTGAGCTCATGCAGGTGAGTCGAGAGAGGCCTTGGACCAGGTTAGGTGATTCTCCCAGCTGAGCTGTGTAATGGCAAAGTCTCAGCCTCTGACATGGTCCTTTGTTTCCTCCTGCCCAGGCTGTGATCCTGCTTGTGCCTTGACTGTTTCAGCAGGTCAGTGTCCTTCACTCTGCCCCCTCGCTTCAGCCTGGTCTTCTGAGGCCTGCCAGATGTTGGATTGAATCCTTAGCAGGCTGAGAAGAAGGAACAGGCCTTTCCTTCCCTGTGGAGTCAAGGTTACCACCTGCTAAAAACACAACTGCTTTATTTGGTGTTTTGGAGGGGAAATAGCTGTGGGTGCTGTGCCTGACTTGGTGCTGTCTGTGAGTTTTGCACAGTGTGTAACAGTCTTTGGGGACTGAAGCATTTGCATATCCTTAAACCTAGTTTTCATAACCTGATGACACTACACAGGATTCCAGTTCAAGTTGAGTGCAGAGTGCAGCTGGTCTGGCAGGAACCGAGGCCTCTCAACAATGCCTGCTGCTGACCAGCTGTGTTGTGGCTGGCTTCAGGTGTGTGGTGCTGACAGCCCCTGTGCTGGCTGACTCCTGTCACAGATGCACGGCAACTGTGGTGCGGGACAGAAAGTCAGACCTCAGTCTGGGAGAGTTAACATGACCAGGTCTGACCACAGATCAGACTGGGCTGTAGGTGAAGCCCTGCTAGTTGAGTCAGCCCTCAGAGTAATAGCTAAGCAGCTGGGGACTTCCCAGGGGTTGGGATGCATCCCAAGGAACCCCTCAAGGGCTGCACCTTCTTGGGAGAGTGAAAGCACATTCTGGGTTACTCTTGTAATACCTTCAGCATTCTTAACTCAGATCATATGAATTCCACTGGACATCAAGAATCTGTATTCAAATGTTGGCAGAGCTTTAATTAGTTTATTTGGTTTAACTGGTTCTATAAATTAAGTCTTGTTTGACTATATAATTTGTTTCAGTTTTGGAAGCCTGTGCAAATCTTTATTAACATCATGCCAGTTTGCCAGTTGAAAATTGTTATAGAGGCAGCGCTGTGCCTCTCTTCCTCTGGAAATGGAGAGGGTGGAGAAGAGTTTCAAACCCCACAGCATCATAAAGAATAGATAATGTCATGGAAACAAAGGAAAAAGGAAAAGCAGAGGAGCTGTATGTGCATCCCAGGGCATGCCTCATGCAGGCACAGGGGAGCTTGAAGAAGCAGCTGGAGATAGAGGTGTTAAAGGAGAACTGAAAAGAGAAAGAGAACAGACATATCCGTTAGAACAAAAGCTTGAAATCATGCTGGCACCAGCAACAAAACCCAGCTTTGTCCAAATCCTGGAATTAATCACAGAGCTCAAGGAGTGGAATAGAAACACCTGGGCAGATCCCAAAAAATAGTTTTGAAGAAGGTGATGAAGTGGAGGAAAGGGATGTGCGACCCCTTAAGATGGGACAGTCCATGGATCCCTGTGGCACTCACCCCTGTATCACTGTCTGTGCAACCCCAGGGGTGGGACCAGGATTTGGTCAGCAGTGGGCTGAATTCCCACACAGACCAGGGGAAACAAATGGAATGTTTGGAGAGTTTGGAGCCTGCTGGGGGTGAGATCAGATGTTAAGTGATGAAGTGAGGGGAGTTTGGGGTTCAGAGGTGTTTTTGAGTGACAGGCCAGAGAGTGACCAGTGAGTAATGTATTGGGCTGGGGATGAGGACTCCAAGGAAAGAGGAGAGCCTGTTACTCTTAAAGTGAGAGGGGTATTGGCACTGGCAGCAGGGGAACAGAAGAGTACCACGGCCATATCAGTGGACCCCAACCACCTTAAACCTCTTGTTAGAGGGCTACTGGACTAGGGGAAGGATTCAAAGAGCCACAGAACATGATCAGCAAACCCCTTGGCCTCTACCCACACTTTGCCTGATTTGGGCAGATGGGGCACTTACCCACAGGCACAGGTCAAGGGGCTGGAATGGGCAGTGGGGCTGGCAGGATAAGAGGTTTCAACAAACCAGTGGGAAACCTCTCCCTGAGCAAGCCTCCAGCTCCTGACAGCCTCAACTCCCTGAGTCAAAGCTGATGAAGCCACCCAGGGGAGGAACAATCCCTCCCTCAGGAAAGGCCCAAGTGCTGGGAACACGTGACTAAAGTTACACACCCTACAAGCAAGGAGCAGAGCTGTTAGAAGGGACAATGAGCAGCCAGAAGGACACAGCTGACACTTCCTCTAGTCATGCCATTAACCCTTTTGCATCTTTGTGACAGGACCTGAAGGAGTTAAAACTGTAAGCCAAAGTCTGAGGTTCAGGCCGCCTGATCTGTTCTGTGAATTTTTGCCAATGGTCTGCTGATAAGGAATGTCACAAACGTCCCTGTGAATATGCTTAGAATTTCTAATTGATACAGGGGCCCAAATAAAAAGCAGATGGAGAATTAGGAATTACACTGTCAAGGAAATCTTTAAATATAGTGGAAATAATGGAAGTAGCCAAAAAATATCTGTTAGCCTGAACTCAGCTCTGACTATCTGGGGAAAAACTCATGGCTGTGGAGGTGGCACCAAGCCCTCAAATGGGAAATTTATTAGAATTTAACAGGGTAGCAGGCAAGCAGTGCTACAACAGAGTGAGATGATGGCCTGGTGAAAGGACATGCTGATGTCTAGTGTCACAGTTGGGATTTGCCTATGATGGCTGGGGAAATTATGGGAACCCAAAGATTTGAGAGTTTTATCCTGCTGGGCTGCTGACAAGTGACACTTCCATACCTGATAATCAAAGGGGTCAGTTCCCATTGAGAACACATGTGTGACACTCCATCCTGTTGAAATTGCTTTCTACTCTGTTTGTGCCTGTGATCACGCAAATCCCAGAGGCTTGTGAGTCCTGGCAAGCCCTAGGGGAAGAGACACCGCATTAAATGCTTGATGGATTAACTGAACACAGTTTCAAAGGTTTCAGGCCTGGCTTTGTTTTCTTACAGGACAGGGAGACATGGGTTGCCCTAATGCTCTTACTGGCCACCATCAACAGCCAGGACCTGAATGACAAAGTGAGAACAGTAGGGTTTGCCCAAATGATGAATCTAACCTTACCCTAAAGGAAGGGGTTCACTTGCCCCTAAATCAGCAGAGGACCTCTCACTGATTTTTGTACAAGATGTTAATGTATTATTAGCTCTTGAACTTACTTGGAAACAATGTAATAGCTGTAGTTGGGCAGTTGAAGGAGCTGCGGAAGGACTATACCCACATTACCTGTACCAGGTGTGGTAAATGCCAGCTCAGTGTGGGATACAAGATGCTATTCCATTTTTTTTGTCTGCTGACAGAGATGGGCTGAAGTATTCCAGTATCCTGGTAGTGACTGGTGGTATACTGCTGACCACTTGTTGCAGTACATGAAACCACTGAATGCCTTGTGCTATGTTAAACAGCCCAAAGGAGATGGAAACTATCATCCCAGGGCATGTAACTGGAATGCCAATGCTTGTCCTTTAAACTTAACAGGGACCAGGAGAACAGGCAGTGCTAGTTGGGATGAGAGGAACGATAGGACATCTGCAGCCTGGAAACCCCTGCTTTGGAGCTGTCATCAGATGTAGGGACAGAGGTAAAATGTCTTTGTTACGGTTATGTCTTTCTGCCCGGAAAGCTCTGGCACAGGGCTGACTCCCAGTGCAGTAACACTGTCTGGCTGTGACCCTCTGCCTTAACCTGCAGCAGAACTGGTGACACTCTTTGTCCACCTGGTATCTGTGACACCAGGCTCATGGCAAACACCCACTGCTCCTAGCATAGGCCTGCTCTGACAGCTGTATTCTGGATTATATCCACCTATTTTGGAAATAGCGTGTAATTTGTTGTGCCCTCTTTATGGCCTGTCTTGGAGAAAGGGTCCACATCCCACAAGTCGTGGGAACACATTCCAAGAAACCAGCAGAGGGGATGACAAGAAGCTTCAGCACAAGTAGGATGGTGGTTGGAATCAATATTTGGACTGTGAATCATTTGGATTTGTTATTTGTCTCAATTTTGTAAGCCTCTGCGACAAGAATTTGAAAACAATTGTGTATGTTCATCTGTGCAACTGCTGAAAGGAAGGAAGGGAGTCTGGGTTTCAGACCGTTGGATTGAAAAGCATGTTACTGGAGATAACAAGGATAAGAACACCAGGAAGCTGACAGAAGAAAGGCTGCTGGGAACATGAGTGACTGGATACAGACAGGCAGTATGCCCTGTGCCCATGAGAAGCAATGCTGCACATATCCAGAGGTCAGCGGGACTGGCTCCAGAGCTGCTGGCATTCCCCACCTCTCTACAGGGCTGTGAGCATTAGGCTTATTGTTCGGGTTGGGGTGGTGGTAGTGGTGTTGAGCAGCTGTTTACAAGGTCAGGAATCAGAGTGAAGGCGAGCTGTCAGCTGCCTCAGCAGCTCTGCATGTGATTCTGGACGTAAATGTGCAACACTGCTTTTTGTGAGTGGCTGATCAGGAACGCAAGACACTGATGACCTGGGCATGAGCAGCACACAGAGTCTGGCTCAACATCTCCCCAATAAAGATGATTTACAGCAGCAACCTTCTCACAGGTGCAACTGAAGCAGAAGTTTGCAGCTGGAATAATGACAGTACACCTGTTTGTAGGAAACACGAGGACTGCCTAAACCCGTTGAAGCAAGCATGTGTGACTGATCAAAAAGATCAGAGTAGAAAACAGAAAAAGAGTTTGGAAAACATGCATGGTAGGTGGCCACTGGGCTAGTACACATCCTACACTGTCCCCATGTAGCAGTGGTGAGCCTGGCCTTGAACCAGAAGGCAAAGAACCCCTATGTGGTATGTGCTAGAGCTTTGGAACAGACTTAAGAGCAGACATGGCAGCTTTGGAGAATAACACCACTGGCACCTTTACAGATCTCTGCTGCTCTTAGCAGGCCAGACACAGCAGGTTTGTAGCTACAGGTAAACAATGATCTCTTTAATGATGTTCAGTAGCTGACTTTGTGAACTGGGTGAGAAAGGGCTCAGCCAAGCCAAATTTAGTTTTCTTAGACAAATGTTTAACAGTGTCTCTGTAGGACTTCACCTTGCATTAATGGGCTGTACCCAGGGAGCAGCAGCTGAAGTGACAGCTATGGATGGGTCCTAAACTGTCCATCCATAGTAACAACCCATTTTATAAAGCTTCTGAAAACATGTCCAGTTTTGCAATCAGAATAAACCAGATACAAGGAAAATAATTTTTTCTATAAAGTGTGGTGCACCCCTTGCAAATTAATGTATTTCGAGTTATAGTCACATGGGCTCATCCTGGAAGTGATAACTGCTAATTGTGCTTGTATCTGTGCTAACTCTACCTGCACATTGCAAACAGCTGGAAACCATGAAGGAGACTTCATCACTTGTACTGCCTCCAGTGTTGTCCAGGAGGTGACCAGTGGATCCTGGTTCCACTACAATCAATACTGGCAGAGTGAAAGAACTCTAACCAAGTGGTAACTTGTTTCACTCTGTAGTAATGCCCTTCCACCCCCGTTTCTCAGCAAGGCCATGTCCAGCTCAGCCAGCCGCAGTGGCGAGTGGCTGTGTATGACTTGATGTGCTGTGTATGCACCATCCCTGCCTGAAATGCAGCCTGGAATGCGTGTGTGAGACCTGTCTTAACAAAGGAACAAAACAAAGTGCAAGGTGCTCAGCTCCAGCACTGAACCTCCCCCCCCAGGTGTATGCATATGCACACACACACTGCCACAGCAGTGCCTCCCCCAGAGACAGGAGCACCCCCAAGCAATGGGCACTGCAGGGGCTCTGCTGTAAACACCACATCACATCCATGTAAAAAGAGAAGAGTGTTTATTGGTTATATACTGTAGCACTGACACTGTTTGAGTCGAGAGAGACATGCAGATAAGTGGGTGTTTACATTTGGCATGCAGACTAAGAGCACCATGTGTATCCACTGCATGGGCAGCTTGGGGAGGAAAACACTGGCTTTCCTCTACTCAGCATGCTGAGAAAAGGCAAATTCTAAGAGGGTGTAACAGTGCTGATAGCTCTATTGGACACAAAGTTTGTTTTAGGGAAAAAGGCAATACTGTAACCCAGGAAAATCTGCTTAACTTGGATGAACCTGTGATTATGGAAAGACTTCTTGCATTATTTGTCTTCTAACTAAGCTGTTCCACCCAAACATATGTTCACAAATACAAAAAAATAGATTTATTCTTTAAAAATACATTCCATGGAGCCTGGAGTGCTGCTTCCCCAAAGCAGGAGCCAGCACTGCACATGGGGCAGCCCAGGTGGATGATCCTTTGGGCCTTCAGTTCTGACCATCATGAGGCATCTGCAAACAATGGCTTCGTATTCTGTTGCACACAACACAGCCTGCAGGAGGCTGGCCTGGAGTGGCACCCTGATTGCTTCACCGGTGTGTGAGGGTGGCAGAGATGAAATCTACTGTGTTAAGAGATGACACCAATGTGACTATTGCTTCAATGTGTAGCTAGGAAATTGCTTGTGTCAAGTATCTCTTGAAGCACCAAGGCGCATCACCCTGCCCTGTGCTTCCTGCCCTTTTCTCTTGCTGGGGGTCCTGTCCACAGGAGGGCCGTGGGGCTACACTGCACAACACCAGTGAGTGCGTGGCCAAGCTATCACCCCACACACCTGAGGAGCTGGAGACACAGCTCTGCAGGCTGTAGCAGTGTTTCTGGACATGAAGGAAGCCATTCCATGAAGCAGGGAGCTGCTGACCCCTCAGACTGGAGCCAGCCCTTCTAGGGAAAGCCACTGGCTTTCCAAACGGGACCAGCAGCTGAGGTTCACTGGGAGCAGAAAGCACTGACACACTTCCTCTGTACAGCAAATACATTTACAACTTTGGAATTACCCGAGGACTCGATGCATGGCCTTGTGCATCAAGCCTACTGGAAAGCCTGTTATATTTATATGCTAAAATTACAAATACTTCTTCAGTGATGGCAATATTTACACATATACTCTATTTTACAGCTGTTAAAAAAAAGTGTGCAATTTGAGTAAACACATTGTGTTTCCTGAAGTCATTGCTATAAGGTTAATAATACAATCAGCTCCTATTGCACTCATTGACTAGAGGGCATGGCCCCTTTCCATTCTAGGTAGGGTTTTCTTTCTCTGATTTAATCTCAGGTGTGGTAAAAACAACCAGTGTGCAGTTACCAAGTGACATTTGTGTCCAGTATTTACAAGCAGTGAGACTGAATCTAGAGCAGGAGTTCAACATATCCGCTGTAAAATATTGAGCAAATAACTGAGGCAGCTGGAGAAAGGAGAGACATCATCTGTGAGAAGCACCTGGAAACAGCAAACAGTGCCAGCAGTGCTGCATTGCTGGGGCAGTAGCTGGGGCTAAGCCAGCTGAGCAGCAAGGTAAAGCCCCCCAGTTCCTCAGGCAAAAGACTGGTCCTGGTTGACAGGAGAAAACCCAACAGCTATTGCTGCTGGTGTTTCTTCCCTTGCACTTCAGACATGGGGCTGTGTTCTTGGGGTGAGCAGTGGGGTTGAAAAGCTGATGGGTAAGCCAGTATTTTGTGGGTAGGCACAGGGAAGCCTATGTTCACCCCACATGTTGAATCATAGGGATCCCTTGGAAGGCTCTTTGGCAGCACCATGCTAAGCCACATCCATGCCAAGAAGGTGAGAAGGAGAAAGCTGCTGGATGTGTAGGCATGTCCTGTGGTATGTGGACCCATGTCTTGCAGCAAGATGGGGCTGGGACTTGGAGGAAAGCCGTTCAGTCACTGCCCACAGTGATCCTTGTCCTCCCTCAGTATGTACATTCTGTCCTGCAGTTTGTACAAGCTGCAAGTCCTGGCCAGCAGTGACGTAGGGTGGGGAGAGCCCCACAACATGCTGGCTCTCTGGAGGCAGAACAGCAATGCCCAGCAGTGGTCGTCCCACACCAACTGTGACTGGTACAGGTTATACAGCTGGAGAGCTACTTAGCAGCAGGTTTGAAAATGTGCAGACAGAGAATCCCTGTGACGTCTGAAGAGGCAAGTACATGCCAAGATGCCTCCCACCTGCTCCCAGGTTAAGCAAGCAGGTACTGTGTGAGGCATTTGGGCTGCTGAGGCAGCAGGTTTAGTTTTGAGGGGAACATGAAAAGGGGGAGAGTCAGAGGCAGCATCTTGTGGTGGACAGGACCAGCAGCCCCACAGAGCAGTGCTGAGCTGGGAACTGCTGGGCAGGCTGTGGGGCCATATCTGCTGTGGGCAAGGAGCAGGGCACATTGAGGCAAGGGAAGCTGCTGCTGCTGCTCAGGCAATCCATCTGGTTTTGGGTGGTGGCAGTGAACCTGACATACATGAGTGCTGAGCAGAGCAGGGTGCTCAGAAAGGATACAGCCGTTGCACAGGACTGTTACAGAGGAAAATCCACTGTGGTTTCAGGTTGCACAATCCACAAGGATTTCCAGTCCTTCCTGATAAACATGGGTCAGGGGGAGGCAGTTAAGAAGTCTGAATTTAGCTTCAGAATTCCACTTTCTTTCGTTTTTAATTTGGAGTTTGAGTTAAAAATTTTTCCCATTATCTCATTTTATTAGCACTACCATGTCAATGGTAAGAGAGAGCAGTTTATATAACTTATTTTAATATTTTTTAAAGATTATTAGAGCTGCCACTCAGTACTAATTTAAAAGCATTATCTTTTTGTCTTGCTATGCAACTTGACATATGTCATGACATGTAAAAGAATAAAATGAAGGGTTAAAAATACACACTTGGGAAAACATCTTAAAAATTCCCAAAAAAAATCATTTTTTTCAAAAATTTTTTTTTCCTTTCACTAAACAATCTTTATAAAAAAAAAATCATGTCACTGAAACACATCCCTTTTATATGAATGTTTTCATAGATATTTTGCAACCAGCTCTATTTTTGTTTTTAATTCATTTTCTTCTCAGAATTGAGGTGTGTATTTCCCAGGCCAGGGAGGAGCTGCAGCACAGGGAGGTGCAGTATAGGCAATCAGATGGCTGTGGTACCTACTCCTCTAGAGGTGGGATATAGGAACAAGTGTGGGTTGCAACTCAGACATGGAAGCTATTGGGGTGCAGCTCTTACCACAGCACTTCTGAAACAGATCAGGGACTGATTTGGAGCATTATCCTTGCCTGCTGCAGAGAGGGACAGGCAGCAGGAAACACTGCGGGGTCAGTGGTGTTTGTACAGGGGCCAGCCCAGCAGCTGGAGGATAGGATGGAAACGAAGGACTGTCTGAGCCCTGTCTGTGAGAGCCAGGTGCAATCACCTTGCTCAGGACAGATAAGCAGGGACTGTGTCTGCCTGTCAATGACACCAGTTGCACTCAGTGGCCTGCAGGCACTGATGGGGACACACACCTCTGTGTTTGAAGCAGTCTCTGACCATACCTGGGTCCCAGGTATGGCAGCCATGGGATGAGGCACAGACCCAGGCCACTGGAGATCAGTTTAGATCCAATCCAGCTGTCTCCACCCTGTTTTGGGAAGGAACAAGGACATTCTGCTTGTCTGTAAGGAAAAGCACTTGTTTCTTTTTCTCTTAGGGCTCAACTGCCTTGCACAAGCCACCGAGTCGTTGCCTGCAGAGTGTGACAGACATAAAGCTTTGGGTAAATGGCACCCTGGTCCCAGGCAGAAGGAGGTGTCACTGCTGTGCTGGTTTGACTCAGTGGATGACTTCTTGGTGCAGGATCTGAAATGGTGATGAATAGGTCATGCAAAGCTTGTTGCAGAGACTGACAGCAATAGGGAACGAACTCCTTCTAAACAACATTTTCTGCTCTCCTGCTCTTTCAATGTGTAAAGTAACTAATGGGGAATGGTCTCCTCTTGCCTACAGACAAAGGGTGATGGAAACACAGGCAGTGAAGTGACCACTACCCCAGCCAACAAGGGTGTATTAGGAGAATGCAAACTCTCCAGATGACCTGAAAGCTTTCAATTGTGGTGGACAGCTGTCATGGGCTGGTGGATGTAGTCACAGGGACACTGCTGGGATCTTGTGTGAATGCAAATGAATAACAAGTTCTCTCTTGTCCAAGGAGTACCATCGTTGAGAGAGGCTAGGTAGTCAGAGTTTCCATATGAAGACAGACCTATCATCCTACAGGGAAGATTAAGATTGCAGGTACAGAGATGAGAAGTGGAGTCCCCTGAGTGAAGTCTCTGCAGCTGCCTCTTCAGCAATGAAGAAAAAGAATTCACTGGTAAAGCTCCTGTACCTTTCAAATCGCATTACAAAACTGGTTTCAGGCTAGTTGAAGCCTCTGGAGAGGTTACAAGCAGGTGTGATGCCTGTGAGCCTGGTACTGTCCTGCCTCTTGCTTCACCGTGTTCACTGAGAAGAAGGGAATGCAGCTCATCTCCGAGATGTTCGACAAGCCCGAGAAGCACCCTGAAAGAGACAACCCGCAACATCACAGACTGGCCATAACCCACCGCTGCCTCTGGAGCATTTCTACTCTGCAGACAAGGATTGCAATTGCCCTTGGCAACCATCCCAAATCCCACCAGGATCATAGTCCCATGGCGGGATGGGGGAGAGCAGTGACATGATGAGTTTGGAAGACAGAGGCTCTGTCAGCTAGGAGTGAGCGCTAAGTAGAGGGACCTGGCCCTGCCTCAAGTAGGTTGTGTTTATGAGCTTTTTTCATGCTATAATGGACCCATTTCCACACCCAACACGTGGGTCCTGGAAGTGAGAGGCAGAACACCTGACAACAGAGGAGCTGGAGCACATCTTGTGTCGTGTCTGGGCTCCTGCTACAGTCGGAGGTCTGGGCAAGACAGAAGACCCAAATGATGGTCTGCATGTCACAGGGGTGACTTTACCGAAGTCTTTATTTGTTGACCCAGTCTGTGCACTGGAAGCATAGCACAGCCTCAGATACAGCAATCTGCACCTGGCCAGATGAATATCACTGTGGGTTACACCTTTTGATGACCGCACAGAGTAGCGCTGGGTTGCTTCTTTCCACAGCTGTCAACAAAGACAGTGTCAGTTCACTACTCTCTGCTGCAAACACTACCTTTCTTTAAAAGCCAGTCTGCAAAGCTCAGCTGGGACCATGGCCCTCGGGGATCTTAATTCTGTGCCACTCACCACAAGGTATGACTCTGTAGGGCACTCGGAGTCCTGCTGCTCTCATAGCAAGATTCAGCAATGTCCAGTGGCATACACTGGCAGCAGGTTTGGGGTCTTAGATATTTCCTGCCATGGATGATCCAAAAATTGAAGGATGCACTTTGCTCTGGGCAGCTGAACAGGCCAAGAGGGAATGCAGGGAGAAAAAAGAAGTCTTTTGTACAGACATAACCATGGCTGTACACCTAAGAAGTCTGCCTGGACCCATATATAGTCAGAAGGAAGCCCCCTATGAAAACACTGAAATACAAAATTTTTTTACTATTTTAAGCAATTAGTCATAATGACTATAATGTAGGCCATTTTCCACTCCTTTGTGTGTCCAGAAAGATGTGTTTTAGGTGGCAGAGCAGCAGGGATGTTTCTCTGCTAGAGAAACACGCTGGTAGTACAGCTGCCAGCTGAAGCAGGGACTCTGCTTTTGTTTCTCCAAATGTTTTTTTCCATCCTTGAATGACTCATGTATCAGAGGATGACTAGATGCAGTGCCTCTTAGTCCTCAGAGAATATTCTTAGCCATAAAGCTAGCTGAAACAAGAAAATAACAGAAAATACAGCAGCCCTGGGAAGTGCTAACTTCAGACTGGATTTCTCCTACAAAATTAGAGACTTTCTGGACAACTTCTCTAAGCTAGGTTACTGGGAGGTCAGTTCAGATATTGGCTTCTTGCCTTGTAACTACCTTCTCTCACATACCTGCTCCTCTCCTTGGAGACCTGGTGGTGCGGGGGAGCTGGATTCAGGGTCCTGCAGCTCCACCTTGGTGGCTGTCCTTTTCCCCGAAGTGTCAGCCTGTAAGACGTATTCAGAAGAGCCATACTTCTTCCTTCTGGAACTGGACACAAAATCTTTGCTTTCATCCTGTGCAAAGGAAAATAAAAAGCATTGGGACCTGAGGTCTGTGAAGGGTCTGGAACAGCACTGGGGTCCTAGTCCCAGGTTTGCAGTGTAAGGTGCTGGCTTGAATCCCTTTAGCAAGAAGGGACTTAAGCCACCAGGCCAGCTCTGGCATGGCCTCATTTATGTGCTATTTCATAAAAATTTTCTCTCAAAAATCATCCAGTAATTTTAACCCATGTTATGGGTGCAATCACAAAACAGAACAGATCCTTTGGTCAAAATTACTGAGGTTCAAGGAAAGATTAAACCACCATGCTTGGCTGGCTGTTTAAGTAAAAGCCTATGTGGAGTCAGCAGGAGTGAAATGGTGATAGATACTGTAATTGGGTTTGCATGGCAAGGTTTTGGTAGGGGGTAGGGGGTGAGCTACCAGGGTGGCTTCTGTGTGATGCTGCTAGAAACCTCCTTCATGTGCCTCAGAGCAAATGCCAGCTGGCTCTGAGATGGACCTGCCACTAGCCAAGGCTGAGACAATCAGAGAAGGTAGCAGCATCTCTGTGATAGCATACTAAGAAGGAAAAAAAGTTATTACACAGAAATAATTGCAGCTAAGGAAAAGAGAAGTGAGAATGTGAGAGCAACAGCTCTGGAGACACCAAGGTGAGACAAGAGTTCCAGGAACCAGAGCTGAGATTCCCCTGCAGCCTGTGGTAAAGACCATGGTGAAGCAGGCTGTGCCCTGCAGGCCATGGAGGTCCACAAGAGTGCTGAAACCCACCTGCAGTCTGTGGAGGAGCCCCACATGCAAGTGGATACCCAAAGAAAGCTTTGACTCTGTGGGAAGCCCATGCTGGAAACAGGCACGTGGCAGGAACTCGTGAACCCATGGAAAGAGAGAGCCCACACTGGAGCAGGTTTACTGGAAGGATTGTGGGACCCACAGTGAGGGACCCACAGTGGAGCAACCTGTTTCTGAGGGACTGCACCCCAAGGAAAAATGACCCATGTTGAAGCAGTTCATGAAGAACCATAGCCCATGGGAAGGACTCACAGTGGAGTTCAAGGAGAACTGTCTCCTGTGGGAGTGATCTCCTGCCAAAGCAGGGGAAGGACTCCTCTCCCCAAGCAGCAGCAGAAACAACATGTAATGAACAGACAACAACCCCATTCCTGTCTCCCTGCACTGCTGGCTGGGGGTGAGGAGGTAGAGACTGGGAAGGAGGGAGGAGCAGGGGGAAGATGTTTGTAAGATTTGTTTTACTTCTCATTATCCTGCTCTGATTCTGACTTGTAATAATTCAATTAATTTCACTGACTCAAGACTTATCTTGCCAGTGACAGTAACCTGTGAGTGATCTCTCCCTGCCTTTATCTCCACTCACGAACCTTTCATTCTATTTTCTCTCTCCTGTCCAGTTACGGAGGTGAGTGAGAGAGAGAGGCTTTGGTGGGAGCCTGGCATCCAGCCAGGGTCAACTCACCACAGATGCCCTGTACAGTCCCCAAACCAGGGGAGAGAAGGGGCAAGAGATAGCACATCGCTGGACACTGAGTGGGAGACTTTTCCAGCAGATGCGCACATCAGAAGAATGCATGATGGCTTCCCTTGAAGACAAGCCTACCTTTAGGATTTTGCCCAATTTATGCAGCAGACAGCCCAGCTCCAGTCATATTAATGTCAGAGGCATAAGAAAACCATGCATTCATCTGACATTACTGCTGCTCATCTGCTCCCTGCCTGCTGGCACATCTGCACTAATAATTTTCATCAGTCAAACATCACACCAAAGAAATACAGACTTCACTATGCGAAACATGAAGCCTAACAGAACGACTGTTCGAGGTCTTGCATTGCCTCAGGTCTTTAGGGAGCCCGAGAAGGCTGGCTGCCAGCAGCAGAGGGAGCTGGTCCCCAGGCTGCAACACTAACTCAGCTCATCAGGAGCTCCCGCTCCCTAGGGCTTCGTTCCAACGAGCGACTGCTTCTGCAACACAGAGCTGCATGACAAACAGTCGATACCTCCTGTAGCTTCATTAGGGACATTTGCCCACATCAGCAATACACAAAGGGAAGGTTGCAATGGAAGAGAGCAAGATTTCCCAAATAAGATTCTTAAGGGAACGTCAGACTGTGGATAGTGGAGCTGGAAAGAGGTGACAGTGATAGCTTCAAAGGACAGCTCAGTGCCCAGCCTTCTGCCAGAGAAAATAGCTACATCTTCAATGGAAACACAGATCCCAGCAGAAACAAGCTGCTGTGATGTGAGGCATATTATAAGTCTGAAGATACTCTTCAAAGGGTCTTTTTCCAAGGGCATATGCAACAATTAAAGTTGCATACAATTTACAATATCTAGTACATCTGTGTATCTGCAGTCTTCTAGGTTAACTTCATATTCCTCATTTACAAACTGAAAGTATACATAATCTATGACCAAGAAGTCAGGTTTTTGACTATGTGGTGCCATGGGTGATTTTATTGCAAAGTATGACGCAGAGAGAGATCCAGAGCTCAGTCTTGTGTGAACTGACCATGTGGTCGCTCTCCTGACACAGGCAAGGCTGGAAGCCAGCTGATCCTGGATACACTTGGGTTGACCAGGCAGAGATCAGGTTGCTCTGTCAGGTGCTCAGCTGCTGTGAAGGTGCTTAGCTGCTGTGAAGGTACACTGCATATCTGGCAAATTTGATCTGACAGTGACCTTGAGAGCACCTGCAGAACACACTGCAGAGCTACATTCCACCTTGGGTGTGTTGCCAGGAGGAAGATTGAAAAGAAATCCCTAAGTGCCCACCGTTTAGGGCTCTGCATCCAATCACAGAACCACCGGGTTGGAAGAGACCTTCAAGATCACCGAGTCCAACCCATGCCCTAACACCACCTCAACTAAACCATGGCACTGAGTGCCACATCCAACCTTTTTTTAAACACATCCAGGGATGGTGACTCCACCACTTCCCCAGGCAAATGATTCCAGAACTTTATCACTCTTTCAGTAAAAAACTTTTTCCTAACATGCAACTTAAATTTCCCTTGGTGCAGCCTGAGACTGTGTCCTCTTGTTCTGTCAGTTGCTGCCTGGAAAAAGAGACCAAACCCCCACCTGACTACAACCATCTTTCAGGTAGTTGTAGAGAGTGATACGGTCTCCTCTGAGTCTTTTTTTCTCCAGGCTAAACAGCCCCAGCTCCCTCAGTCATTCCTCATAGGGCTTGTGTTCTGAGCCCTTCACCAGCCTTGTCACGCTCCTTTGGACATGTTCGAGTGTCTCAATGTCCTTCCTGAACTGAGGAGCCCAGAACTGGACACAGCACTCGAGGTGCAGCCTCACCAGTGCCAAGTACAGGGGAAGAATGACTTCCCTGTTCTGCTGGCCACACTATTCCTAATACATGCCGGGATGCCATTGGCCTTGGCCACCAGAGCACACTGCTGGCTCATGTTCAGTCAGCTGTCAATCAGTACCCCCAGGTCCCTTTCTGCCTGGGCACCGTCCAGCCACACTGTCCCCAGCCTGTAGCATTGCATGGGATTATTGTGGCCAAAATGCAGGACTCGGCACTTGGACCTGTTAAACTTCATCTCATTGGACTTTGCCCATCTGTCCAATCATTCCAGGTCTCTTTACAAGCCCTCCTACCTTCCTAACAGATTGACACATGCCCCCAGCTTGGTGTCATCTGCCAATTTACAAATACTAGATTCAATACCCTCATCTATGTCGTCAATAAAAATATTAAACAAAACCAGCCCCAGCACAGATCCCTGACGGACACCACTAGTGACTGGCCACCAACTGGATGGAGCACTGCTCACCACCACTCTCTGGACCTGGCCAACCAGCCAGTTCTCAACCCAGCAAAGAGTGCACTTGTCCAAGCCGTGAGTTGCCAGCTTTTTCAGGAGTTTACAATGGGAAACAGTGCCAAAGGCCTTGCTGAAGTCCAAAGAGACAACGTCCACAGCCTTTCCCACATCCACCAGGTGGGTCACCTGGTCATAAAAGGAGATTAGGTTGGTCAAACATGACCTACCCCTCCTAAACCCATGCTGGCTGGGTCTAATCCCCTGGCCATCCTGTAAGTGTTGTGTGATGGCACTTAAACTGTTCTGTAACCTTACCGGGTACTGAGGTTAGACTGACAGGCTTATAATTTCCAGGATCCTCTTTCCTACCCTTCTTGTGAATGGGCGTCACATTGGCCAGCTTCCAGTCATCTGGAACCTCACCAGTGAGCCAGGACTGCTGGTAAACGATGGAGAGCAGCTTTGCAAGCTCATCTGCCAGCTCCCTCATCTCCCTGAGATGTATCCAACCGCACATGAACTCAGTTGTAAGCAGAGATCGCTTCAGTTGTGAGAGTCAAGGTTGTGGGTGCTGCGAATTGAAACTCCTGGGATAAAGGACACCCTAGGAATGGATCTCTCATCTCCCAAGCATGTAAACTGCTGTTACGCAGAAGGACAACTTCAATCATATCAGTTCTGCTTGGATTCATAAATGAGCAGTTCAGATTGCCTGCGACCCATCCTGGCCAGGGAGACAATGTATTCTCAGTTTGCAATGTAGTTGGAAGGTCAGCCTGTACTTTCTAACACCAGGCAACAGCCTCTCTGCAAAGCTAAGTGCAAATTCTTCTGGGCTTCTCATAGCCAGAGAAGTGGAAAAAAAATTTTGAAAATGTAAAACTCCTTGTCTATCTCCACCAGTTCATATTTTTTAATGTTGAAGTCATTCAGTTACAAATCTATCCCCTCTGCCACCAG
This sequence comes from Entomyzon cyanotis, assembly GCA_024500445.1. Lineage (NCBI taxonomy): Eukaryota > Metazoa > Chordata > Aves > Passeriformes > Meliphagidae > Entomyzon > Entomyzon cyanotis. Next base: position 6,767,874 of record JAKEPQ010000433.1, on the reverse strand, counting down.
TCCTGTCAGATTATCCAGCTTGGTTCCTCCTGCAGACTGGCAATAGCAGCAGCTGTTCAGAGTAGTGCTACATGAATAGCAGAGGCAGGAGCTGCAGCAGGAACCAGCGTGGGGTTTAATGGCCCGAACCAAAGGGTACTTGCTGCCAGCGAGTTCACTTGAAATCTGCCAGAGCCTGCAGCTCCAGTGGCAAGTACATCTCACCAGACCAGCTGTCTGCATGTGTCACTGCTTCAAGGGATTCTCCACACTGGTATCAGTCCAAGGAAGAGCCTTTGACTGGTCCTTGTGGCTCTTGCTCCTTTTTAGGTGGAATATTGACACAGAGCAAGGAGGAAGCAGCCTTGTGTTTCCAGCTGCTATCCACCTGTTTAGGAGATGCCCAGGAAGCATTTACAGACCAGAGTCTGGTTTCACATGAGGAAACCGTGAAGCTCTTACCAGAAAGAGCTCTATCTATCTCTCCAGCTGCCATTAGAGCTACAACTCTGCCTCAGGCACATCCCCACTCAAATCTGCTCATTTCCATCATTTTTTCATTGCTATTCCAAACTGAAAGTGCCACACAAAGTCACTCTGAAAAGCATACCATATCCTACTTAAGCTGTGACTATTGTCTCCTCTGATGCTACTATGTAGTTATTCATATGGCATGACAAGACTCAAGCAGATGGATCTCATTTCAATAAGGCTAAATCTGGTAATTCACACATGAGAGGGTTATGGGCACTGTGAATTGTGAATTCACTGAAGGAAGATAGCAGGAGCTGTGAGAGGCAGCACTTAGGAAATAAGCTGTAAGAATTTCAAATCGTGCATCTTTCAACTAACAGGCAACTTGGAAAACCTCATCAACTGAAAGAGTGTTGAACACAGGATACTTACAGGTAGCGTGGTCCGCTGCCAAGCGGCAGCTGCTGTAGGATCACTTGCACGGCTCCTGCGTGTAACCAGTTCAGATGCACTTAAGTTACTTTTGGTCCTTCGGGACTCCAACTCAGGGGCACTCCAAGAATTAGCCGTGGCACTCGTCCTTGATGAAGTCTGCTCTAGGGAGTCTGTTTTTGAACTATTCCCTTCCACTTCTAAAAGGTCCACTGAGGACCTACACAAGTTTGTGGCACTGGAAGCTGCACTTTTCTCCACTTTGGTTTGAGAGTCCTCCACAGAATGTAGGCCTTGTCTTGTTCTCCAGGAACTTCTCACAGTGACATGCTTTGTTTCGGATGAAGCTGCATCTGACGAGCCATGGCTCTTCCAGATGATTGTCTCAAAAGGTGTATCACTGCTCCTCTCTGTGAGTTCAGAAGTCTTTAGCATAATGCTGCTTCTGGAGACCACTGTTTCGGGTTTACTTCTCGGCACTGCCTCTCCACTTCTGTCTGTCTCAGATACTTTCAGAGCACTTTTATTAATCGAGATCTCAAAGGGTGAAGAGAGACTGTTTGTTATTGATGGTGGAGGCTCATTTGAAGCGACTCTGATGTTGCTGGTGGTAATATGCCTTTCCTTTGCTGCTGTATCTGCACTGGTCCTTGGAGCTGTTGGCTCAGAAGGAAAGATTGTGATACTGCTTGTCATTTTATTTGTTACCATTTTAAAAACAGACTTCTGTTTTTCTGACTCTGCCTCTGAAACAGTCCCTCCCATGACTGCCTTCATATCCTTCTCAACTATTGCAGGTTTAATGATGGCTTTTGATCTCAGAGCTTCTCTTGGGCTGAATGACCTTCTGGATTTCAATCCTCCAGTGCTGGCATCTGATGGTTTTATGCACTGGGTAGAGTCTTCATCATTCACAGTGCTTTTGTCATTTTCAAAAAGTGATGCTCTAAAAACTCCCTTAGAATTAGATAACTGCTTGGCACTGACTTTCTTTCTTGTCTCAGAATCTGACTGAGGGGTTGGTTTTTTGCCTCTTCCTGATTCTTCATCTGAATTAAGTTTTTCCTGGTTACTCTGGATGGTTTTGGAGTCAGTTTTTAAACCCATATTTACATGATCTGTTGCTGAACTTGAAGACTGCTCTGTGTCCGCTTTATCAAGACCTGTGAGAATCTGCAGAATGTCTTCCTGACTCCTGCGGTGATGGGAATGCTTTGTTAGCATTGAAAGCTTCCCACTTTCAAGTGATGTGTCTGCAGCTTCTTTTTCCTGGGAAATTACTGTCCTTTTAGCCCTCCCCTCTGAGGGCTGTCTGTGTGATGCAGCAAAAGTGCTCGCTGCTTCTACTTTAGAGCCAATAGAGTCTGAGGCTGACACACTGGAGGACATGTGGTACCTGTATGCCGAAGCTGTGCCATTGGAAGAGGTGTGGTTACCCCTTGAGAGCTGTGTGTCTCCCAAGCAGTCACTGACTTCAGCCTGACTTGTTTTCAGCTTCTCAGCCAAAGAAGTTGTTGATCCTCCTTTGCTTGACTTTTCATCCCGTGTGTCAGCACCATTTTGGCAGTTGCCATGGAGCACCTGAGACTGCTTTTCAGCCTTGGATCTCAAGCCTGTGTCGCCAACAGGTTTGGAAGGTGCTTTCCAAGACTTCTGCTCCTGTGCAGCAGGAGGATATCGGCTGAGGACTGATGGCTGCTCTTTGGATCGCTTCCCCTCATTCTGCATGATGCAGCCTTCCTTCTGACCAGAAGAAATAGTGGAAACTAAAGATTTCTCTTCCAGTCTTCTTGTATCTGTGACAGCAGTGTCTGAAAGGGCAGATGCACCAGATGCTTTCCCTGCTTTTCTGTTCATTAAGCTTGGACTCAGCACCTGCTTACCACTGTGGCTGTAGCTGTCATTACTGACAGAGAAGTCTCTGTTCCGTGCTCTTTCCCGGCGCTGCTGTGGTGAGAGCTCCCTTGGCTTGTGCTTAGCAGTTGTCAAATCAGTCATGACACCTCTGTATTTAGGTCGGTCATGTTTTCCCCTGCTAGAAAAGCTTGTATCTTCATTTTCAACTTCTCCATTTTCCAGATCTTTCTGTTTTTTTATTTGCATTTTTATTTCTTCTAGCTGACCTGTTAAGAGTTTGTTTTTATTCTGCTCACTCAAATAACTGTCTTGCAGATCACTGTTTTTAGCTCTCACTTTTTTAAGTTCTTCTTCTAAAGATTCAAAATGTTTGATCTGAGTTTTAAGTTTCTCAATTTCTTGGGTGAGATCTTTCACTTTGTTGTCTTCCTGGTTTTTATTCTTTTGGTTTTCCGATTTATTCCTGGTTTCGTTTTCTACATGTTTCAGGTAATCCACACTTCCCTTCCTCCTGGTCTCCTTAGAAGGCAGTGCAGAAGTCAAGTCATCTTCAATTCTCAAATCATTTCTGTCCAGGAGATTGTTGGATGACCTTTCTAGCAAGTTGGATGCATTTCTAGTTTGATCTGCCCTATTTAGTTTATTGTTTTGTTCTAGTTTCTGTGTTAGCTCCTGGATTATTTTTTCATTTTGCTTTTCTCTTTCATTAAAATGTTTTCTTTCTGTGATAAAGCTCATAGCTAAGGATTTCAGCTTTTCTAACTCACCCGTTAAAGTCTGCTCAGTTTTATCCAGCCTGTCCTCAGATGATTCCAGTTCTTTCACTTTCATTCTAAGTATTTCTAATTCTGTAGATATCTTTTTGGTCAAGTTCTTTTCTTCATTGAGGCTAAGACACAGCTGTGTACAGTCGTTCTTGCTCCTGCTGAAGGCCTCCTCCAGCTTCTCCAGCTCTGCCATTCTCCTCTGAAGGAGTTCAATTTCTGACTTCAGATCTCGAGTGAGGCTCTCCTCCTCTTCAAGTTTTTCTTTCATTAATCTGCAAAGCTCTTCAGCCTTCCTAATTTCTTCATCCTTGCCTTCAATCTTCAGCACTCTTTTCCGCAGGGCTTCAATGTCAGCCAGCATGCTGGAGTTGCTGCCTTCTGCCTGGATAACTTTGTCCTGGAGGTCAAGCAGCTCATCCTCTGCTTTCTGCAGATTTTTAGTTGCTTCCTCCAGTTCATCAAGGCGGCGACTAAGGCTCTGCAACTTGAAACGTAGGTGCCGATTTGAGGTTTCCTTGTAACCTGTACATTCTGCCATGGTTATTTTATTCCTCTTAGAATAAAGCTTTTCTTAGTCTGGGTGAATGGGATATACCTTGTGTATTGCTGGTATGTTATTGTTCCTTTGAGTGGAGGCAAGCTCACCCTGAAAGAAAAAATGCTCAAAATCAATATAAGAGCTCGGAATATAAATATCCTCACTGTTTGAATAAGACTATAAATGTTTATATAAATAACTTTTCACTTAAACACATTTCTGAGTACTAAATTAGGTGAAATGAAATTGCAGAGAAGTGCCACAGTCCATTTACTTTGGTTATACAGGGTTTCCAAAAACAGCCTGTATCCCATAGCTGAGGGCAGAAAGTATCCTCCTCTGCTGGTCTTCTCAGGTGGTTTGTGCACCACCAATGGATCCTCACTCAGTGTTCCACAGTCATTGCAGCTGCTCGTGTGTGAGATCCCAGGCCACAGAGGGTCACACGCATGCAAGACTCAGGTCCCTGTACACAGACACGCCCACGCAGCAGACACCTCTCTTTTCAGCATTGCACTACTCTCCCAAAGACACATTAGTTTTGAAGATTCAGGAACCATAAACAGAACTACAAAAATGCCAACTCCAGTCATATGATAACCACTGAAGATAGGGCAAGCCTCCCACGCAGGTTTGCAGATGGAGCGGATCGGGAGCTTCTGCCATGCAACACTGCCAGTATTTCTCCCTCATCTCAGGCTGCCCAGCAGAAATCTTCACCTCAGATGTAGTCACATCCCAAGGACACTCTGCCAGTGGAGTTTCAAGCTTCTCCCTCTCATTTCAAAAGCCGTTGTTGCCGTCAGCTGCCACCCACTCACCCACCCAGGAGATGAGCAGCTCCTTACGCTTCTCCTTGCTGCTGCTGAGCATGAGCAGTGATTAGAATACATGGGCACACTCTATGTGAGCTCTTCCCAGCTCAGCTCAGAGTTGGCAGGGTGTTTTGTTAAACAGCCTCTCTGTGCGTGGAGGGAGGAGCAGGAAGGGACCCCTGGGCAGATCAGAATGGCTGCTGGGGGGATCTGAAGTCCCCCTGTGGAGGAGAGGCTCAGCATTAGCACCATCCTGTTCTGGGCTTTCCTGCCCTGGCTTGAGGCATGGCCCAAAGCATGCGAGGGCTACAGCAAAGCTGAGGGAAGGGAGGGTGACTGCAGATCTTTGATCTGTACCCTTGCTCAGGCAGTCTGTCTTGGAACGGGACTCGACCTCTGGAATTTTTGTGGAGCTCTCTGCAGAGGAAACACTCAGGAGTTTTCTATTGCATGGTGCCAAGAAGTGATGAGCAGGGTGTGGGGGAGACAGGGCTGGTAAGGGAGGGAGAAGCACCCTGACACACACCCTTGGGCTGGAGGTGATCCATTTCCACGTGGGCAGGGGGCCCGGGCTGCAGACAGGCACCTGCCGCGCATGCCACGGGGACCCTCCCAGCGCACACTGGGCATCCTGTGACCTGTCTCCTGAAGGACTTCCCTCACTTCTGGGGAGTCACCATCCTATGTGGTTGGTCTCAGGCTCTTCCAACTCCTGAAAGGAGCATCGCAAACAGTACCTGGAGAGAAACCTTGGTGTCCTGTGCACAGCAGTGCACCCAGCCTTGGCCACATGCCTGTCCCCTCCTTTACCACCAAGACCATGTCCTGCTCCTGGACCACCTTCCCTAATGCTATTCACATACCAACGGGGCCACTGCAGCTCCCTGCAGGCTGGAAAGGCTGCTCAGACCCCAAAAGAACCCCATGAGAAATATCATCTCTCAGAGTGCTCTGAAAACAAAGCCCTGTCCCTACCAGGCCTGGGAACTGGGAGTTAATGGTTAACCCAGCACCAGCTACCGGCTGGCAAGTGAGAGCTGCCTCCTCCCCAGACAGCCAGAGCATGATGGAGGCAGACACGCACAGGGCTGGTGTGTGGTGTTGGATGTGGCACTGGTCTAACACTATCACAGGGTCCAGACAGGCTGTGGGAGCTCTACCCATGTAGGCCTTCAGAGCTGTAACAGAGATGGCTCTGGAACTTCCCAACACACCTCCCCAGCTGACATGACTTACTACCAGAGATGAATGAGGCTAAGTCTAATTAGTTTAACAAGGAGGAGATGTAAAGCAACATCTACCAAAAAGAAGAGAAAGGATCTACAAGAAGTCTCCTAGATGAAGGCCCTTTAACTTCCTGGCATAGCCAGAAGTAACTTCAGTGCTTGGAGACAGAACCAGCCCAAATTAGTATTACAAATAAAGTGCACATTTGTAAGGTTGAGGGGAATTGGCCAATATAAAATATTATCCTAAGTAGTGACTGCTTTGAGGTCATGATTTGAGTTAGGGCTTGGATCAGAGAACTCAAGGGGACTTCCAACCTAAACTACTCTGGCTGTTCATCACTGTTTTTCTCCAGTCTGTGAATGATATCAAAGTATCAGAAGGAATGGTACAGGATTCAAACACAGAAACTATTATTAACACTAATTAATATTGTTGTTGAATATTTAAACAAGAGCTGTTAAATACATCTGATAAAGCTTGTAAATGTACTGGACAATCTGATATGGATGTATGGACTTCATATTTTTCTTTCTCTCTCTTGAAAAAGTGAGCAGTTCTCAGCCTACCTTTATCTTACAATTTTTGCAAAAAACCAAAACATCAAAAACCCAAACCAACAAAAAAAACCAAAACAAAACAACCCACCAAAACAGCCCACCCACCCAAACAAACAAAAAACCCAAACAACAACAAAAACAAACAAACAAAACCACAGGAAGAAAAGAGGATGGTAATTTTCACAAATAGCAAGTGAACTGTGGCACTAGCAAATGTAATAGGGAGAGCTCAGTTTATTGGTACCTCAGATAGCTCTGTTAAAGTCAGATCGAGGACTCTGGCAGGCTGTATTCCCAGACACACTGAAAAGGCTCAATGGTCACAGCAGCAGCTGACATACTCCTACAGCTCAGGAGCAGCTCCTCTTGGCTGTACCAGAGGAATACTGCGTAGAACAGTAGGGATGACATTATTTTGTATGTGGTACTGGACTGTATATGTACACACCCAAGACTGATATATCTCACTTTGCTTAAATACAGAGATACCTACAAAATGGTCTAGAGTCTTCTAGATTCAAAGAGAAAAAGATGCTCAGCTGTCTTCACCTGACCTTGCCAGGGAAATGGGATTTTCCACAGGAGGAAAACTCCTCCCCCACTGACAACAGAGAGCCCAGGCATGGGCTCAGGCATAGGTATCTGGATGGCAGCTGTCTCCCCCAGGAATGATGCCACTCTTTCTCCAGGGGCCATGCATCAAGAACACGAACCGGAAGGTGAGGAAAGTTTTGGAAAAGCTCAGAAAAGCTGTCAGGTGCTCTTCTTTACTCTTTAAAATTTTAAGACCTGATTTCATTTCAACAACAAGGGCAATCCTGCACTAAGCCAAGAGGCACAATAGCACCCCTTTGGATGTGAGTTCTTGAAAGAATGTCGTTCAAATGAGACATGTAGGAAGCCTGGTGGTCTCCAACCACCTGTTACTCAAATAAAATATCAAGGCAAAATATGTGGCCAGTAACTACCTACAAAAAAAAAAGATTTTGTCTGATCTGAAAGGTTTTTTATTAGAGGACATGGAACCAAACCCAAATTTCACATTTTAACCAAGTTGAAGCAGTAATGTAGTACCAAACACTGCAGTGAATTTACCAGGATTCACTATTTAAATTACTCATTCTGATTCTACTTTTCCCCACAGACTTGCCATTGGGTTTTCTGATCTTCCTCAACAAGTGTGCATATCTCCTAACTACATTTACATTTAGAATTATCAGTTGCCTGCTCCCACTGTTTAAGACAGACTGCCTTTAAGGACTCTTCTCACACTGTATGGTTTTGGCTACAGCATCCTGTGAAACAGCTGTGAGAATTCAGTGTTCATGACATTCACTACAGTCATAACTCTCAATTATCCTTCATGTTCTTAAAACTAATTTTTTCTGCATACTCATTTTTGCTCATAATCTACAATTTAATGAAAATATTTCTTTAGCAGCATCATTGGATATAACTTCCCCTGGAACTACTTTATCTTGCCTGCACAAAACACACACAGTTCACAGCTGTGAACAGAGGGGAAAAAAACTCCAGCTAGAAACATTTGCATTAGCTAAACACTTTATGAATTGGGAGATAAGAATCATCTATTTCAGGAACAGCAATTAAATGACTACTATGTGAGGCCTAATCACATGATCTTTGCCAGAATTCCTTAGGCCTGCGATGCTGCTCCTCTCCAAATGCACAGAAGCATCTTACCCTACACATCATCTTCCTTGCTCTGATTTGGTTGTTGGAATGAGTCCCACAAGCACCCACTGCTCTTGGTTTCGGGGTGTCCCCAAAACACTCGTGGGAAAATAACTGTTGGAATCGACTTCTACTATGCTCTCTGTTACGCCAAGATAAAAATGCAGCCAGCTGCCATACATGTCTGTCAAGTACTAGGAGACACTGATATCTCTCACAAGCACATTTTGCATTTAATCTTTGGGTTTTTCAATTTTTTTGCTTGCACTTTTATATTGATAATGCAACATCCCTCACTTCATCATCACAGGATGAGCCTGAGCTCCCAGTGATGGCACTGCTGGTCTACCACAGCACCTATCATCATAGCATATATGATACATTTTGCTTTACCTAATCCTAAAGACAAACAAGAATTATTAATGGCTTAGTCTGCAGCCTCTTTCTACCAATTTACTTGTTTGGTCTTGAAGTTACCAGGGCTTCCTATAGACTCTGGAGAGCAGCACTCATCACAGGCAATAGAAAAATCAACAGATTCAAGCACAGCTATAATCAGAGAATAGAAAAGCAATTTGCCTCATTGGAATTCGAGTCCTTGGGATCCTCTGTGTAGTAAAACCACACAGGCTGAGGTTTGCACTCCTTAGCTGACAGACAGTCCAGTTTCAGCTGAGGAGCAGAGCAGGGCTGTTGTCCATGTTCATATGGATGAAACATATATCTAGTACTACTCCCTCCACTTCCCCAAATGCTGGGGCGAACCTAGATCCCCCCAGTTCTATTTTCTGCTAAATTATTACTCAGAATATCCATGGGAACTATATTTTGCACTGAACACAATGCTAGGAGTGTTTGGACACATCTGGGGAAAGGGAGCTTTAGGCAACACAGGTCTCCGGACTGTATTCAAATTGCATTAGGTGGCTGACAGTCACTTCAGGCATGAGGACAGCTCTGGGGATGCACATCAGTAAAATCTGAGGTAGTGAGGGAGTTCCTCTGAGCAGTCCCCAATGGCTGGGCAGGTCAGAGAGAAGCTGATGAAACTATGCTCCTGTTCTAGTGCACACTTTTCCACCTGAAGTATAGGTTAGGTGTTGGTTGGATTCTGCCCCATGTGCACATACACCTGCAGTTTTAATTAAAAGGTTTCTGGTGTTGCATACATATGCAAGGGAGTGTGAACATGTCACACTCACATACAGTAATGCTGCTGACAAATCATGCTTGTATCATAGCTCAATGTGGTGAGAGCATCAGTGAGACTATTCTTCCCTGCCCCAGGGTAAAATGGGCTGGGAGGAGTACAACATACCATTTCATTTGTAAAGTAAAAATTTTCTGCCATCTATATAGTAAAAGGACATGAGTGTAACAAAGTGCAGCAAATGGCGATACTGTGTCCAGAGCCTTCAGTCAGTTGAAGACAGAAGGAAAGTTTTTCTTAATACGATTTTGCCTTTTGCGAGCTCATTCCAGCACCTGGTTCTTGACTTGACACAATGACATATAGTCATAAGAACAGGAGAAAAACACTCAAGAAAAGAAAAAGGGTATAAAACAAGATAGACTAAACAAGAGCCAAAGTCCCCTATGTGACATCAACCCTGCCACCTGCAGGCATCTAACAAGCTCCTGGGACAGCTGAGGAGGCAGATGATGTATTTGCTTACACAGGATGGGGACAGAGACTCCCTGGACCCACTGAACATAAAGGCAGAATGCCAAGTGACTTTTGAGGATGCACATATTTTGAGGGATGAACTGTCTCAGAAATGCTTGCATCTAATGGGAGAGGAAATTCTAAAAGTCAGAAAAATGCTCAACAATCTGGAAGTGGATTGACTATTGACTAATACAATATGAGACTAGTTACATGTGAAATAGTAAGACAGCAGCCAAAAATAAGCACAGCAACCACAACCTTCAAGGAAACCCCAATTATGACACCAAATAGCATCCACAGCAATGTGAGATGCTGCATCAGGCTCTGCAGATGCAGGAGAGGATCTGGCACATAACTGAGTAACACTGACCCTACGTCAACACTGCGATCACCCAGTGAACTCCTCAGCGCTGCTCTTCTTGCAATGTAAAACTAATTTCCCTACATGGAGCTGGCAGGGCCAGTGCAAAAGCAGCAGAGCACAAAGCCACCCATGGCTGCTCACAGCAGATACTTTGAGTAGCACTGGGGTTTGAGCAGATGTGCTTTACTGTGCATGGCACAGAAGAGATTTTGCTTTCTTCTACAAAGCCACTCTCCTCTGGCTCCCCTTTGAAATCACTGCTTGACTCACACTGGAAGGGCTCACTGAGACCAGGTCTGAGCATTTGCTGACCAGGTGCAGCATCTTCCTTTCAGCAATACAGAACAGTGTTAACCTGCACAAGTGCCAAAGAGAGCGCTGCTAGTGGCATCCTTGCCCTGGGAGCCCCATGGCAAGGAAGATATCACCCATACAACAGAGCTCTTGATCAGAAATGGATTGATACTTTCAAAGCCCCTCAGGATGTTACTCCTATGTGCCATCCTGCACTGGAATCAAAGCTGAGAAAGATGTTTTATTTCTTCCCATGCTGCCACTTGTACTGTCCTCAGAAGCAGATTTTACTGTCACATTTGATTTCACAAACACTATGCAGGCATCTCTTCAGCAAGTCACAAACTTGGCAGCATACTGCAGATGGCATGGGAAAAGCAGCCCCAGCTCAGTGGTGCTTTTGTAATATTTACTGGACACAGAGGTCTCCTACCTCCTTCACCCTCCATCCCTCCCTCCCATCTCCATTAAGCTCAGCACTGAAAGGGCTTCAAGGGCCATGGCTGTCACTACCATAATATGTGCTAGCATGAAGGTAGCTGAGCCACCCATGGACTAGCTGAAAGCCCCAGGATCCAAACTTTGGGAGAGCCCTGAGAAGATTCAGGGGAGATTCAAAGCAAGCAAGATCCAGAAAATTGTTAGAAAAATGCATCAAATATTTCAAAGATTACTGAATGCGAAGAACCCAAGGTTCTATGACTCAGGTAGTCCCTGGAAGCAGACAACAGGGAAACTCATATTCATTATTCTCACTGGAGGACCCCAACATCTGCTTTGGGCTACTGGTATAGCTAGGATGCTGAGGAGAGAGGCACCTCAATTGGACCTACAGTGCCGCCTTCTCTCTTCCTTTTCTTCTCTCCTGCATCACTGCATCTTGTGCTTCTCCAACTTCCATTATGCCCAGATATTTAGCATATAGTAAATGCTCTTCTCAGATTTATTTTTCACACTATCACTTTAATAAGCTTGACTCCTGAACTTGCTCTTCTACCCTCTTCATCTGGCCACCAAAAATCTTACCTTTTTGAGCACAGCGCTATTCCCTCCACCCTCTTCTGTCATGCTTGTGCTGAAGTCTGGGCCAGTAATATAAATCCCAGTTCCTGCTGGTGTTTCCACTCCCTCGTCCCATCCTGTTACCTTCTGCTTTTCTCTGGTTGGGCTCACTCTGTCCAGTGCCCTACTTCTGCTTGTATGTAGTGTTACATGAAAGTAACACTACATGTAGTGCTGCATGAAAGCTAAAACTTTATGGGTTCATAAAGTAGCAATAAGATGCATTAATGGAAGAAAAATCCCTCAAGGTCATTAATACAGGGACAGGGACCCACTCCTAGTTCAGCAAGACTGCTTGAGACAAAACTTGGATGCTAGGAGAATCCTTTGACCTGCATGATTGCACACCTCCCCTATCCCTCTCCTCCTTCTTAGGAGTCCATTTTCCAGCCATTGCTCTCATCCAGTAGAGCTCTCATTATCTTCTTGGGCTCTTTTATTATCCTGTCACAAACACCTGTCCAGGTGAAACAGGACTAACACTGCACATCTGACAAGTACCACAGTGCAAATTGGCCACACACCCAAAAGCATAAACACTCACAATTTTTCATCCAGTAATATCTACATAGCTGGGAAAGGCCTGCCTGGTACAATACACTTAATACAATTAACTTCAAGTACTCATAACCATCTCTGAATCATTTTGCTCATTAGGCATAGCCAGCTCTAACCTTCACATTCTTCCTAATGCCATACCCAAGAGCCACATGGCTACAGATACATCCCTGTTGGCATGAAAATTACAGAGTATTTGTGTGTTTCTCTGCATCCTGTCTGATACATGGCACATTCCACTCTCCTAACAGAGTAGAAGGACATCCCAGTCGGTTTCTTTGCAGAAACATTCCTTTGATTGCTGTAAGTTTTTCTGGCCAAAAGGTTGGCTCAGCCATTTTGAGGTTTCCATGCAGATGCCTACAAACCCTGCAGAAAATTGGGATTACCCCAAAAGTCCTCCCAGAAAAATGAGCTCATGAACTCTGTAGCACAGACAACTGGCTACTCATGCGACTTTCTCCCTGGAAGAAGTTTGTAAGTGCTAAAAGTAAAGCTTTTCAGCTCCCTTACAGCTGCCACAGGAACAGCTTGGGGAGTTGCCATAGCTACTGCTCGTCCTAGACTGCTACAGCTCCCAATCCACCCATTTTCTGCCTCGGACAGAAATGAAAGGACAGGCAGGCAACCAGCCTGTGTGTGCGTGCCTGCCCAGCCTGGGCTGAGAAACACAATTCAGAGAACTTCCAGCGGATCTCAAAAGCTGGGACAGAGCAGAGCTTTGGAAAAAGGAAGCCTACAGGCCCCAAAACACCTGCAGCAGCGTCTGAAGGCCAAGGCAGCAATGTGGCTGCAAGGCAAACCCATGAGGGGAGCTTAAGCAGTGTGCTATGCAACAGTGCAAACAATGGGATACACCTCTCATCCCTACCCATGCAGTCCCATCTATGGTGTCCAACATAAGAGTGTGTACTCCATGCCCCAGTCGTATTTCCTCTTGGCCCAGCAATGCTGCTTTCCACACAGTTTAAACGCATTTCAGAAGAAAGCAGCAGCTCTGCTAATCACCCCGATGAGCAGGGACCCAGGCTGCCTGTTGCTGTCAAGGAGCAACTCCAAAAGCCACAGCAGCTCATTTGATTCACCCCAAAAAGGCCACAGGGTATCACACTGAATCCCAACCCATCATTGCTGGACTTCCCCAGCAACCCAGACTGGTCTCTTGATGCAGTGTTGCACAGCTCTTTTCCATGGTCTATTTTCAACATTGTTTTGGACATCCCACTGAAATAAATCAGTTGCCACAGCAGTGGCTCTCTAGCCCTGAGACCACATGATAATGCTCTAAGAAGAAGCTGGAAGCTGGCACTCTTCAGGTTTTTCAAGCAGTATCTTGGCAGTACCTTTTGACAGTATTTGTTCAAAGATTCTCCCAGCTCCTCTTTCTTCTGCTGCCCATTTATCATAAGGTTTATAAACTGTCTGTCCTGAGGTCCACGCTCTGATGAAAACACAAGTTTCCTTGCTTGTGTTGCAATCTAGAATCCCATGCTTTGTTCTGCTTCAGCCATTTAAACAAGTACTGGGTCTGTTGCCACTTGTTCAAGGATGCCCCAAACTGTCCTGATACTGCAGCTCTGGAGCAGTATGTGCTGGCTGAGCTGGATCTGATGCCATCTCACTCCCAGCTGCATATTCCCTCTTGTTATGCACACTTACACATCCCTATCCCAAGCATTCACGCAGGACTTATATAGGCTAAAACTAACCTTATTAAGGTAAGAAATAGTGGACAGAAAAATGTTTGTCCCAGCACAAAGCAGTACAAGGTATGAACAAGAGTGAAAGTGAGCAGCAGAGGAACAAGGAAGGCAGAGGCAGAAGAAAGCACCATTTCTCCATCAGCAAGACTTCTGACTGCCCACAGCTGCCATGTGCCCTTCTTAAGGAAAAAAATGACAGAGCTCTTATTAGCACCCACTTACATAAGCACTTCAGCAGAAAGCTTTCTGAATTTGCACTTCAACTTTGAACTCACACCTTCCTGAAGGAGCCAGTGTCCACACATGACACTGGCAATGTAGGAACTGCCCTGACTGCCACCCTCCATCAACACAGCTCTCTACATTAGTAAACGCAATTGAGGACACTCTTAGCTGAGTCACAGAGGCAAAGGCTAACTCTGAAAATCTATGGAAGGACTTTGTAAGTCTCACCAGGGAAATTAAAGATGGCAATTAGTATCCTATCAGCATTAAATTACAGAATGTGGGAAAAAACATCCTAATTTTACAAGAAAAATAACAAGCTTTCAATTTACCTCAACCATTCAGGAAACTATCAGCTCATTGCTCCCCAGTGGTCAAAACCCAAGTCTAATACTATGAGTTACTAGTAAATAAGTGCAACACAAGAAGAGAACATCAATTTGCCAGTGTATCAACCCATGGCATGCCAGCATCTCCAAGGCTATTTGCAATTCTCAGCCTCTGCTGCCAGCTAGAACAGATATGCAACAAAGATGATCATAAGTATGATTTCTGAAGAGGAAAAACCCTGAAAAACCTGGAAAATTAAATTACCCAGGAGGAATAGGACAGATCTATAAAATTATGATTAGTTTGGAGAAAAGGGATATGAACAATTGTCCCCTCTGTGCAGTCACAACAAACATGGAGAGATGCTGCTCCTCGTGGCATGCAGATAAGCTGTTGGACTCTGCCACAAGATGCTGTGGCCATTAGACATTTCCATGGGTTTGGGAAAACACAAAGTAACACAGTAAGACATTTCTTGAGGTTTAGTAAATCCACAGAAGCCACACCCAGCTCTGTCAGTGTCCATGCCACACCAGGATGGAGACTGGGAGAACACAGAGAAACTACTTACCACAGGTGGTTTTCCCAGTTTCTGATCTTTCCCTAGGGCCCTGTTCTTGGCCACTGCAAAAATACTGGGCTAGATACACTTATGGTCTGAGCCAGGACAAACAAAATGGCCTTGGGTAGGAAAGTCAAACGCAGCTTGAAGATCTGTCCTACTGGATTTGCAGGAGCTGGGTGAAACCAGAATCATGGCAACCACATACAGTGGCTCTTCATGGACAACAGGCCAGGGCTATCAGCAGCTATGCTTTGCTTTATGACTTCAACCAGATGTAAAAACCCTGGATACTACATTGCACAACAGTGTACCTCAACAGTGTGAGTAAAGAATGGGTTCATCTCACCCACATCAGCCCTCAGCACACTCCCAGAGGCAGCAGAGCTACAAGGTGAAGCCAAAGCACACCCAACACCCAGGTCTGCTGCTAAATCCTCTGATACTGAAGCTAACACAGAAGGTGACTGAGGTGACCTACTCCTGTCCTTGGTATTTCAAATCCCAATAAGACTATGCACAGCTAGGCTGTTTGAATAGGTGCTGTGGGCTGGACACTTGTTTCTGTGTTGTTCAGCATCTGCTGTTTCAGAATTGCTTTGACTCCACACTTGCCTGGAGGTGGAGGTCCTGCAAGGAGGCAGCAACACACAATTTCACTGAAGGAATGTTCTGATCTCCTACCACAACCCAAGACAGAGCTGTAAACAGATTATTTAACAATCTAATTTGCATCTGACTTTTTTCTTTTTTTTTAAGTAGGTTGTTTTGTGGCAGCCTCAATGAACAAGACTGCTCATCATCAAGAGCAACACAAAATCCAAACTAGCTTAAACTCTGATAAAGGAGACTGATCCCAGGTTAAGGAGGCTGTCATCTCTAAAGCCAAAGGTAGAGTCTGAAGTATGAAGAATTTAAGTTAAATGGAGAATGAACTGCAACATTCAAATTCATGGCTGCTGGTAATGAACTGTTGCTAAACTGAGTCACACTCTATAGCTGAAGAAGCAGCAGACATAAGGAAGACTTTATTAAGGCTTTTGACAGTGCTTCCCACTTGGATTTCCATAAGCACAGTAGGAAACACATGTCTAGAGGAAACCACAATGAGACAGAAAGCCCAGGATTCCCTGAAACTGTTCCCTGATGTCAAGGGAAGCACCAAAACAGAGAACAGGAGGGCTCACAGCAGAAAGCAGAGGTAAGAGTTTTCTTCCACCTATCTACAAGGCTATCTTGTGTGAAGAAGGCAAGTTGTGCTGTGGACACATTAAGAGAAGAAATGTACACACAGCAGGTAATTTTTGTTTTCCTGATGATACTGGTGCCATGATAGTGTCTTCAGGTCTTCGCTACAGGTTCACACTCTGAAGAATATGACCACACAAAGGGATCACTGGGGCATCAACATGCTATCCAAGAATCAGTCATGCTAGCAGGCAACGCCGTGCTGCACTGAAGATGCAACTGCAGCGTCACAGGCACTCAAGAGGCACAGCTCTCCTCACAAGCTGCCCATGCAGTTCCTTGCTGGCTTACTCCCACGTCCCACTCACAGCCCACCTGTATGCAGGGCTCAGCCACCTGCAGCATGGAGCACAAACTCAGCATCAAGCGCTGAGTAGAACTGCTGTTCCACACAACCACAGGTACCCAAACAGATGCTGAAAGCCAAAGGTAAGCAGGGCAGCCCCTTGGCATCTCTCCCAGCTTTCCTATGCTGGGAAATCCTGCCACCTGACGTCAAGATCCTACTCAGACCTACCTTTGTATGGTTTGAGGAAAGAACCTAGCTTATCTCTCTGCTTGATGTCCATCTCTTTGGACAGTAGCTGTGTCCCCAAAATGTAGTCTGCTAGAACTGTGCATTCATTATAAAAATGTTCAGGCATCCTCCACAGACAAAAAAAATAAGTGGGCAGCACTGTCAGATGACTGCTCACCTGATCCCAGTTTGCTAAGGCCGAGTGGATGAATGGCTTCTTAGAGACTGGACTGTCATCAGTGACCAAAAAGAGCATTAGGGTACACCTGTATCAGTACATGAGGCTGGCTTAGGTCTGTCCTCTGTGCCAAGGACAACTGGCATGGAACAACCCCTGCCCTTTTAAACCTGCTTTACCTCCAAACATGACAGGCCTTGCTAACTTCTGAGCGATCCCCAGAAGATGTCTGGGAAGGTCCAGGCCCAGCTATACCAAGAACTCTAAAAACATAAAGCAGCATTGATGACAGTGTTCCATGGATCAGGACTGCCTCCTTAGTACTAGTAGGGAAAATCTTGCAGGAATAGCTTAGACAGTCAACTTTAGCTCCATTTCAGGAAAGGTGCCCTGTCCCCTCTGCATACCTTGCCCTGCACCTCATTCTGCTCCATGCACACAGGAATTTGTTCTGAGCAGGTCCAGCAGGCACTGCACAGATCCTCAGACTGACAGCATGGTGGCACAAGGAAATAAAATGTGACCTGAAATAAAAATGATCATTCATATTTCAGTAAGTGTCTAAATTTTAATTTTCTATTAATCTTTACTAACAGCCCTTTAACTCAAAAATTCTAAGCAGACATCAGAACTGATTATTCTGATAAAATTAAATATTCAAGCATAAGCCCAGTTTTAACTTCTGTCTTGTAGGTCCGCTTTATAAATCATTGGCATTGCTATCCACCCATGGAACAGAGCAGCCCTACCATTAGAATGAAACATGATCATCGGAAATCTCCCAAATCAGTGGAAGTTTTTCCCCAAGTCTCTGCAGAGTTGCACTTGCTGAGGGCATCCCTCTTCAGGGTATGCTGCTGGTCCCCTTGATTTATCTGCAAGAACCTTTCCCTGGCCTGGCTAACACCTGACACAGCCTCCCCCACGCAAATCCAGCACTTACCCCATTTAGTGCAGAGGCAGAAGATTAAATTTGCTGGCACTTTTTCAGGACTCTGCTATGGGATGGATGGACAGCAGTATTTCTGCAGGCATGCTCAGCAGTCTGGTCTGCCCTGTGCTTGCAGCCTAAATGCACAGGGCTGAACAAAGACTGTAATTAGTAGCAATTCAGACTCACGGACAGGCCCCTGAGGAAGCCAGGGAATCTGATTCAGGTTACAGGTGCCACTGCTGCTACTCTTGGACCAAACCAGGGTTTAGACTTGAACTGTGAACTCCCGGTGACAAGGCTGTGTGTTAGGGGAACTGCAGTGCCTGGCATGCAGGCATGCTGGCAGGGGCAGCACTGCAGCAGCTCAAGCACATGCTGGAGCTCACTGCAGCTTTTGGACAAGCATCTGTTAGAGAGGTGGGAGAGACGAGCAGCGTACCTCAGCTCAGCTGCCTGGAAAACAGCAGGGGTTAACATCACCGTCATGAAAAGCCCAGGAGGAATCTGTCAGCCATTTGAAATGCTTCTGGCATAAAGGCTGGCCGGCTTGGGTTACACCAGCAGCATCACTTCCAGCTTGAGGTAAACTTTTCGGCTGCAATTCATGAAATCTACACACTCTGAAGCAAGACACTGGGTGCTGCTACCAAAACAAGGTACCATCACCAGCTCAGGGTCTCTTCAAGAGCCGCTTGGTTGCCCTGCAGAAGCAACAGCTGAACCAAGCAAGTGTCCAGGACAGCAGGCAGGCAAGATGAGACAGGATGCTTCAGTGGGATGCCCTTCCATTAGCATGGTACCCACGCACCACAGGCACTGACTCACAGGCAGCACAGCCAAAGCCTAGGTGATTTCTCTCCAAAGTCACAAGAACTAGGTGAACCACAGATACAGTGTCTCAGAACCACTTGTACAGGTAAATGAAGGCTGGCTGAGTAACCAGCACACTGTGAGTAATCTCTAGATCCTTCAGGGCTTCCCAATACAAAGAGTTGGTAACTCTGTCCCCTGGCTGTACCACAAATACTAATTGTGATCTTGGACTCCCCTATAATAACTGGCTTTTTTTTTTCCTCTGAGCTCCCAACCTGCAGCTTTTTTTTCACTGGCAAGTGTGAAGTCAAATGAAAAGAGGTGTTCAGGAACTTATAAATCACTCTTAAATGTGATTTGCCCAATGAAGACAGCTGGGAAGTGGACTGGAAGATCCTAACAGTAGACTTTATGTTCAATTTATTGATGAAAATACCCTCAGGTAACAAAAAAAGTAAATAAATAACATTTACAAACAGATCACAGCCTGGATCTTTTAAGGTAAATGCTGCCTTTTTGAGAGCATGCTTGCAGCTGTGGGGACTTTAACCTCAAAATTAACACTCCATGGACAATGGGGAGACTCCAAGACAAGCTGCCAAGATGGTGTAATGACACTGGGCAGCTGTCCCACTGAAAACTGCCCACTTGAAAGCCTTGATGAATTTACAGATGGAATACACTCACTTGAAGGCTGAGCCTCTCAAAATGACAACAGGTATAACGGACACACAGCATTGTTCTAGGACCAGGGCAAACAGAACACAAAGGTGAGGGCACCTCATTGCCCTAGCACGCAGAGACCAGCTGCATGTCCTGCACTACAGACTCTGCTCTGGGAAGAGGTGCAAGGGCACCTGATGTTCTCCACAAGCTAGAGGTCCAAGGACTGGCTGAGGCAGTATTACTGAGCAGTTACTGTTGGGATTCTCCTTAATGCAGAAAGAGATAGCAGAGGGATACCTGGGCTCTGCTTCTTCTTTCCAAAAATGGGCCAGATTATTCCTCACTTGCTTGGGGGAAAGTGTCTCCTCAGTGCTTGGGGATAAAGTGTCTCCTTTGACCAGGGAGGGCACTGAAACAGCAGAACAGCCTTAACTTCCCAGAGAGGTCATCCTCAGCATCCAACTGCCTCCTTCATCCTTCAAGTAGGCAGCTAAGAAGCTGTTTGGAGTCAGAAGTGTGGGACGGGATTTCCATTAGGAAGGTTCTGAGCCATACTTCTCCCACTGACAAGGCTGAATAACATCACCAACTTCAAAATTCTTCCATCTCCCACCAGCCTCTTGCCTACAGGGCATGAAAGGGTTAAAGATGCCACTCAGCTCATGACTATCATGGTAAAACTTTGTTCCTAATTCCCCATTTCATGATGCTGGAGAACCAATAATCTTTAAATGCCCTATATTAACAAGAAAGAGGCAGTCCTACAGGGCAGTCTCCATTTGCTTTCAACTCCACTGGTTATCCAAGGTTTTTGACTAATGGACAACAGACATACAAATTCTACTGCTATGGGAGCACACGTATTCCTGCAAGCATTACACAAGATGCTAATGATGAAATCTGCAGGCTTAATGGCAAGCATTAATTTATCTGAATTCCATCCTAAAAGAAGATCAGTGCTAAGAGGACATATGCTTTCTTTGCAGCATGTTTAAGCAGTAAAGAGTGAGAAATAGGGCATAAGGCAAAAGTGGCAGCAGAGGATCCCCTCCAGCACTTTTCCAGGGCATGGCTGTCTAACAGTGTTCACTTGCATTGTTATTTGCGTGTCCTTTTCCCCCTTGTATTCTAAGGAAGGAAGGAAGGACGGACGGACTGGTGTGGCTGTACTGAGACAGGATCACACTGCTTCCCCCACCATGCTGCTCCTTTCTACAGAGGGAAAGAGTAGGAAATTCACATTTTCTCTCTCATCTTTAGTTGGCAGTAAGTTAACCCCAGTCCAGCTCCCATTTCAAACAGGGTTAGTGTCCAAAGCTGGAGCAGGTTGCTCCGGACTGCATTAAGTTGTGAAAATCTCTGGGGTCAGAAATGCCCCAGCCCCTCGGGACCTGTTCCCTGTCAGAACAATCTCAGGAAGAAAATTATTTTCCTTTATGTTCAGTCAGAATTTACCATGCTGCAACTTTCTGCATCTAGAATGGGGCAACTCCCAGCATCAGTCCAGACTGGCAGATAAACAGATTGAGAGCAGCCCTGTAGAGACAGACTTGGGGGTATTGGCAGACAAAAAATTGGACATGACCCAGCAATGTGTGCTTGCAGCCCAGAAAGCCAACAGTGTCCTTGGCTTCATCAAAAAAATTATGGCCAGCAGGGCAAGGGAAGTGATTCTCCCGCTTTGCCCTCATGAGACCCCATCTGGAGCACTGCATATGGAGTTCTGGAGTCCGCAGAAAGACTACAGCCTCACAAGAGGCCACAGAAAAAAAAGATACAAGGGCTATAATACTTTTGTGAGAGAGTTGGAGTTGTTTAGTCTGGAAGAGAGAAGACTCTTGGGAGACCTTACAGTGGCCTTTCAATATATAAAGAGGGTTTATAAGAAAGACACAGAAAGACTTTTTACTTCTTTACTACTTTCACTATAGTGATGAGATGTGGGCAATGGTTTCAAAAAACCAATGGTTTCAAACTAAAAGAGAGCAGGTTAAGATTGGATATTAAGAAGAAATTCTTCCCTGTGAAGGTAGTGAGTCACAGGCACAAGTTGCCCAAAGAAGCTGTGGATGTCCCATCCCTGAAAGTGTCCAAGGTCAAGCTGGATGGGGCTTTAGACACCCTGGTCTAGTGAAAGATCCACCTGAATCTCATGACACTTCAGATACCACCTCACCAGTACTGTGCAGAAGAGAACAACTTTCTCTTGATCTGCCTCACATGCAGTCACTACCATGCTGCCAATGCTTTGCTGACCCTGTCCAGCTTCCTGCTACCATTCTTGCTTATGCAGAGGAGAGATGCTCTATGTGCCCCACCAGCTCACACACAGCTGGGCTCCAAAGAAAGGACTGTGCTGAACTCAGCCACATGCTCCAGCAGTTGCAGCAGTCACTAGAGACACATAGGACAGAGATTACTAAAAAAAGAAAAAAGGGAAAAAAAAAGAAAAAAACCACCCCGCTCTGCAAATCAGCTCAAAGTGTAGGCACCAGAGGAAAAGTGAACGGAGGTGATCTGTGTGTAAGGACTTGGGAGCATGTTTCTGTTGTAAGACAGCCAGAGAAAGCAAGAGAATGGGGCTTGCCACCCCTACTGCTTGAGAAGGGAAATGTGGGGCAGGTGACCCAGGCCTGAGGAGTGTCACCTGGCAATCAAGGTAGTCAGCACAGCACAGCTGTTTGCCTGAACTCAGAAGTTGCTCTTTCACTCTGCCTACGCCTCAAGCCAGCCTCTCAGCCCAGCTCTTAAACACCAGCTACCAGCAGCTTGTTTGTGGTCTAGGCTCTGCAGGGACTACACACCAGAGAGACCCATCTTTCCATCACTGCTGGAAAAGAGTTCCCCACCTCCACAGCTGGTAATGCTTCACTGCAGCATTGTTCCTGCAGTCACCTGCAAACACGCAATTCCACAGCTTTCCCAGAGCACTGCTGATACTTGCTCTCCCCTTCTAACCTTTGACAGTGGTTACAGACAAAAGGAAAAGCCCTATTCCAAACTGCGCCTCTTGTTCCCAAGCTCCACCCAATGCAAAAAAGGTAACATCCAGAGAATTTTAGAGCATAGGCAGGCAAGTTAAAATATACCAACAGCCAAAACTCACATAGAAATATCAACACTCACATTACATAGGACACCTTTATGCAAAGACATTAGTCACACTCAACAACATTAAAAACAATCCTGAAGAGCAGCTATACAGAATGGGATGCAGAAAACAGAGTGAGAGGCTTCATTAGGAATTCTCAATTGCTTCAAATTCTCACCACAAAGCAGTACTAGTAGTTATTTATTATCATCCAGGAATTATTGTTTTCCAGTAAAACCAGACATATTTCCAAATAATTCATACTACCTGAGAAATTAATGTTTTTGCAGCTCTGTTCCAGATCCTAGGTCAGGAATCTCCATTCTATTCCGGTAAATTCCACTTAGATATCACATGTAACAACAAGTTCTTGAAGCAGTTTCATCAGATTTTCCCTTTAAGGTAACCCACAGCACTCCCACGTGAGGCACAGGCACCTCAAAGGCACAAGCAGCTGAAAGTGCTGCAGTGGAATCAGATGATCAGCACAACCTTGGAGCCTCTGCAGCCTCCTTTCAGTTTTGGAAACATATACTGTGATTTTCAAACCAATCCAATGGGGAAGACACAACCAGTGCTGAACCTTAAGACCCAGATAATGCATATAAATGCAATTTATATTAAAGCAATTTTGAGAATGAATGCGAAAACAAAGTCTGACAGATTTTGCTGCAACACATACCGAGGGTGCAGCACTGCAGCAAAAACTGTCACTCCCATCTGTACACAGCTGTGCGGCATGCAGCACGGGTGGCAGGGCTGATGACATCAGGCAGCAGAGGCACACCGTCAGGAGTTGTTGCTGCATAGCCCAGGGCTGTGCTACCTTTCTGCAAGCACTGCATTGCAAGCAACAGCAGAGGAAAACGTAAAAAGAAACATTCAAGGTAAAGAGAAACATTCTTCAGCTAATTAAAGAGTTGCTTGAGCTTATGTTCATGGTGATCAGTCATTAGGGTCATCAGTCATTAGAAAGACATTTTCAGCTTACAGTGAAGCCACCGTTTCTAGAGGTCTATTAGAGCACTACAACACTTACAGGAGAAGTAGGAACACAGGCCCTACTGTGTCACACAACAACATGCTCCCTCTTTTGCTCCCACACCACCTTTACCTACTTTGGCACTTGCACTTCCAGTGCTGTGTATTTGCTGTCACCTGCTCCTGCACCCTCAGAGGAGATGGGAGCAGTCAATGGGATGACCTGCTACATGTTGCCCACTGGCTCCCGGAGTGGGAGAGCTGCTGGTCTGGAGCAGAGGTGATGTGTGCCACCAGAAGGCACCTTCCTCAGCTGCCCCACAGGTAAGGCAGCCCTCTCACATCACCTGCCTACAGCCATAGATGCTTTCCTCTCCTACTGCGCAGCCTGACACATGAGCCCCAAGCTCCAGTGGTTTTGTAATATTAACCACCAAAGCCGAATTCTACCAGGGCTAAGAAAGCCTTGGCTCTCATCTCCTGCTGCTCTGCTTTCTCAGAGGCATGCAGTGCACACTCAATGCATGCTAATTTTGTTAAACTTCCAACATAAAAGGAAAACAACCATTTTTAAAAGGCCCTAAACCAAACTGTTACATAAAAAAAAAATTTAAAAAAGTCATAGCAGTTTGGTCCCAACAATTGAACATTTAGATGTTTACTCGAATGCTTCATTGTTTTCTTATTTATAAGAACCAAAAATAGTTTCCAAAATTATCTCTGAATTGATGTTGCTACGTATGTAAAGGCCTAAAATAGGCAGAGTATTAATTTAGAAAATTGAATACACAACAGGGGAGGAAAATTTGAGCAGGCAAGTGAACCCTGACTGTTACTGGGTCAAATTATAAAAGAGAAGCAACACTATTTGCAAGGCATCTGAATGAAATCTGTCCTACTACTTCAGAGCCAAACAATCACAAATCCAAACAAGGAACATGGGGTTTTGTGGCAAAAAAAAAAAAAAAATTAAAAAAAAAATCTTATTTAGATCAATGCCCCCTCCCTCCCCTCCAGGCATCAAGTTTGCAAGTTGAAATCACAAACCTCAAAACCGGCTGAGTTAATGAGTTAATTTGATACTAAGTAAGGTTTGATACTATGGCCTGGGCAGCACAGCAGGTCAAACTGTGACTTAAAAAGCAATGAGCTAGATAAATTCAGACCTATACGTGTTTACATGCAGAGGCTTCTCCACTCAGTACTGATTAAAAATCATTAAAGCTTACACTTTCCCCTTTGTGACTTGAAGCAGCAAAACTACCACATTCCTTGCAAATCAGGGCAGACAGCAAGGAGAAGTGAAGAGGAAGTATCTACATTTGACATTGCATGTCTCCTACTGTTTCATCGTAGGGTACCCGGGAGCCTGCCTGTCAGAAGTGGGATCTGCCCATGCAACCAGGCCAGTCTGCTTGCATCTGCCACCAAGGGAGGATAGTG
Source organism: Entomyzon cyanotis (assembly GCA_024500445.1). NCBI lineage: Eukaryota > Metazoa > Chordata > Aves > Passeriformes > Meliphagidae > Entomyzon > Entomyzon cyanotis. The sequence continues at coordinate 6,742,892 of JAKEPQ010000433.1, read as the reverse complement.
AGCATGGCTGGGTTGTGGACAGCTGGTTCCTTGACACACAGGGCAGGGCAGGGCAGGGCAGGGCAGGATGACAGCTATTATGCTGCAGCAGGCCAAGGAGCAGCCATACGGAAGTTTCCAGCTCATACAAAGTATTTACACACATGAGACCAGAGCACTTTGCTGGCCCAAGTTCAGTACAGCTGCTCAGAGCCCAGATGATACGACTCTAAAGTTACTTTGTGAGGAAGACACTTGAGGTTTGCTCAACCCAACAAAGCTCTGACAAACAGGGCCAAAAGGATTGGGAATTAATAAATGTAGGAAATTTTCCACTGAAGTCCTCTAAACACGATGTCTGTACTCTGCCCAAACCTGGGCAACACTTTGTGCAAGCAGGAACTTTGCAAAGGTAGCACATCTAAACTCACTGTGAAAGTATGGTGGTGACAGAGATCTCAATGCAGGCAGTAATGCTTAGTATGCTCAAGGGACGCTATCACTGCCCAAGTGACCTCACAGACTTCGGATCAGATCCTCAAACTTAAGTTTTATAGTCATTTTCAGGTGGCCCTGCACTGCACCTGTCTCCTTCTAGCCTCCTTCTAGCTCCGTTGGCCAGCATAAAGCAGCCCTGCAGCCAAGTTGGGAATCAGGCAGGGCTAAAGGAAGTGGAGGGAAGGCTGATGGTTAATTTTCACCCAGATCAACTCCCTGAACATGGCTGCATGGGGTTTTTGTCAGCTGGGGTAGGGCTAGAAAGGGCACTTGGAGGAGAAAGCAGATACGACAAGGAGAAAGGCAAACCCACCTCCTCCACGCACAGTGCCCACCTGCACTGATGTAGCACTTCCCAGATCCATGACCGGAGAGGATGTGAAAATCCCTGTCTCTCCTCCAACTTGACAAGAACAAGCAGCCACTCTCATCTGCCCACTGTCACACAGAAACAAACTCACGAGCTTATGTGTTCTTATACTTTATACCTGTGTACTGGCAACTTTATTCCTAAGCAAAGAAATTATCAGTTTCCTTCCTGGGGTTAATGGTGTGGATCCTAAGGGGCTCTACTATGGGAAGACCTTCTCATGGCACTGAGAGTAGGCTGCAGAGTAGGCTGAGTGCTAAGTATAACATTAAAACGCATCTTTTTCTAAACACCCGCTCTCCTTTCAGCCCATCATTCACAGGGTGCATTCACCTTTCTGGACTCTCTTTCTACGAGAAATTAAAATATTCAGGAATGCAAATGTTACATTTGCTGCACCAACTACTGCAAGAAAGTGCATAGCATTCATGCCTCTGTGCATGCTGCTGTCACGCTTAAGTAAAGCTGTGTGTTGTACCTGCACATCTTACTCCATCCAGGTGAGGGTTAAAGAACACAGGGCTGAAGCATCCTTACAACTCCTTTTCTACCAAGGTTAGGGACTCAGCAGGGGAACATCACTGCCAAAACCTAAGACACCACCAGAGACACAAAAGCATTAAGGCCTAAATTGCCACATTCTGATGGCTGACATCCAATGCCACATTTTATATTTGATCATCTCAAAAAGCACTGTTTTGCAGGCTGCTGAATCAACCCAAACCCAACTGACTTCACAGGAATGGCATGCCTGGCATGCCTTCTCAGTCAGGGTGGTTACGAAGGCTCCTAAATCTGAACAGTTAAGGGCAAATGGTCTGTGGGTTTTCCACCAAACTCATTCTGTCACCAGCTTTAAATCCTCAAATCCAGAGAGATGTGACTGTCCACAGTGTGTGCAGTGAGTGGCTGCAGTCACCACCAGGAGAAGGCTGCCAGCCCCTGTTACCCTAACAAACAGTTGAGCTTGGACAGGGAGATTAATCACACCTTTTGTGGCAGTGGAGGAAGAGGAGATCATGTTAAAGGACTAAAGCCTTCCAAAGATTCAGCCCACTGAAAGCAGAGAGAATAACAGTATGGAAGGACAAAGCCAACCACCAGCTTTGGGAATTCAGGAAGTGCTGGCAAGCAACACCTGCTCAACAGCTGTCACCAAGCATTTGAAAACTTTCATGCTTTCTACTTCACATGTGTGAATACAACCATTACCCAAGGCAAAATGTCTGTACATCAGGTTTTAGACTTGCAAAGACATAAGTAACCATGCCATCACAACATCACAACCATCACAACAAAGGTTCTCCATTCCAACATATTTTAAGGGTTCCCATGACCTGCAGTCCACTAGTTCGTGCAAAACATATTACTGCTACAAATCATCACCCTCATGGGAATCTTCCAAACAAAACGATCTCCTGAAGAGATTAGTTGCTTCATTTTAATCTAACAATTGTATCCAATTTGTCATTTTTTGTCATTTGACTCAGTAATGCCAGCTACACTTTCTGAAAAGCTTCCATGAGGAAAGAGGCCTCTGGTTCCTCATCAACTGCAGCCTGCAGTGGAAAGGAAAGGCTTCATGGAGGACGTGCACAACCTCAGAGTGCCTGGGTATAATACTCTGATAAGGTCATGCTCAAAGATGCACTCACCAATCCATTTGAACATACAAAATAACGTGGTCTAGATTGCAAGGCATTTGGGTTTTTAAATATTATCATTTTTTGTAATAGCCACATTTGAGAGTTCTCTTTTTTTAAAAATTAGTTATTTTTGCCTACAATTCCTAGCCTCATATTAAATAAAGAAAATCAGTAACTTATTCTCAGTTGGGCAATTTTCAGAACAAAGAGAAAGCCAGAAGGCTAGCGAAAAGTCCACACTGTTGTAACTTATTTCTACTTCCTAGGAAGTCAACATCAGTCAGTTTGCCCTATACTGGAGTGCAGAAACTTTACCATTTCATAGCATTATGAGGAAGTTGGGGTTGAAGCGCTACTTAGATCAAGAGACACAGGGGACCTGACTTCTCTTGAACTGTGCTGCTCTCCCACACTCCCTTGCCCCAGTTCATTCCTTCCCACAGGAACTTTCAGACACATGTCCAAAAGAAACATAGCAATCAGCTCTCCATGTCCTCCTCCTCATTGCAGCGTTACAGAGGGCTGGCTGCCCTGAGCAGCCCCAAGCGTCCAGGCACGATGCCGGTGAGAGGGCCTCATGCCAGGGTCTTGCACTCCAGGGCCCTGCACAACTATCACTCCCTCGGGCCTCCTGGAGCCCCAGGGTGGGGGCGTCAGCCTGGCAGGCAGTGCCGACCGTTTTGTGCCGTCCTTACTGCTGCAGAGCCAACACAATGGAGGAATTACACTTCTGCAAGTGCCGCAGACGCAAACCAACCACTGAGCACGCTGTCCCTGCCGAAATATGCCAGCTGGCTACTGGCTGCACAAACTGACCAGAATCATAGAGCTGTTGGTTCTGTTCTCGCACAGACAGTAACACGGGGGAACAACGTCCCCCCACAATGTCCTACAAGTCAGCAGATGCATACCTCTGCCAAGAGGCTGTAGGCATGTGGTAAGTTACTGCATTTTTTCCCCTAAATGAGGAATGCCAGAGACTGCTCCAGGTTGTAAAAATCCCCCTTCCCATTGTCATCACTGTGGTACCGCTCAAGAGGCACTCACCCACCCCAGTGGCTCTCAGCGAGAGACTCGATAAGCATCAACCCCAACACACACAGCAGCAGTGAACACTCCTTCCCGATTTTTGTGGAGCATTTTAACAGAATTTACGCACCAATTAAAACCTAATCCCACTGCACCTAACTCAAATGTGATTAGTTGGGACGGTCATTTTAACTTGTGCTTAATTGGTTTAAAGGCTTCAGATGTAGCATTAGAAAGGAAAAGAAAAATGCAGATTTGCAATAAAAGCACGATCACCAAGGACAACCAGCAAAGGTCTGCTGTGCCACTGGCTTCACATGCCAGCACACGGGACACCGGACAAAGCCAAAAGGGGTAAGTTTCAGATATTTTCCAAAGAGGAAAAGTTTCACAATGTTCCATCAATTAATTCCCTCACGATGGGGGAGCAAAGAAGGCTGAAGTGATTAACAAAGTCAGAGCATCAGAAAAGCACATATATAAAAGAACATTATTAATTATATGATAAAGGTGGGCGGGTTGGGAAAGAAGGAGGAATTCAGGAAAAATAAGCAACAGGAAAGGGAGTGTGTGGCTGCAGCAAGGAAAGAAAAAAACGGTTTTCCACAGAAAACTCGTTAAGCACCTGGAAACCTCCAAAATCTTAACTCCACCAAGCCCCAACCAATGGATTTACAACCTTCCTTGAGCGCAGCTCGCGGCAGCGAGGAGCGGTGGGACCGTGCCCTTCCCGGGCGGAGACGGGGCCGCTCTCCGCTCAGGAAAGCGGCTGTTCCGGTCCCGTCGGAAGGAGCCCGACGGCGGCTCCATTTCCGAGCGGGAGCCGAGGCCCCGGCGGGCGCCTCAAGGCCGGGTCGCCCACGGGGGATCCCCGCCGTCGCCGCTACCCGCGGCCGACCCGGCCTTGAGGCACCAGCTCGCCCGCCCGGGAAAGGACGGGAAGGCGGCGGCCGTCAAAGACAAAGCGGATGCCTCAAATTCTTCCCCGCCCCGCCGGTCTGCGGCACCCCCCGCCCGCCGCCCCTTCATCGCCCACATCTGCCTACCTGGGCAGCAGAAGCGGCCAGGCTTCCCTCCCTCCCAGCCCGGGCTTGGGCAGCCGCAGCCCGCGAGGGGCTCCGGGGCTCGGACGGCGGGTGCGGCCGCCGACAATGAGGGGAGGGACGCGGTACCGGGCGGTGCTTGACGTCAGCGGGAGTGGGGCGGGGGCTGGCGGCCCGGCCCGGCCTCGGTGCAGTTCCACGGTGCCCGCCCCCCGCTCAGGAGAGGGCGGAGAGGGAGCGGCCGCCATTTTGGGGGGGGTCGGGAGGCGCTTGGGGCAGGGAGGGGAAGTCTTCTGAAGGGCCGCAGGGAGGAGCTCGGCGGGGTTGGGTGTCGTGGGCGCAGGCTGGTGAAGGCGCTGGTTTCACGGTGGGTCTGTGCTTCAGAGCCCGCCGGACAGCCCTTTCTCCAGCCCCGGCTCGGGGCTACCACTGCCTCGGGGCTTTGGTGGCAGGGTGGGCAGTACTGGTCCTGGCTCTAAAAACAACGCAGAGCCTCGCGCCAGATGACACAGCGAGGTTTTGTCCTCCCGTCTCCCGTTGCATCCCCTTCACTACATCTCTTGGATAGTTTGGGACTTGGTGGTCAGTCCAGCTGTGTTTGAATCCAGCTGGTCTCTGGTACCTGCGGCCCGGGGATGCCGAGGTGGGATCTGAGACAAGAGACCCCTTCCCAGGAGTAACCGGGAAAAGTTGCTCCCGGTGTGCCTGGGCGGTGAGCAGAGCCCCGCGACTGCTGACTGGGCGGGTGATGCGATGAAGGACACTAGGGAGCGTGTCTCTGTCCTCTCTGTATCACCACGCTGCCCTTGCCCAGCTGAGTCCGCAGCAGACATGGTCAGAGGCCGGTGTGCAATTCCAGCCTCCCGGCCAGACAACAAGATGTGACAGGCTCCAAATGTATTGTCCCCTTTGACCAGTGTGTCCTTAGCTAAAGTTGTCTCTCCAGCACTGTTTTCTTTCAGACCACGCCAGAGGAAGATGCTTCAATTGTCAGGTGGTCTGTCTTGTCACACTTTGATAAAGTATTTTCCTCGCTGTGATACTGAGTTTAAATATCCCTCTTTAATGTTGTTTCCATAGCAGAGCCTGAAATAAACTTGTTCTGAATTAAGTGTCAACACTTTTGAGTGAATTCTCTAGGTTACAGCTAAAATCCAAGCTCACAAGAAGATACAGAATGAACAAGACCTTGCTTGCAGGCATACTGAAAAGGGCTGTGTAGCCATTCACACCGGGGGAAGCATTTGCCTTTTCCTGACACCACCTGTGCACCAATGTTCAAGCAGCAGAGACATGCTCCGTGTGCTGCTCTGCAGTGCAAGCGCATTCAGTGGTTTTTGGTTCTCCACTTTACAAACGCTACTTCTAATTTCCGAACTGGTATGAGGGAGGTTTGCTAACACAAAGCCAGTTCTTGATATGCATCGAGCAATGGTGTGTCTCAGTATAACTGGGAGATTAAATGGAATTTTTAAAACGTGGTTTTTATTTCAGCAAGTGCTCCAAGCTTGCCAGGAGTTGCATACATTAGAGTCTAGTGTCTTCTATGTGCTTCTTGGATTTGCTGTGTTGAGAGAGGAATGGGGCTGTGCTTGGATACTTTTTTATATGGTTTATGGTGAAACTCATTGCTGCAGCATGATACTGGCACAAAAGGTACCCAAGTGTTTCAAAAAAGCATGAAACAAATGGGAGAAGAAAGTTCTGTCACTGGCTGCTAGGGATCACAATAGTGCCTCTCTGACTAAAGAAGAACCTGAAGAGGTGTTGGGAAAGTGTTTGTCATCCTTCCTCAGGCATAATCTCCCTTGCTACCGTACGCATTGGTTTCCACAGTGAAAACAGCTAAAAGTATTCATAGTTTAGCCCCCATCATTAAGAAGATGGAAGTTTGGGCACTGAGATGGACACAGGAGCTCTGGGAGGCAACATCCAGGAGAGGATGAGATGAGAACAGACAGAAGAGGGACTGTGTATCCCCATGGCAGGCCCTCTCCTTGGTGTATCCTTCATACCATCTGCATGAATCCGACTGGTGAATTATACCATCTGGTTCTTGTGGTCTGCTGGCTGCAACAAGCTGTGCAGGATCTTTCCTGGCACCAAGACGAGCCCCTTGGCAGCCATTGTGGGGACATCTGGGGAAGAAGTTTTCTACCACTGGTGCTGGCACTGTGTTTTGGGTTTTGGAAACCCAGCATCCATCCTTCTAATCCAAGAGATAAGCACTGCAACCATGCCTCAGGCTTTGGTGAGTCCTCATCATGCAGTAGCGCAAACAAGAGCAAATGTTCATTAAGAGCTGTGGGAGACACTCTTCAGCCTCCTGTGCCACCAGATACCAGCAGCATTGGCACAATGAACTGCTGCTGGAGGGAAAGCACAAGGCATGAGGTAAAGTCCTGACCCAGCCAGCATGAGTGATGGAGGGAGGTGAGGGGAAACAAACTGAGCTGATCTGATAAAGGGGGAGAAAGAAGTCCTTCACCAAGGCAGCAACTAAACCAGCTGCCGGGTGGGCTCTGCAGTGTGAGGAAGAGAGTGAATGGAAAACCAGGGAATGACAAATGTCAGATCTGTGGATCCAAGTGGGAGACACCCTGCCTGCTGTGTGTCAAGCGGAAGTAGCATGGCTTCAGCTGGTGTTACAGTGCCTGTGGCAACAAGAGCTGCCACTGCCCAGGCTTATATTTTGAAGAAAAAAGCTTAGTGATGTGAGGGTAGAGACTTTAAAATTTCTGTCCAGGGAAAGGAAATGATGTAGAGGAAAATGAAGGAGGCTCTGTCTGCTCTAAGAGAAAGCAATTTTTTTGTTTTCTTTAATGTTTTTATTGATGGGAACTTAGTGCAGTCAATGGAAGCTGCAGAAAAAAGTACAGAAAGGCACAAGTGGAATGAGGGATGTTACAAGGTGAGGAGGCAACTCCAACTCATGTCCGGGCTGGGGAGGTGCTGAACAAAATATATTCAACTGGCAGGAAAGATGGGAGCAACGTAGGGAAGCCCAACTTGCCCTGAAGAGTAAAAGGGACCGGGAAGGGGGGAAACTACACAGAGGCTGGAACAAGAAGAGGAGGCAGATGCACAGGGGAGTAGAGGAGGAGGCACACTGGAGGTTAAACTGCTGGAGGTGTGTCATTGCTTAGAGTGGGCTGGGGAAGACTGCTTTGCTTTTGGGCAGATATGGATAGCAGGGTAGGTTGGGAGGGAAGTGGTGATCTCCTTACCTGGAAGACTATGACTATGACTTCCAGTGGTGTTCTCATCTTCTTACAGTACATGATAGAAAGGCTGTTTAGTTCCAAGGGAGCAGGGTGTAGGTAATGTGGGCAGGTGTGACCGGAGATGATGGGGAGATGACAAACACAATAAAATCACTAATAATGTGGGGAAGCAACAGAAGCTGTCAGTGTGTCTGACAGCATAAGAGCCATATGGGTGTGGTAGTTTTAAACAAATAGAAGTAACTCATGCATCTTTTGCACAACTTGATAACAAGAGAAGTGGATGGCTCTAGGATGCCATGAACATCAGAGGCATGAGATTCAAAAGGGATTAGCCAAACTGATAGAGAGCACATTTCTCAGTGGTTATTAAAAATGTCTATCTAGTCATCTTCCAGTTCATGAAGTCCCTGAAGTGACTCTTCAGGTATTCTTGCTATTCTGCACTCACTCTGTTTGTATGGTGAATTTAAGCGAGGTGTCTGAGTTGATCTTGTTGCTGCTGATACATGCAGTTGAATGTCCCTCCTAAAACTTCTTCCATGTGCTGCTACTTCTGCACCAGTTTTGGGATTTGTTCGTTTTATCAAACTGGCAGAAAACTAACTCAGAATGAATACTTCTCTGCCTCTAGTGAGCTGAATTAGCCCACCATTTTCTAAGCCAGTGGTTCTTGCTTCTCTCTGCAAAGTAGACATGGAGATTCTCCTGTTATTACCTGTTTCCAGGTGTTCAGGTTTTAAGTATTTAGAAGATCAGAGTAATGATAAGATCCTGATATTTATTGAATTAATTTCTAACAGCTCCTGACAGAGCTTGAGCCTTGGTTATGCTAGGTGCCACAGAGTTTAGGAACATTATTAAACACAGCAAGCAAGGAAAAAGAAACAGAATCATACTTGTGTGGGTAGAAGTGCGACATAGCTCACTAGTCTCACGTCATTATCAGCAGTCTATATGGCAATGTAAGTTTTGTTGGGTTTGGGGTTTTGTGTGTATAACTGTTTCTTATTCTTAGAATCAGCAAGGTGCCACCATTAGCCCCCGCAGAAGCCTGCAGCTATGTCAAGGTATGGTAACAAAGGCACTGAGAAGCAAACAGTCACATAAGAAACAGGTTGATGTCTTGTTAGTTGTGCTGGGTACTGCTGCCATCTTCCTCTCAGTCAGAAAGCATATGCTATGGCAGTACAGTGAGAACACCACCTCCTCAAACCAAGGGGTTTTATAGCAGTCTTCCCCAACTTGTTAAGGAGCCAGAACCTGACACACCTGGAGAACACCAGGAGGGGGGGTGGCAGTTGCTGGAAATAATAAACAGGATTTACACACACTAAGAGCAGTGTTTGTCTGAATACATCAGACATCTCCACTACAGATTCTTCCACACAAGCCTCATTTCAGTCTTACAACCTAGGTAATGTAAATAATGTCATTAAAGTCAGTTGGTTTGAGGGGATGTGTCACCCCTTCCTGGAGCAGACATCTTAAAAATGCCAGCTGAATTAGGTCTACACATGGGGCCAGAAGGGGTGCATTTAAAGATGCCAAGGGTGCTTGCCAATATAATTTCAAGATTGGATTCTGTCGTCTTTGAAAGATGATGGTGACTGGGAAACATTCCTGGTGATTGAAAAAAGACAAATGTCACCATACCTGTCATCAAGAATGGCAAGAAAGAGGATTTGGGCAATACTCAGCTGGTTGGTTAGCCTCAACTCAGTCCCTGGGAAGACTGGACAACACATCCTCCTGGAAGCTATTTCCAAGCATGTGAAGGACAAAGAAGTGACTGGGAAGAGCCAGCAGGGATTTACCTGACCAACCTGATTACTTTCTACAAAGAGACAGCAGCCTGTGTTGCCAACAGGAAAGCACTTGGTGTTGTATTGATTGATAGTAGCACTGGCTTTATCAAGGCTTTTGACATGATCCCCACGGTCTACTTGTAGGCAAATAGGTGAGATTTGGACTGGATAAATGGAATATGAAGGGAATGGAGAAGTGGCTTGGTGGCTGGGCTGAAGGGCTCATATCAACAATATGAAGTCCAACTGGCAACTAGTTCCTAGGGCCGTCCATTAGAGATGCAAATTGATAGGTCAATAGGGATTAATGTCTTTATTAATGACCTGGACAATGAGCTGTCTCGCACTCTCAGCAAGTCTGCAAACCAAACACCAAATTGGGGAGAGCAATTGCAATATGTAGGTCAGGGCTGGGGAAGAGGACCTCCTCCTCAGTAACAGGTGCTGGAAACATAACTGCTCTGAAGATGTGATTTGCCACCAGAAGCTGCAGGTGGTGTGTATGTGAAGAAGATGACATAGAGGAAATCTGGCAGAAAGGGCTCTTGACTTCACATTTCCTTCTGTTTGACCAGTGATGAAATCTGTTATTGACCAGAAGTGAATGGAATATGTGTCTAGTCATTGGTGTTTTCAAGTGAATCATCTTGGCTGTATTGAAAAAGAATTCAGAAAAGTTGGATGAATTTTGCTGAAGCTGTTGGGAACTCCTCACCTGTGAGTGACAAGAGGTACTGAGCACCTGTAGCCACATTGTCATAATGTAAATTGCATGGGAACCATAGTGTCTTGGGGTGATTTTATGATGATACTCTATTCCCGATCATCTGCTTTATGCCCAGAAATGGGTCCAGCTTTAACCTGGATCCCAGGGAGGCATGGGAGCTGGGGGAACTCTGGCTTGGGCTTTGTTCAAGCTCTCACTTCGGTGTGCTGGGAGTGGGCTCGGACAAGTTACATTGTTGCTTTTTGCTAGCTTGGTTCTTGTTAGCTTAGGCAAGAAGTTTCTTATCCCGTGGGTTGCAGTAAATTCTTTGGTGGCTTCTGTTATTTCTTCTGGAACTGTTCCTCTTAGCTTTTGTACAAGATCATACCATCAGAAGGAGCCGGCCAGCGTGGACCGGTTCGGATACCATGGGGACAACCCACCTCAGCCCAAACCTCAGGAAAAGCTGAACCACAGACAGAAAGAACTCTAAATCCACCAGCTTTGTCTGCAGCGAGTGGACCAACCTTGGAGGGTTCACCAGGTTCACATCTGTTTTTTTCCCCTGAGCTCCCCTGTGGACTTTTTTCCCTCCCCACTGAGACAAAGGCTGTCCACCATTTTGTTCTCTCTGGCCATGTGGCTGGTAGAGTTTTCTTTCCTTTCCCCAGGCATTTCGGTTTTTCTTGCTCTGCTGTGGATGGGCGTGTGTGTGTGGGTAAGGTTCTGAAGGTTCAATATCTAACAATTACTCTTTTTTTCCCTGTGTTGTTCAAGCACTTTGTCAAATAAACAGATGGGTTTTTTCACCTCCACTGACCAATATTCATTTCATGTCAGCGGCAAGGGATTGCTAAAATCCTTTCCTTGGAGGAAACACTAATTCCAGAGCATTTTCTCCCAAAACTTGTCTCTAAACCAAGACATATAGCTACAGCAGTCTCTCTTGACATTCATTCAAGGACTTGCAAGGTTTACTGCAGAGGGAGTTGTAAACTCAAAAAAGAAAAGCAGAGTACTGAGAAGTAGATTCCATGGTAATTCAACATTTGAAATTGTCTATCCATCATTAACTGCTACAGAATAGACAGGAAAATACCATCATATCTTCACAGTACCAAAATACCTTTTGCATTAGAATATCAGGGTGGTAAAAATCATAATTGTAAATTAAAGCTTTTTGACATTGTTATAAAGTGTGTTCTGCAAACACATTTCCGTCATGTCATAGACTGATTACATATACAAAACAGTAAAAGACTTTTTGGCACATTTGTTTGTGAAGATGTGGTCTGTTCATCAATAGAGCTTCATACTCTTAAGTAGTCTTACATATAAAATATTTGTTCCTTTGTACTTCCCTCACAAGGAACTGTTTTCAGATTGGTGAGCATGGCAGGATTGCTTCAACCCACAGGCTTTCAATGACCATCTTTCTTTCACATAGCAACATTCAGGTTTGCCCTGGCATGAGTGATCATGTTCCACTTTCATTGTCCTGCCAGTCTTCAGTTATGGTGACTTCTCATTGTTGACACTCATCCTCTTCCCTGGTTGTAGGAATAACCTGCACTGGAATTAAGTTGCAGGGTGCTGCAGTGAACACACATGCTTTGACTTATATTTAGCTGTTTCTTCTGTTTTCAATGGTTTTCACATTATCATTGAAATAACTATCTTCTTGGACAGATCAATATGTACTTCTATACAAATAGAACATGTTTTAACTTACCTTTGTGCTCAATATTGCACAATATTGAGCTTCATTGGAGAGGCACTGAGAAATCACACAGCCCTCATGTACCTTCTGTGAAATGCGTTTGTGTGCTCTGGACTGCAATCCACAGAGCATTGTCAAATATGGTAAATGTGGACATGGATCTCTGTGACATTAGAGCCTTCTCCTTTCAACTCAGGTGGGTGTTATTTATCTTTTGTTTATGATCCCTAGCAAGTGTTTTCATCTGCCAGTTCCTTTTCACTGTTTTTTCCAATATAAATTACTGAGGCACTCTACCAAATATTCACTAACAATAAGAATGGTGTAACATTAGACCATATGCCTTTTAAAATTAACCTATAATCTAATCAAAGAAAGGGCCCTACTTTGTTTACTCTTGAATTAAACGGTGTGAGTGGTGGATCATCTTCCTATGCTGTATTTTACCATTCTGTTAATCACTGGAAATCTTCAAAAGTAGGAAATACAGGAAGATAAAAAAAGCATAGTTGCTACAGGCAGAGCAACGGGAATGAACTAGCCAGTCTCTCAAAGACCCTTCCAGGACCATGATCTGTAATTTTATTTTTCATGCTGAGTGGATGAATCACCCTGGAATCTTGGAAGTGACCATGAACTGGCTGAAAGGTGAACATTTTGGATCACCATCAGAGGAAGATGAAAAATTGACACGTGCTGATAAGTCCCACCATAGAATCAGCTACCAGAAAAAGAGAAGTAATGCATCTCTTTTATGACAGTTCCTGCCATATTGTAGGGCTACACTGAAAATGGAATGCTGCCATATGGAGTTCTACGTGGCTATTGAGGGACAAGATGGATGGAGTCAGGTTGCAGAGCTGAAAGCTGTCCAGCTGGCTTTAGTTATTGCTGAATGAGAGATATGGCTATCGCTCTACCTTTACACTGACTCATGGATGGTGGCAAATGCTCTGCAGGTGTGGCTGGAATGATGGAAAAAGACTTATTGGCAGTGCAGAGGGAAACCCATCAGTGCTGCCAAAGTGTGGCAAGACATCACTGCCCAGGAAGAGAAGTTGGCTGTGAAAGTCCATCATGTGGATACACACATGCCCAAGAGTCAGCCTACTGAAGAACATCACAACAATGGACAGGGAGATCAGGCTGCCAAGATTAAAGTTTTCAGGTAGATCTGGAATGGTACCATAAGGGTGAGTCATTTCTGGCTTGGTGGGCCCAAGATGCCTCAGATCATCAGGGAAGAGATGCAACACGCAGGTGGGCTCATAATCCAGGAGTGGACTTAACCGTGGACACCATCTCCCTGGTTATCCATAGCTGTGAAACATGAGCTGTGATTAAGCAGGGCCCAGAAGGTAAAGCCTCTGTGGTCTGGGTGTTGATGGTCAAAATATCAGTCTGGGGAGGCCTGGCAGATCAATTACATCACACTCCCACACACCCTCCAAGGCAAGTGCTATGTGCTGACTATGGTGGGAACAACCCCTGGATGGCTGGAGAAGCACCCTGTGCCTCACGGCACTGCCCAGAACACCATCCTGGGCCTTGAAATCAAGTCCTCTGGTGGCATGGCACCCCAGAAAGAATTGAGTCAGACAACGAGACTCATTTCAAAAACAGCCTCATGGACACCTGGGCCAGAGAGTACAGGATTGAGTGGATGTATCATATTCCTTATCAAGCACCAGGGTCTGGGAAAATTGAACAGTCCAGTGGACTGTTTAAAACCACATTGAAAGCAATGGTGGTGGGACGTGCAAACATTGGGCTCTACATTTAGTGAAGGCCACCTGGTTAGTTAACACCAGAGGCTCTACCAGTCGAGCCTGCCCTGCCCAGACAAAACGTCCCCATAGTGTAGAAGGGGATAAAGTCCCTGTGGTGCATATGAGAAATATGTTAGGGAAGACAGTTTGGAATAGTTCTGCATCAAGGAAAGGCAAACCCATCTGTGAGATTCTTTTTGCTCAATGGCCTGGCTGCACTCGGTATGTAATGCAGAGGGACAGGGCGACATGATGTGTGCCTTGAGGGGATTTGAATACTGGGTGAGAACACTCTGTAATGTACAATTATATAATATTTGTTGCTCAATGACACGGCCACTGTGTGCCATAACTACCATGGACAATTAGTATGGACTGTTCCAGATGCACCAGTCATGAATTCCTGATGCAGCAACCATCCAACAGCATACCCGCCCTCCTGCACTGGAAGACATCTATAATGGACAGAACCCACAGCCATGGACTAAATGAACTCAACAGACACCTTGGAGGGATGGCTTTTGCCTATGGAAATGATACCTGTGCTTATCTATCTATCTGTCTGTCTGTCTATCTATCTAGTTATTTGAGCATGATGTAAATAGTATAGACCAAGGGGTGGACAATGTCCTGGTTTTGGATTAATTTTTTGCAGTAGCTGGGAGGAATGTGGTTAGGACCCAGATGTTATTCAATATCACCTCATATCATTGATGGGGGTGGGGGGAAAGGGAGTCTCTTCCAGCCAGAAGGGGTTCCTTCCTGTTGAGTAAACGTAGTGAATGGAATGGTCAGGTATTATTTATTGTCAGAAGCTTTAGTTAGTTTTTTATCTTCTTGCTGTTTCCAGTAAATTGTTCTTATTTCAACCTGTGATCTTTGCCTTTTGTGCCTCCAATTGGAAGCAGAGAGGGGAAGTGGCATGTGGTTTTAGCAGGAGTACTAAATTGAAGAATACATTCCTAAACCATAGCAAAAATAGGGGAAAAATTTCAAGCTAGGAACCATCGTAGAGGTGGGGAAAGTCAAGCAGCTTATGATCCAGAAGTTATAGGAAGGATGATGGGTGAAAAGGTTTCAGGTTTCATGGCAGTCAGATGAAGTCCCTGATGACTGGAAAATGGGAAATATAACCCCCATTGTTAAAAAGGAGAAAGCGGAATACTCCAGGAACTACAGAACAGTTGGTCTCACCTCTGTGTCAGGCAAGATCATGGAGCAGATTCTGCTAGAAACTATGCTAAAGCATGTGGAAAACAAAGATGTTATTGGTAGCAGCCAACATGCCTTTACAAAGGGGAAGTTATGCCTGACAAATTTTGTGACCTTCTATCATGGGGCGACAGCATTGGTGGATATGGGCAGAGCAAGTGACACCATCTAACTGGATTTAGGCAAAGCATTTGGCATTGTCTTGCACAACATCCTTGTCTCCAAACTGGAGAGACATGGATTTAATGGGTGGACCACTCTGTGGCTAAAGAACTGGCTGGATGGCCCCAGGCAAAGAGTTTTGGTCACCGGCCCATTGTCCATGTGGAGACCAGGGACGGTGAGGTCCCTCAGAAGTCAGTACTGGGGATGATACTGTTCAGCATCTTTGCAGGTAACATGGAGAGTGGGATCAAGTGGCACCCTCAGCGAATTTGCTGATGACACCAAGCTATGTGGTGCAGTCAACACACCAGAGGGAAAGGATGCCATCCAGAGGGATCTGGACAGGCTTGAGAGGTAGGGCCAATGCAAACCTCATGAAGTTCAGCTGACCAAAGTACAAGGTCCTACACCTGGGTTGCAACAACCTCACTCACACGTACAGATTGCGTGAAGAAGTGATTGAACAGGCTTGCAGAGAAAGATTTGGTGGTTGATGAAAAGCTCACCATGAACCAGCAGTGAGTGCTCCCAGCCCAGAAACCAATGGAGACTTGGGCTGCATCAGAAGGGGCATGGCCAGCAGGTTATGCCAGAGGGGGGTCTCCTCCTCTACTCTGCTCTTGTGAGACCCCACCTGGAGTGCTGCACACAGTTCTGGCAACCCCAACATAAAAAGAACATGGAATTCTTGGAGCAAGTCCAGAGGATGCCACAAAGCTGATATGCGGATCGGAGCATTTCCCCTACAAAGACAGACTGAGAAAGTTGGGACTGTTCTGCCTGGAGAAGAGAAGGCTGTGGGGAGACCTCAAAGCAGCTTTCCAATATCTGAAGGGATCCTACAGAGAAGCCAGAGAAGGATTCTTTGACAGATACTGTTATGATAGGACAAGAATTAATGGGTACAAACTGTAAGAGGTGAAATTTAGGCTAAATGTTAGGAATAAATTCTTTATTGTGAGGGTGGTGAGATACTGGAACAGATTGCTCACAGAGGCTGTGCTTCCTCAAACCCTGGCAGTGTTCAAAGCCATGTTGAACAAAGCCTAGAGCAGCCTGGTCTAGTGGAAGATGTCCCTGTCCATGGCAAGGGTGATTGGGACTAGATGAACTTTAAGGTCCATTCTAAACCCTTAACATTCTATGATTCTATTCTATGCTTGTCGGAATAGTGGGCAGAAACAGAGGATGCTAGGTCCTTCACAAAGATCCAATACAAACATTGGCATGGAAGCAGAGATAATATCCCTGAATTCAAAGGGGTGAGAGGAAGAAGGGGACTTTTTCTTTAAAGACTTCTCTAAGGCTTGGGACTTTTTCTACATAACCCTGCCTCCATTTGCCCACTGATCTTTAATCCATTTGAGCCATCATCTGCAGGACTTAATTGTGAAGGAATCTGAAATCACTGACCACTTAGAGCCAGCCCTAAAATTGCAGCACCAAAACAGTTTTTATCAGAACGCCTCACAGAGCAGACATAAACCATGTGCTCTCCTCCTCTTGTTCTTGGAGACGCTTTCCCTGTGAGCTGTGCTACAGAGCTTCCTCAGACTGACCTCTTTTGGGCTCCTGTTTCTGGTCCATCCTGCCCAGACATTTTCTCTGACTAATGAACAACATGGCCTGAAAAAGAATGGCAAAGTTCTGTCCCTCAGCTATACTGCCTTGGAAATCTGGATCTGAGCCAACAGCACAGTGAAGAAAATGAGCAGTCAGCGTGGAATTTCAGGGGGTAAATTGTGCCAGCCCAGTTTGATTGCCTTGTACGACACATATGTTGGGTTTGTGCATGAGTAGAAAGGAAAGTCATTCACCTTGACGTTTTCAAGGCCTTCAACACTAATACCCACAATATTCTTGTGTCCAGTTTGGGATGCTGGGGTCTGGATAACAGGCAGAGTACTGGAAAGGGCTGTCCTAGAGCCTGTCCTGTTTCTTTAGCAATGGCCTGGAGGAGGTGATGGAGTGCACTCAAGTCTGCAACTGACAATGAGCTGGGGGGTTCAATGCATACACTCAGGAGCAGAATCACTCTTCAGAGTGACAATCTGGAGGAGGGAGTCAACAGAAACCTTCAGAATTCAGTAAGAACAAATGCAAAATCCTGCTCTAGGGAACAAAGTACCTTGTGAGATGATTGACAGGCTGGGTAGCAGCTCTGCTGGAAAGGACCTGGGGATCTTGGTAGACAGCAAGCTGAAGAGGAGGCAGCAGTGTGACCTGGCAGCAGAGAAGGCTGTATTAGTAGAAGCATAGTTAATAAGTCAAGGGAAGTGATTATATTGCTCTACTCAGCCCTTGCTAGACCACATCTGGAATACTGCATCTAGTTTTGGGCCTCTCAGAACAAAAAAGGACTAGCTAAAGCAGAGTGAGGTCAAGGGAGAGAAACCAGAATGGTCAGGAGACTGGAGAATTGCCCCAGGAACGAAGAGGGAGAAGCTAACTGAAGTGGGCTTGCTCAGCCTGGAGAAGAGAATGCTGTGAGCAGCAGCTTCCCCAGGACGTAGGAGGAAGTTATTGGCTGGAGACAGAGACAACACACAAAAGCTGAAAAAAGAGACCCTCAAACTGGATTGTCTTGGGGATATCATTTTATCCCATCCCATCTTTGTTCGTTTCCCCCCCCTCCCCCTTTTTGTTTTGGGTCTGAGATGCTCGATCCCACTCCCTTCCCCCTGCCCCCCTCCCTGGCAGTATCTCAACAAGTGAGAGCCAGCCCGGGATTTCCTGCAAGAGTTGGAGGGAAGAGAGAAAGAGAGAGAGAGAGAGGTGGCAGGGTCTCTCTGAGCAGAGATACTGTTGCACGTCAGGTTTGCCTGTTTCTTTCTGTTTCTTTCTGCTTCGGGACTGTGACTGGGCTTGCTGGCTCGTTTACTCTGCCTCTCGGCTGTGTTGGCAGCCTAGAGCCAGTGCGTGCTGCACCGAGATCGGGGTACCCCGTCCCCTGCCGGGTACCGCTCCGCCGCTGCACAGCCTGACCCACGGACTAGCCATCCTTGGTGAGCTATCCAGGGGACAGATTACCCGCTCAAACCCCGTTGTTTTTCTGCTACTCTTTCGGGTCTTTGCTACATTACAACCCAACACCCCCCGTGCCTGCCGGGAAGCCCGCGGCTCCTGCTACAACTGCGGAATTTCTGCCACCTCTTGCTTGCTACTCCGGGTGAGCCAGCCCTGCCGTTCCAGCTTGCTGCTCTGAGGTCCCTGAACAGCCCACCTCACGTTCCAGCCTGCCCGCCATTACCGCGTGAGGGAGACTCGACTGAACCGGCTCGACAGCGCCCCCTGCAGCCGCGGGGGAATCATCGCACCTGCCCTGCCCGACCGGGAGCCAACAGCGCCCCTGCCGGCTGTGACCGTAACTGCACCAAAGAGGAGGGTGCCCGGCAACCAGGAGAAGGCTGTTACCGGGTTTCTGGTTTTGTTTGCTGTTGCTCCCGTTGTTGTTGCTTGTTTGCCTTGTTATACATACTAGTAAAGAACTGTTATTCCTTTTCCCATATCTTTGCCTGAAAGCCCCTTGATTTCAAAGTTGTAATAAAAGTTGGAGGGAAGGTGGGTTGTACTCTCCATTCCAAGGGAGGTTCCCACCTTCCTTGACAGACATCTGTCTTTCAAACCGAGACACTGGATATAGGAAAAATCTCTTTTTTGACACGAGGACAGTCAAATACTGGAACAGGTTGCCCAGAAAGGTTTTGCATCCTTGTCCTTGGAAGGCTGAGAAAATCTGTGATGGCCCTGCTTTGAGTAGAATTTTGGACAAGTGACATCCGACGGCCCCTTCCAACCTGAATTAGTCTGATTCTATGTATTGCATGTTCCCAGATCTGAGGAAGGACTGACACACCTGCTCTCATTTCTTGTGTCAGTATTTCTAATGAGATGTGGCATCAGCTGCTCCAAGCTCTGATTTCAAGGTTAGAACCAGGCATGAGGCCATCTGAAGGACACTGTAAAGAATCTCCCTAAGTGAAATACATGCCAAAATTCAGCATCATTTAGACAATGGAGTGACAGACTTGCTGCCAAGCTTTTGCAGGAGCACTGTGTCCCAGCTGCTCATTACTAGCATCATGTTTTGAAACAGGAGGTAGGAAGAGAATCAGTACTTCAAAAAGAACCTGGCCGAAGGCCTGCCTAAGGCAGCATGAAGCCACATGGTAGGAAGGCCAGACTGGGGCTCTCAGCAGAGGCTGGTACAAAGCAGAAATCACCAGCCCTATGCTGATGCTGCTGGGAGGCAGAGAAACCATGTTTAATTCTCTTATTCAAGTCCCTGAGGAACCAAGACCTTCCTTTTGTCCTCTGTGACCTTTTCTGTCATTTACTTGGCTCGTCCTTTATGCTTGTGCCCTAATTGGGTCTTTTTTTGTTTTCAAGCTGTGAAACAGATATGTTTGTGCAGTTAGAGCTGTGTGACACTCTCCCTGTACCCTGGGTCACTCAGGCCAGAAGAGCACCATAGACAAGGGGGTTCAGAAAGCACAGGGTGCAGGCAGGATGGACAGCATTAAAAAGGCATCAGGGGAAAGGAGTGAGAACTTCAGAAACATCCAAACCTTTGCCTTTAGCAGAAGAAAGACAGAAAGAAAGACAGAAAGACAGACCGACAGAAAGAGTGAGCGAGAGCGAGAGCGAGAGCGAGAGCGAGAGCGAGGAAGGAAGGAAGGAAGGAAGGAAGGAAGGAAGGAAGGAAGGGTCTACAGATATGATTCCATGTCTTCTGAAACTATGCACTCGTCTGACTGTGACTGTCTCACAGCTTTAATTGCTGGAGGACAGAAAAGGACTCCTGAGGGAGTGAGGGCATATCATATGGCCACTCTCATACTAAATCTAATGTTATACAGCCCCAGGAAACCTTCTAGGGTGCTTTTTGTTCTGGGCCTCAGCCACTGCTGGCAGCGCTGCTGGGTCATTTTAAAAGCAGTCTTGTCTTGCTATGTGGATGTCAAATAGAAAGGCTCCTCCAAATTCTACCACCTGGTAGATGATACAAAGTGATGAGGACCAAGGGGAATAAGGCCTAACTTTAAACATTTGCTGACCAAAAACCTGATGTGAGTCACTACTATCCTGGGAGACCTGTATCACCCACAACCATGATGGGAAAGATTATTCTAAAATAATACACTATGACTTCTGGAGAAGAATTGGCAGTTTGTCTGTCTCATTTAGAAGATGACAATGTACTGGATTATGCAATGTCCTATGTCAAGTGAGGAGAGTTTTCTCCAATCTCCACAAATGGTTCTGTGAGTGACAAGATACTGGTGGATCCTGGAGTTTTATCTCTGAATTCATGTAGTTACACAGGTCTTCTGCTGCAGGCCCAATATGGGACAGTATATCCCATTTTTCTAGTAGAGGTGGTAACCTTTTGTGATGCCTCCATACTTCAGCTACCTCCAGAGCAAGACTGGACAACATAGTGGTGCCATACTCTGTCCCACAGTGGTAGCAACTGTGAGTGGCCTGAACACAGGCAGCCCAGAATGGAGTTTGGAGCTCCAAGTTGTACACTGCTATAACAGCAAATTTAATAGTACCAGGGACTGGCCTCAGGTGTGAGAGCTCAGTTGTCTATGGTAGTTAATGGTTCAGGCCTTCCCCTGTGGGCTGTAGCCCGTCTCAGCTCACATGTCCCCAAGCAATGTACCAGAACAGCTCAGGAGTGAGCACAGGCGACAACCACCACTGCCAGTGGGCACTCTGGACACACTTTGGAAGCAGACTGTGAGGCCACAGCCATATAGTGGCACCATCAAAATCTCTTGAGCTTAACAGAGTGCGCTTTTGGGAGAGTAGAGGAGTCATGTCTCAGACAGGGCAGCCTTAAGTGCCCTCAATGGGTAGGTACTGTGAGAGAGAGGACTGCAGTTATATGACCATACCACTGCTGTGTCTGACTCTGCAGCATGTGGTGGTCCTGGATCATCACTTTATGGTCCATCCTCAGCAGAGGCACCAGCAACAGGGAGAAGCTGCAAAACTGTACTACAATTGCAAAGGAGAGGCTGAAATCTGTGGTGGACATGCACTGTGGTGGAGTGTGTTGGGATGGCCACAGCAGTGGATGGCGGAGATGAACTGGGGCAGGCTGAGATATGGAAGGCCAGTCAGAAGGATGATGGGGTAACTTTCAAACCAATGTGTGCGTCTCATATGCAATATAGTCTTCTGATGTAAAATGCCCAGCTAAAATGTTGCATGAAATTTGGGCTGCACCACTTGTTGTGCTACCTTGTCTGAGACTTCATCAAAGACCTCCATGTGCCAGCTTCCCACTTGCCAAATCAGGGAAATAATCGCAGAGGCAGAGAAGTGCATGTTAGAAGGGACTTGTTCTGTGGCCTCAGCAGAGGGTCCTGACAGTGTGATTCCTGACTGAAGCTTGTTTGACCAGTACTTAGAGAATTCCAAAGACTGGGATTCCACATCCACCCCAATAACCTTACTTACTAAGAAAGTTTTCCTTGATGTGTCACTTCATTCTCCCCTGTCTAACTTCCCATATCTTGTCACCAAGGAGTGAACTTTCTGGCTATTTTATGAAGTCCTAGTCATTCCACACTGGCACTAACTATATTCTCCTGTTTCATTTTATGCATGCAAAAAAATTAAATGACAGAAATATAAGATCAATAATTTTCATGCTATTTATTTTGTAGTATTTCTGCACCGGCTATTCTATTAATGATAAAATGTGTAATAATTAATTCAAACAAATTCTCTTCTTTCTACAGTTCACCAAAAGCATAGCTCCAAATGCAGCATTTGTGAAATATCTATATATTTCACATCTGTGCTATGCCTCTCTGCCCTGCTGCTGATTATAGTCAGTCTGTGTCACACATCTTCTGAAAAAGTTACAGGTTTTATCAGCTTCACATGGGTAAGATGCATGCCTTAGAAAATGTAAGTATTAGATCCTGCTCTCCAGAAACTTTCTCAGCCTACATAAATGGTTAATAATATACAGCAGAAATACTAACTTCTTGCAAATACATACACAATTTTCTCCCATCAGGTTACAAAGCGTGGTAGAATTGGGTAATGTGTCACTTCATCACACAAGACCAGCTCCCTGGTTCACACGCCTTCCCTTCTTGCAAAGCTTATTTCATGTGTTGTTGATCTTATATACAGACATGATCACTGCAGAGACCATGGACAAATTCTGTTATGGAATGTACAATCCCCAACAGAAAGTATCAAATCAGCAAGAAATTCCCAGTTACATGCACAGAACAGGGTAGGAGGAGAGATGGTAATTACCGCTCCGTTCCTTAGGAATAAAAGCATGGAAAGTTTTGTGTAGGCTGTGAGATTGCACAAGGGTCAGTTACACAAGAGGAGAGTCTCAAGATGAACACTTTTTGAAAAGTATTAGTTTTTGGAAAGCCTGTTTAAATTCTTCATTAAAAGCTGTATAAATGACTGGATTGATTAATGAGTTTAGGTAACCCAACCAGGTAAAAAAGTCCAGTAGGATGGGATGAAACCAACAGGCATCTTGGCAGATTGGTAGGACTAGGGATGTGACAAAAAAAGGCAGCCAGCAGAAAATGAAAGCTCCCAGAATAATGCCTAATGTTTTGGTAGCTTTCCTTTCTCTTGCAGCAGAAATTCTTTTCCTTTCCATCACACTATCTGCAAGTTTTATTTTAACGTGACTGATAAATATTGGGGATCCACCTGAATGGGAATGCCCTTCATGGAGGCTAGCATTAATGGAGCAGAGGGAGGACCCTGCAGAACCAGTAATCAGGTGTGCAGTAGTAAAACGTTTCCCATATAATGAGGGTGGCTTCAGAATCCTGGATCGAGCTGCTACATAAATTCTACCATACAATATCAGGAGAAGCATGGTTGGGATGTAGAAAGCTCCACAAGTAGAATAAATTGTGTAGGAAATTTGATCTGTGTTCACAGTACACTTGGCAATTTCTTCATGAGCTTTCACTTGCCTCCAGAAAAATGGTGGCACAGAGATACTAATAGATATCATCCAGACCACAGCAATCATGAGGGCTGCTCGGCCAGCAGTCCGGCGTTTGGTGTATTCCAAAGCGTCTGTGATAGCCCAGTATCTGTCCAGTGCAATAACACAGAGGTGTAGAATGGAGGCTGTGCAGCACGTGATGTCTGATGACAACCAGATATCACACAGCACTTGGCCAAAGGCCCATGTATGGGTGACAGTGTAAGCAATGCTGACAGGCATTACAAGGACAGACACTAAAAGATCAGTCACTGCCAAAGAGCCAATGAGGTAATTCGCAGGTGTCTGGAGCTTTCTAGTCAGAAAAATTGTAATAACAACAAAAACATTTGCAAGGATTGTTGCTAAAGTTATAACAGACAGAAGAATTGACAGTGAAATCTTCAGCCCTAAGAGTGCCTTTTCATCCCAAGACAATGGTGTTTCAGTGAAATTTAATGATTTATTTGCTGATCTCTGGAGAGAGAACTGTGCTGAATGGTTGTACTGAGTCATCCTCTGCTCTGACTTCACCTTCCAGTGTAATCTTTCTGGGAAGATGAAGAAAGATGTTCACTTTTTTTGATAAAACAGAACTTTTCATACTTTGGTCAAACACTGAAGAAATATTAACTTGTTGAAAACTTTAGCTGACATTGTAGGAGGTACTCTCCTAAAGAGGATTTTCCATCACATCACATCACATGAATTACATCATTACTAAAGCAAAATGTCATCCAGACATGAGTCTGGTGTATGTCAGTGAAAACAGTACTATAAGCGATGGGAGTTTAGGTGGTTTTCATCTTGAAGAAAACAAAATTCTTTATTATCTTTTTACCACACCTGCTTTCTGACCTAATCTTCTGCAAAGCTGCATAAATCAATACTGAAGGGAAAGAGATGGAAAAGAAACATGTGGGCATGCAGTTGATGCCCCTTTGCTTGAGACAAAGCTACCTTCATGAGTATTTTCCTTTCCTCTCTAATAGCTCACTGTCATGTTTTTGGTATTTAAAGGGATGCTTTATTAGTAGAGTACCTAAAATATAAAACAATACTTCTGGATTCCTTCTGTAAACATAATTTCTGCCAGATTTGCAAATCAAGACTTCTTCAAGTACAGATCTCCCTTTTAATTTGTTTCTCCAGACTATTCAGGTTTTTCCTTCAACAATTAGTCTTCAAATGCTGAAGTAAGGTGCTGGGTACCAGACCCCAATGTATTGGTGCACATTATAGAACAGTATGCAATCTGCAGGCTTTCCATATTTTTCTTTGGATTCACCAGGACTGGATTTCCTGAAGTCTTCACAAACCTGAAGGAAACATTCTAAGACAGATTTCCTTCAGGCCTTTCACTCACTTTCACCCATGAGTACCAGAATGTCATTTACATTATGCCAGCCCAATCCTTCTTGAAAAAGATCCTGAATGGGGGTTGTGAATTGCTCTGAAGTGTGCTTTGAGGGTTACAAGGAAAAACACTGAACTTCTCCAAGGAGACAATCACCAGGCCAGCCTTCTCCTAGCCATGGAGGAGAAGCACCTCTCTCAGTCATCACTGGTACAGATTCATGCCATCCAACACAGAATGGAGAGTCACTCGGTTGGGAATCTGCGGAACAAGAGTAGCATATATTCTACATGAAACATTAGCACTTTGAAGTCAAACAGACTGTCTTAAGATCCTAAATCTTAACATAAGAAGCAACACTTTTCAGTTTGGTTAGATTTTTTTTATAAACAACCACCTTCTGTGAGTCAAACATTTTCAGACATGCTTTTTCTTTTGAGGTATACTTTTCCAATAAGGGCACACAGAAAAGTCTCATATTTCACACTAGACTATTACTTTCTTGATTTTTTTTCTTTTCTCCAGGAAGGGAAAATCCTTTCCTAATGGCTGTTTTGTGACACTGTGCAAAGGTTCAATTTTTAACAATTTCTGAACTTAAAAATGTTTACAGTGACCAAAGTCCATCAAATCCAGTCACCAGTCTCTGGCAATGGTCCATACATTCAGCTCAACCCTTTTGCCTTTTTCTGATGCTTTCCCAACACTGATACTCTTTTTGGAGACAGAGACCAGAACCACAAACCATTGTTGATGCAGATACACCATAGATTTATACTTCAGCATAATGGTGTTTTCTGTTCTCAGTTTGTTTCCTAATGATTTCTGAGAAGTACTTTGCTTTTGAATCATTGCATAGCACTGATCTGACATTTCCACAGAGCAGTCCCAATTAATATAATTCCAAATACCTTAGGTGGTAATATCAGTTTTTTTCCCTGTCTCCTCAGTTGTTACATCTGTGAGTATTGTATTCCTTCTCCCATTTTTTAACTAAGGCTCTTTGCAACTCTGCACAGTCAGTCCTTGTCTTCAATATGCTGAAGAGCTTTGTTTCATCATCAGATTTCATCACCACACTATTCATGTACTTTACAGATCACTCAAAGTCTCTTGAGGCTCTAAGTAATCGTATCAGTTGGACTCACTCGCTCCATCTACTCATCAGATTTTCTTAATTAATTTAACAGATTGGTGAGGCATAACTTACCTTTACTAAGCCCTGAACTTTGACTGTTACCCAAATCACCATATTTACTATGTGTACGATAATACACTGTTTACTGTAATTTCTGCCAACTGGTAATAGGTACAGATGTCAGGTTACGGCTCAGCAGTTGCCCGGCTCTCTTGCAGACGGCAGGTGCAAAGGGAGTTGAAGTAGAAGCTGACCCCCACTGCTGATACCATTGCACTTCGAGTTGCATCAAACTCTCTAGCTGAGCACTGTCTGATAGTAAAATTTTGTTCCCTTTGGCCAGAAATAAAGGTTCTGCTTGTAAATATCCCCTAATTTCCCTTTAGAGAATAGGGATGCTGAAGTTAATCTTATTTCTCTATAAGAAATTTCCTTTATTTTTTTTTCCATACCTTTACCATCCCTTTAAGTCTCTGACACAGTAATAGCTCACTTCAGAGCTCTCACTTTCAGAGTCTAAGAAATCTCTTACCAGAATACTGGGCTGACACATCCCACGCATGACAAAATCTAAACCAAAACCACCAGACAGACTTATTAGCACTATTAAAGACAATGACTGTATTACCTAAAAACCAAAGCCAAATCCAACCTTGATTTCAGTTACTGAAAAAAGGGATATCAAGCCTTTCCCATATATTGTTTTTTCTCTCTGTTACAATTCTAGCAATGTGAACTAAAGTGAAGTGCATCTCACCCACCCACCTGTACATGAACAAGCCTATTAGTAGTCCTATTGCTTCCACGACCTTTCAGTCCCTGTGGGGAAAAAAAATAAACTTATGTAAAACATGGTATTTGCAGTCCAATGAACTAGTCTAGAGTTCAAATGAATTATAAATCTTCAACATACCAGTAAACAAGCACCCCAACACTGGGAGAAAGTTGTACTGAAACCAAACATATATTGAGTTACTGAATTAATTTTTATAAATAAATTATGTTTTCCTCTCATGTGATCCCCAAAGGAAAAGAACCAGTGTTTTACACAAATGCTTCAAGTCAGGTATTTATAATGATGGAAGAGTTACCATCTAGACAAAATGAGCATATTTCCAATAATTTAGTATTTCAATGGAGTTACTCTGACTCAACAAAATAATGATGAATAAAGGTAAATTATTTTCCTGTTAAAAAGAAAAAGAAATTAAGTTTGTGTAAACTACAGATACTGAAGAAAAATAACATTAAATTACAAGCAGTCATTAAATTAAGTCAAGTACAATGTCATACACATAACTGCCTACTAAGGAAAGCAGAACACAAAGACACAGACATTACACATCCTGAAACACCAGAGCCCAGGAGTAGGAAGCCACCATCCAGCATGTTTCTTGAGAGCAGAGGGACATGCTGCCTGGGCAGGATGCACATGGTCTCTGAAGCATGAGGAGCACAGGGCAGAACCTGGTTGTTGAGGAACACATTTAGTGTCAGTAGCTCGGGGTGTAGCTGCAGTGCCAGCTGCAGGTTGATCTTTTGTAGATGATAGCCCCTTCAAGACATATGAGACTCTGCCATGGGGAACCTGGGGTCAAGCTGGTGAGGAAGCCAGGTCTGACTGTGCTGCGAAGGGGCTTCGGTGGCAGCTCAGATGGTGTGTGACTGCCAGAGTCGCTCTTGGATGGTCAGATAGGGAAGTTTCTTTAATACTGGTGATGTTATCAGCTCTAGATAAGACAGCATTATTGCCTCCCGCGTGTGCCACTCACAGGCTGCGTCAGTGCGCGTGGTAGCAGTGCAGCCTGCAGGCAGCTAGCTGTGTGCGCAGCACGGGAGGCATCTACCCGCCACAGCCCTCCAGCCCCGCCAGGCAGGGCATGGCACGTTTGTCACCTACACTTCACAGGACAGGAATCCTCTCAGGTGCCGTGCCTGTATCAGCCACTATACGTGGTCCATCTTTTCTTGGGCTTCACCTGGTGCTCTTGGCCATGGACTGTGGGCATTTTTTTGACTTCAAAGTGCCTGAAATAAATTGAAGGTGATGTCACAGACAACCAGAGTGAGGTTTTCACAGCACAGCACATGTGACATATAATGTCAGACTGGAGCAAACCACAGTGTTGTGTTGGATGCTTGCAAGCAAGACTTGCTTAAAAGCAGTCAGGAACAGCACAGAGCAAAGGAGGGCACACCTCTCCTTGGTTTATCCATGCTACTGTCCCCAGTAGTTTGTCTGCACTACTGTCCCTGTGGATTGTCCACACTACTGCATGGAACGGCATGCGAGTTTGGCAGTCAAGGGAAGATGGGGCAAATATAGACCCATGCAGTAAGGGTGAGAAACCAAGGCATAGAGGGACCCTGGGCTGAAGATACGTGCCAGTGATGATATAACCACAGCAAGCAGCACTTCATCACAGGAAAGAGCATTTAAATGGAGGGACAATTTCAGACATTGCAGTGCTATTTGACTTAGCAGAAAGCTTAGCCCAGGGTCTGGAAGGTGAAGCAAGGTCATGTGCAATGTGAAAAGAGAACACGTTAGTTTTTGGTGATAACACTGGCACTACTTCACAGTTCAGGGTCCTCAGTTGAAACCAGGTACGTCTCAGGAAAAGGTGCTTTGTGTTCCAGCTCTGCAGTTAAACTCAGAGAGCAAGGACAAGATGTCAGGGGAGGGTATCTATGAGGAAAAACTGAGCACCAGGTGTGCCAAGGCAGGTACACTGACAGGCAGGATGGCACCAGGAGCTCCTTAGGACCAAGTGTCATCATGTGGGTTCTGGGCATGGAACTGCAGAGATTGCCCAGATTACCACAGGTGCTCAGTCCCAAGGCTAAACAAAGTCCCACACACTTCTGTCCCTTCTGGAGCACAGACATTACTTGGAGAGTGGAACAATTCCTGCAGTCCATAATTTCATGGTGCAGCTGACACAATTTCTGAGGATGCTGGCCTGCAAGGAGAAACCTTTGATGCACCCCTGCAGAGCTGGGTTGGAGGAGGACAAAAATAGTGTTTTGACAAATATGTTTTCAACATACAAAAATAGGTATGTCGAAATAAAAATACAGAATTTACTCTTTCACTAAATAGAACAGGAAAAAAATGAAAATGAGATAAAATGTCCTTCAATAAGTTGCACATTTCCTTTAAATTCACACTGAAGTTAGAGGAGTTAGGGAATTCATTTTCTTCTCTTGAAGCCAGAGAGTTGCAAAAGCATGGCTGAGAACAGAGCTAAAGTTCAGCAAACTACTGAAAATTCATTTTGTAACTGATTCTTGTTTTTCATTTAAATGTAGAATCCACTATCTTACCTAAGTAGACCAGTTCTATTCTGTCATGCTGAAAGTGTGGTCAGCAGTGAAGGTGCTTCCAGTGAGAGCCAACATCAGGTGGCCAGAAGGCCCCCTTGGGACAGGAGGTGGCACTCTGGCCAAAAGGAACCCCTCTGAAGGCTCATTTCAGAGCAGAACTCAAAAGAGGGAGCAAGTTTTGAATAAGTTCTTGCATATTTGGGACAATTGAGTCAAGCATGTATCATAGAGTAGATATGGAGTCCAACTTGAAGACTAAAGCCCTGTTCAAACAACATGAAATACATTTAGAATTAGCTCTGGGAATCTGCCCATCCAGAGATCATAACCAAACTAGGATGCAGCTCTTGGAAGAAAACCAGGCAATGCTATAGTGTATTGCACTGAAAAATGAAAGGCAGTCTGGTTTGCACCAGAACTTCTGGTCAAGCCCAGCAGCAACTGGGCCCTTTAGGGCTGAGCATCTCTCTTCACTGCCAGTGAGGGGAGCTGGTAGAGAAGAGTTTGTGTTTTGGGAAAAGCCTGACACTGTGAATGTTTGCTCCAGAGTGGCTCATGTAGCACGGCTAGATATCTAATCTGCTAAGATTAATGTGACTATTTCCAAGTAAATCAGGCATGCCTATTGTGTTTCTTTGATATAGAGAACAGCATTCTATATGAGAAACTGTATGCAAAACATTTCTCATTTTAAATAAGCAACTATAGCAATTGGCAAGCAAATATTAGCAATGTTTAACACCTTTGCTCTCTTCTCCCCACTTCCTGTTTTTGCTGACCTTTTAAGAAATTATTGGTATTTTTCCTCTTACCTTTATTTATACATCACCAACATGTAATAGCTATCCAACCCATTGTTAACTATCAAATTACAATTGCTGTTACACCTTATAACTAAATATTACTTATCAAAGAGAAAGGCTGGCAAATACTATATCACAAGAACAGACTCTACAATATGTTACCAATAAGTTCTTTGGAGGAAGCAGGGGCTGGAGCACTTAGCTGTTAGCCATAAAGTCTCTGATGACAAACGTCCATGATGCAAAATCTCCAATTAACTTTTTCCTTCTCACATTTCATCTCCCATTATTATTCTCTGTCATATAATCAGTGGGATTTTAAGGGCCAAAGAAATACAGTGGGGTGTGAGATTGTAATACTAGCTGTGTCCAAGACCCTGCAAGGTGGGATCTGTAACAAGCAGAATGACACTCACTCTGATCTGGGTAAACTAAGTGATATAGAAACTTTGATCTGGCACATCTGAAGAGTGTCTGATCATCTCAGACTCCATCTAGGGAAATTACTTCCCCCTCCTGCTCTAGAAGCTATTTAGTGGTGCCCATTTCTTTCCAGTTTCTGAAAAGGAAGCCTGGCGTGACTCCAGCACATAAAAGCCCAACTTGAGCCAATCAGCCTTGCCTGAAATCTGAAAGCAGTGGTGGACAGCACATGAGCTGGAGCAGGGACAGGAGATCAGCTGGGGTCTCCCAGGTTCTTGCCTTTAAGTACTAGAAAGAATGGGGAACCACTGTTACAAATTCCTACAGAGTACCTCTAGACTTTTCAGGCTTGAGTTTTCAGGCTTGGAGACTCTTCCAGCCTGGGGACTTTTTCAAGTGTTTAATGATGTTTTAACACCTTTATTCTTAAGTCAACAAAATGCTAGCATTCATTCAATGGAGCAATGGGAATAAGGCTCATACACAATGCTCTTGAAAAGGCCAGTGCATTCAGAATCCTCAGTGCTCAAACCCTGGAATTTTTAAAATCAGCTGGAATCTATAATGATAAAGGCTAGAAAGACCTACAAAGAAGAAAAAGCTTTTTCACGTCTCATTCAAATCATCCTTGCTTGGTTCAGCACTTCACTGTGCTCTGTGGCTCTTCTAGTGACACTTTACTGAATTTATTTTCAGTATGTGCAGCCACTCCCATGAGACTTTATCCATGAACACAGTGGTCCACTAAGATTTTTCAGGGCTATCCATATGCACCAAGTTTTACTTTTATGCTTTGCCACTATTCCTTGCCTGACCTTTTTGTTTAGTCCAGAAGTCAAGTGCTGTATTTTTTCCAGAAAGGATCTTACAGGGTTGCCTGCAGAGGGATTTGAAAAGCATTGGTTGATGTGCTAATATTTGCATTTATGTAAAGAGGTATGTCTTAAAAATACAAGCTGTGATGATAGATCACAGTTGTTCTGCCTAACTATGGACACTGAATTACAGTGTACCTTTGATTGCCAACAGTGAGGATGAGAGAGCTTCAGAAGCCTTTTCCTGCAGCGCTTCCTCACCCAGTAAATAGATGCACTTTTTCAGAAACAAGATTTACACTTCTTGGAAGAAGCAACGTGCATCCTCTTACCCTCTGTCCTGAAGGCAATTCAGAAAAAAACTGGGAACAACTTCTGCCTGAATGACCTCGAGCTGCAGGTGGTGTGTGAAGGAACGTGCAGAGATTTTTACCTAGACATAAGCAGGATGAAACATATTCTACTGTGCAATTCTTCAATTCTACTAGCAATTTTACTGTGATAGTAACAAGGAGGCCCAGTAGTTGGTACTTTCAGTAATGGTTTGGGTGATGAAGTGGATGGTGTGTTTCATCCAGTGGAATGGCACTGCTGGGCCTCCAGCCCAGAGCACTAGGGAAGAGGATTAAGGTTAAAGTTGAGTTTAAGAACAAGTGCAAGGTATGTAGTTCAGGAAGAAATGAGCAGTTCCCCTGTTGTGTGATGGAGAGTAACCAGCTCAGCAAAAGCTCTACACAGTGTCAGATCAATGTGCACTGTCAGCAGAGCCAGTGTCATTGTACCAGGGCAAAATAGCAAACACTTTGGGAAGTGTGTAACTAGGAATAAGGCTTTGAATAGATCTTGTTCTGCTCATTTTGGACAAGGCCAAATGGCAGCATTGCATTCAGCTTTGGGCACTGTTACTGAGAAGATACAGACCACACAGAAAGATATCAGAGGGAAGCAGCAGGAATCATCAGAAAAGAAAATGTATGGGAATAAAACTGCATGGGAACAAGGATGTCTGGGCTGAAAGTACACAGCTGAGGGAGATGTTCAACAGTCTTTCTATGCATGAAAGCCTGCAGAACAGGAAGGAATAGTGTGTTCCCCGTGGCTGTGACTAATATCACTTAAAGAAGAGGGACTCAATGACAGCAAGGAAGACTGAGCCATTAGGAAAACTTTGAAAATAGTAAGAGCAGTGAAACAAAGTATTCTTTAGGGACACTGTAACATCTCCATCACAGAGAGTCACAAGGACAGGTCAAATAATCTTTTTGCAGTGGGATTTCCCATAACCAATGAAGCACCGGGAAAGTAAAGTGAATTAGAGAAGTCTACCCCATGTAAAATGGCGAAAACCAGAAAAAAATTTTGACTGCAATACAGTGTTAACTTAGCCAATTCAAAATGAACAAAAAACCGAGACAGGGAAAGTCTTGCAGAACATTACAGCTATGGCCTGGAACTAGTTCAAGACTCAGCATTGTGGTGCTGTTGTGTTCCACATGGACAGAGGAACACAGAGAGTATTTTTTGCCTTCAGGAAGGCAGTGGTGAGGAATGACACAGTTGCTTATAACAACCATCAGTGGATGTCATTGGGGAACCTTTTAGGTTCCCTTACAGAACCTGCAGCCTCTAGCCTTCAGAGGATGAACTATTTCAGAGCATGAACACAAGGAATGAACTCCCCATGACTGCGGTGGGTAAGAGCACTGCACCAGAATGTTCCCTTGACATACTAGGGCATCAGTCCCATAAGCATTTTCCACATGCCTCTGGCTTTCCAAGCACTGCTCCCTAACAGTTCTCTACCCTCCTCTTTTGCTGCACTCTTTTCTTTCATATACTCTTCTGCCTTCAGCTTCACTTTCTAGGATGCAGACACAGGGTTCCCTGACATACAATGCTTGTTCGTTTGGTCCCTGAATGTTTGTAAGGCACTATGAAGTAGCACTCCCCTATATGACTCTTCAGCTCTAGTAGCCTTGGCAAAGAAGCTGAACAGTTGACTGACTCTGAACACAGTCTTTATGGCCACGATGCTGGTCATTTTTCTGTGGTTTAGAATAAACTCTCCTAGCCCTCCCAATTTCATGGAGCTCAGAGATGGGAAAATATCTAAATTCCTTCTGTACAATGTCTCTGTGCTCATACAGGGTCAGTAATGGGCAGGCTGGGAGTGGGCAGGAAGGAATGTCTTCACTGAGTTCTGCACTGCACCTCCGGGGATCACAGAGGACAGATTATGGCTTGTGTGCACACTGAGGGATGTCGTCCTTTACACATATCTCTGAGTGCATCACCAAGAGACAGAAAGGAATTTATACTCAAAAGAAAGAGGAAAAACCAGTTAATTTTTATGCTAACTTTTGATATCTGGATGGCTTCCTTTAGAGCTCTACGTAGGACAATTCTATCCAGGCAAACAGCTGCAAGACAACTGCATCACCCTGCTGTGTACATGACGGAAGTAAGTGAGTGATACTTGTCACTGAGTTTTGTTCTGCATTTAGGTGGGGACAGTGCACTGCTATCATGCTTACTCTGTGTTAAGACACTGAAAGTAGCCAGGCCCCTCACATTTTCCTGCATTTTGACATGTCCCAGCTCAAGCAATACATCTCCCAGGTTTCTAAGTAAGCTGCAAACCAGCATGGGTTTGATGTTTTTTTAAAATTTCCTTATTCTCTGCCATTTACTTACACATGCTTGCACTGCACATGCTCAATTCCCAGCCCATCAGAAGTGTGTTACATCAGAAGGACATGAATGAGGGCTGACTGATGAGAATGCTAGTCTGATATCATCCAGATCTGGGGGTGAATGGGAAAACCTGAAAATGTTACAAGGAACATGGAAAACAACAAATTGACTCTGTTTGATATTTGCTAATTTTAATATTTGAGAAGCATGTATGATGTACATCCTAAATCCTCTGTTAGGATGCTGCCTTAACTTTCAAGACAACATGCAAAGCAAAAGCATGTTTGCCTTGAGAAGCCTCACAGATCCCAGCCACTGCTTTTTGGAATAATCTGTTTAACACTCTATTGGCAGCAGTTCCTGCAAGGAGGAAGTTACGATTACTGGCAAAGTAATCCCACCTCTCTGAAGTCAGTTGTCCACTTAATTTTGCAAAGGGAGTTTCTTTTTCTGGGGTTTACATCAGGCTCACAACTGGGAAAGGGACTGTCTGCCTGGGAAAACATTATTCTCGTTGAAGTCCATGTTCAGGTTTCATGCATTGCTGCCTGAAGTATACTGGAAATACCAGAATCATCTCATGACTGCAGGGCAATGCTGGCAGTCTTTGTTCTTGGCTGGGTCCTGCTCTTTGCTGCAGCACCAAAGCGCATCCCAAAAGTGGTTCACATTCATCATTGATGCAACAGGTGACAGGTGGTCTGTTGGCTTCATGTTAGAAAACAGTGCATTTTGTCCTGAAAAGTCAAGCTTGCATCCAAGCAAGTATATACACATAAGGTGAGGATTCCAAGGGTACAATATTACAGCAGGAACTCCTAGCTTTGCACTAGCACCTAATCAGAGGTGACCTTCGGCCACCATCATACCTGAAGCAGGAGTGAAGAAGAAACCAGGCAGCGGTGTCACTCATGGAATACAAACCAGGACGGTGTGGCACAATAATGGGACAACCCTAAAAGTTACCCAAAGCTTTCCCCAGGGCAATCCACATAAAATTACACTTCTAAAGTGGTCACTTCATTTATACAATATTACCCTGTACTTGGGGGAAGAGACCTGCAATAAGCATTTAAAGCTCTAAATTGCCTGGAGCTTCTCTCCCAGATACACAGCATAAAGGGTCATTACAGGCTGCCCAGAGAGGCTGTGGCTCGAAACATTCAAGGTCAGGTTGGACGAGGCTCTGAGAAACCTGATTTGGTTGAATATGCACCTCGTGGCTGGGGGGATAGACTAGGTGACCTCTAAAGGTCCCTTCCTCACCCGAACCATCCAGTAATTCTGTGACGCCCGTATCCAGCGCTGCAGGGGTCCTCGCTCCCCGTGGCTCCGCAGGGTGATGCCGCCGAGGGAGCTCTGCCCACCCCATCCACCGGCGCCCGCAGAGACGGGGCGATGCCGGGTGATGCCGGGGGAATGCCGCCGCAGGCCCCGGCCTCCAGCTCCCGGCCCCCACCTCCCGTTCCCCCTCCTCCGCCGGCGACTCCCTGGGCTTCTTCCGGGGCCGCAGTGGAGAAAGCCCCAGCACTCTGTCCCCGCGAACCAAGTTCAGTCGGGGCCCCGCGGGCGCCCCCCACCCGGCCGGGCCAAGCGCCGACGGCAGCCCGCCCCGTCGGCAACCCGCCCCGGCATCGCCCCGGCCGCCAGCACTCACCCGCTGTCCCCGCTGTCCCCGCCGTCCCGCTCTCGCCCGGCTCCGGCAGCGTCCGCCTTAAATACCGGCGACCCCGGCCGGACTCGTCGCTCTCGCGCTGCTCGTCCCGCTCCTCCGATCCGCTCCGCTCCGCTCCGCTCCGCTCCTCCGCTCTCCTCCCCTTCCCCTCTGCTCCTCTCCACCGCTCCTCCTCGTCGCGGGGGCTCGGCCGCTCGTCAGTGTGGCGGCGGCGGCGGCTCGCTCGGAGTCGCGGTGCTCGGTGCTCTGCCCGCCGGTAGGTCCGGGCAACGAGGGTCCCCTTGCCGCCAGCGCCTCCAGCCCCAGCTCCCCGCGGCCGCCTGCGCGGATAGTCCCGGCTTGGGGGTGGGCGCTGGGACAGCGCTGCCCGGTATTTGGGGGGGGAGGGGGGTTGCACCCCCTCCAGGGAGGTCCGTGCCTCGGACCCCACTGCGCCAGCCTGGGCCTTGTCCCCCGTGCCGAGCAACGTGGCTTTGGCAGGCTGCGCCGTCGGAGACCCTCGGGCTGTTGCGGTTGATTCGAGGACCAATAACGCTCAGGATAACGGTGATGACCAGAGTGGCAGTGGAGGTTCCGCCAAGAATAGAGCACGGTTCAGAGCTCCCCTGGATGGGCTTGACCCAGCTGCTGCCTCAGCTCTGCTAGACCTGGGGTTTGCCCCCCACACAGCACAGCTCTCCTGCATCCAAGCCTAAAAGACCCGGTGTTAATTCCTGCATTTTTAAGCTATGCAGTTAGCGGGTTTTAACAGTTATAGTCACTAATAAGAAATGAATGTTCTTGGATTTTTGGTTTTGTTTTGTTTTTGTTTTTTTTTTTGAGAAGCAGCAACTATGTTCAAACTGGACAAAACTTTAACATAAGCCACAGCCCCTTTGCAGCATCATTTGGCCTTAAATAGATTCTAAATTAGCCATTGCCAGCTGTCCCCATTTTCCTCTGGCCACTAATTTACATATTGGATTACTTTCAAAATACAGATAATATCATGATTTTTGCACACTTAATACTGTTGATAGCCAGGCTCTGCCCCCTCCACCACAGTGTCTCTGTAAATGGTTTTTGACCTTGAATCCAAGTCTGCTGTAGCTGCCCTCAACTCAGTCTCAAAAAAGTCATGCTCTCTCCAAATATCTTAGAGGGTTTTGCCCCAGCTTCAACATTTCAAATAGCTGGCTGTTCCCAGAACAGCAGCATTTTATCTATCCTCCACTGCAATGTGGTTCATGGTTTTGAACCCGGAAAGGCTGAGTATTGTGTAAATCATAAAGCTAAAGCCTTAGTTGAGACTGAGAAGAAAATAGGAGCTTTTTAAACTGCAGCCACATGGTGTGAATCTTACACAAAAAATAATAATTCCTTGCAGCATCACTTCACCTCCAGGCTGGGAGAGGACACATGGTGAATCTTTTGAGCCTCCAGAATTTCCCAGAGACAGACTGAGACAAGAGTAGCTACAATAGGTTTTCTCCAAAAGTCTGAAGATGCCTCTCCATTTATTTTCCTCCCAAACAATGTGGGTGTTGTTTCATAGGTAGGAATGTGTTTGATGTAATACAATGTGAAAGGAAAGAGGTTGGCTCTTTTATATCTCTACCTGAGGAATAAATTCTGCCCTTGGGGTAGAGATACTCGATGGAATCTTGCAGAGCTTTGCAGCAGAGTGCAGGCTGGTCTGGGGTCTGTGGCCCCCCCAAAACAGCTGCTGCTGCCCTGCAGTTTGTTGTTAGGAGAAGGGGGCTTGCATGCCACAGGCAGAGGATAG
This sequence comes from Entomyzon cyanotis, assembly GCA_024500445.1. Classification (NCBI taxonomy): domain Eukaryota; kingdom Metazoa; phylum Chordata; class Aves; order Passeriformes; family Meliphagidae; genus Entomyzon; species Entomyzon cyanotis. Next base: position 6,705,733 of record JAKEPQ010000433.1, on the reverse strand, counting down.
ATTCCTCATAGAACAGAAAAAAAAATTTGTTGTAAAGTTGTTCTCCCATGCCAGGGCTTCACAGATGTCAGATTTTCTTCAGAAACAAAAATTCCACATAGGAAAAAAACGTGTCTGGTGGCTTTCCTTAGGCTGGCCAGGAAAATCAGAGAAAATTTTGGGGTGCAGACTGGTCTTCAGATATTTATTTAAAAAAAAAAAAATCCTTCTCCCTCTGACTTTGATTCTCCAGATACTCTCTAATAAGAGCTATAGCTCATTTCTCTCATGCTTTACAAGGTCAAAATCAGTACTGTATTTAATATCCTGTGTTGAAGGTCCTGCTTAGAAAAATAATGCAACTACTCTTCTTTGAGATATATTATCTTCATTTTTGATGGGGCAAGTGCACAGAGAGAATTTGTGCACAGGCCCAGAGGTGGTACAAATGTGCACCAGTAAGACAGAGCTACAGATAAAGGAGTCTTTGAAACAAGTCTACTCTTTGGCTCAACACTAGGGAAAAAATAAACCAACCTAGATGCACTGGCATGGTTGGCAGAGCCACAGCAGTATGTTGATGATGTTTAGTCACAGATCCCTGTGTTGGACGTGTCAGAGCTACGTATCAGTGGAACTCAGGCACATTCACATCCACTTGGTTCTGTCTGAGGAAGGGCCTTGGATGAAGATCTGGATTTCATACACAGCTTTTAGTAAGTTTCTTCCTTGAAACCACTTATTTAACTTTCACAAGGCTGATTTCATTTTTCTTTTTTAAACTGAACCCACCTCAGCAGCTGTACCTCTAATTTTATTTCCTATCAATTTGACTCTCAGAATTTCTCACTGCTGTTGCTCACAGCTTAAACATTTCCCCAGCAGCTTGAGCCAAAGTTATGAGGCAGCTGAACCTTGGGTCCTCAGGCCAGGGAGTGGTAGAGTAAGGGTTACAGACACGTACAAGGAGAATTAAACCTCATTCAAACCTCATTCCTCAGAATCCCGAGCGAATGCTTCACCATATTGACCAGACTGTTGGTTGCTCTAAGGTGGTGAAGTGCATCTCCTGGGTGTCTGATTTCAAAGAGCTCAGGTTTTTATTCCCTTGCTGCAGAAGAAAGGCTGGAAACTTGATATTTTCATAGTGTGGGAAACAGTTTCCTTCCTTGGAAGGCCATCAAAGACAGAATTGATACTTTCTTTCTCAAGGATGTTGGCTGTCCGGACTGTCCCAGAGTGAGCCCACGATCTGTGGTCTGATCTAGTTCAAGACTAAACACATTGGGGTTTTGTTGCTTCCCCTACTGTGACTCCCCAGGGAAGTAGGATGATGATTAACTATTTTACTTCCCCAGAAATGCTGGAGGAGTGTTTTTACTTGTTTGAGCTGGCAGGAGAGGTGACACTCAGTAATAAAGGCCTCTGAAGGACTGTGCATTGGCATGAACTAATCTGGTTCTGGTAAAAGACTGCTCGGTTACACTGAGAACCAGCATCACTCACACAAGTAGAGACAAAACCTCTAAGACTAGAATTATTTTGCTGAGAGTATTCCAGTCTCATTGCCCAGCATATGGGAGGGACAGTGGACTGAGTAATTCTAGTGAATTCAGCATGAAAACTATCACCTGAATATATCCTCCTCAGAAGATGGGAAATGACATTAAAATGGGTGTACCTTGATGATGTTCAAGTAAAAATACTTACTTCCTCATCAGCAGCATGGCTCCCTGTGGATGCACCACAGTCAGATCCATTGCTTATGTGAACAGAGATACTTACTTTTTCGCTTTGTAGATCTTGCCAAGCTCAGACTAGAGAAGGAAAGAAGAGGCTTGATGTCCTCCTGAGAACTATAGCAAGTATCTCAAAACTACTTTTGCTCACAGTTAAAACTGTGGTGAGAACACTAATACAAAAGACCCTCCTAGTTTTCAGTCTTATTTTCCCTACTGCTAATTTACACCAATTTCTTCTGCATCCAGCAGAACCTTTCTTGAGTTTTACCCTCGTGATCAACCAACAAACTCTTTTTTGAGGCAACAAAATGTACTGGCTTCTTGTGACAGAAATTTGCTTTGTCTGAGGAAGACAGATGCATCATGTGAGTCCCCTCCTTTTGGATCAGGAATCCTCTCTGCTTTTTGGTATTTGATGTCACCTTACTTTATAATTGAAAACTTAATTAAAGACCCAGATATTGCAAAAAAAAGGAGGAAACTTGCAGTACTTTTTTCCCTACATGACTCATTTTCCTCTGAATTCCACATTTTTGTCACATTCCAAACCTCACACTTAGACACTGACATATGGAGAATTCTTCAGGCACTGCTTCTCCACAGAAGGTGTATTTTGGCTTTAAAGCTTTGTTCTCAGTCTTGCAAAGGACCAGAACCCAGACCATAGTCAACGCTTCCTTCTTCTGAGGCTCTTCTCTTTCCTTTCTCTCTATCAAATAGAGAAATGCTCAGAAACTGGTACATAATCAAAATGCAAGACCTCTGTCATAATTTCTGACATAACTTGTAGCAGAGCCTCAAACTGTTTGGCAGTTGCTTTCCTCAGAGTTCCTTGAGCCTGTTTTAACCATGTGATTTATGCAGAATACGGCTGAGAAAGGCAGTCATCTCCCAAGAAGTTGTGTGTGCTCTCTGAATTCCATGGGGTCCTATTTACACATTAAAAAAAATGTTATACATAGATATTAATTTTCTTCCACGGAAGAGAAGAATTCTCTATCAGCACTGTTCTTTCACTGACTTAGTGAAGCATTTTTCTGGACAGTGTGTGGTCCCCACATCAGGGCTGGAGACATTGAATGAGGAGAGACGGAAGGACCTGGCACGTTCATTTTGGAAAAGATAAGGGACAAGTGGATCTAACTGCCATCTTCAGTTAACTAATGGGGTTATGGAAGATGAAGCCAGGCTCTTCTCAACTGTGCACAGGTGTCCTGTTCCGCTCTAAAAGAGGGACTCGGGAAGGATTCTTTTAATGGATTTCTCGGGCAAAAAAATGAAGCGCCAACGTGGCAATATTATAGCTGAAAACTGTTTATTGGTAAAGAAAGGGTAAGTCTTCCTACCCAAGGGGGACAGGAAAAGGAACAAAAAGGGAAAAAGAGACAGAGAGAGAAAGAGAATACCGGACAAATCGCTCCCGCTGTACCCCGGGCGCCCCGTCGGTGAGAGTTGGGCAAATGGAGTGTGCGCTGCGAGCTGCGAGAGTCTGCATGGCTCCCGTGGTGGAAGAGCAGGAACAGGACTCGAGGCGGTCAGGGTCGGAGCATGGTGGCTGCACGCGGCGGTGGCAGCTCGGGGCTGGGTGCAGGCAGGGTGCAGGCAGCGGCAGTGACTCCGTCGTCGCAGAAACAGCGAGCACGAGGTTGTCGCGGCCACAGAGCTGCCTCGGACAAGCAGCGAAGCAGAGCAGGACACGGGCAGACAGGACAGCCAGGAAAAGAGCGGACTGCAGGGAAGAAAATGGAAAGGGGGCGAGTGGGACAGAGCTGACCCTCCAGGCGAGCCCCTGCTCCCTCCAAGAAGCCCAAAGAAAATGGCCCCCGGGTTGTGTCATAGTTAACTGCTTTTATGTGCTTGGCCCTCCTATAACATGCCTTCCCGCGCACTTTTTCCGCGCGTTTTTTTCCCGGGCATCCAGGGATTTGATCCACCAGTGAGAGGGGCGTGGCTCGCAGAGCAGCAGTGGAAGCTTCCTCTCTCCTGACTGCTGCTAGGCGAACTCGGGGAACAGAGTTCCCAGATGTATACAGCCCCTAAAGTAATTTTTTCATCTCACATATAATACATGTTGAGGCATAAATAAAAATTAGATTGGACTCTCACAACAGGGAAAAGGCAACAGACAAAAGCCACAGCGAGGGAAATTCCAACTAGACCCTAAGGAGAGTGGCCCCTCCTGCCTATTATACTGTCTCACAGGGAAATTTCCAGTTGTCATAAAGGAGTGAAGCATTCAAAGGTGTGAATTCCTTACGGCTCTGGGAAGTGTCAGGAGTATGGCAGGGACAGAATGGTGTAGACCAGCTCACTGAATGACTGGGAGCAGATACCTGGATTCAGAGGCAAGCTGGGAGTCTTACGTGGGTTTCCCAACCTTTACACTGCTGAGGGGAAGATGGACTGTCAGGTTTTGTGTCCATACTGAATTCCCAAGATGTACAGGCTCTTGTTTCCAAGTTAATAGTGTTGAGGAAACTTCCCAGTTTGACCATTCCTGAGACTGTCCGGCTGTCACACCCCCAGTGCCAGGGACTTTCACTGCTGGGAAGGGAGCCCCTTCGCAGAAGTGGCTCCAGTGACCCAAGTCCCCACACCCCCCCACACTCACAGTCAGACCAGGTTTCCTCATCAGTTCCACCCCAGGTTTGCTATGACAGAGTCTCAGAAGTCCTGTTCCATAAAGCCATTTATTCACAGTGCAGTAACATAAAAACAGCCTGAGCTGGTGTCTTCGAGAAGCAACCCCAAACAAAGCACCCCTGGGCCTTTATACCTTCACAGCCTTCCTCATGAGTCCCCCCTGCTTCTGCTGTGTATCCCAGTGTTCCTCAACTGGCTGGCGTCACCCGTCTTCGTGCTCTTTGTTATGCAAAGGATCGACGGTTTCCAGCCTCTTGTGTCAGACTCCCACACAGAGCTCAATCTGCAGCTGGCACTGCAGCTGCACACAGAGCAACCTGTACCAGATGTATTTCTCAAAACAGGACTCGGCACTTTATTTTGGGCTGCTCAGACTCAAAGGGCAAGGCTGCAGACCATCGGGAATTGGTGATAAAACGTCCATGATTCACTGAATTGGTCGATTTTAAAATTAAAGCTGTCACCAGCTGTAATTGCAACCAACTACTGCTTCCTCTCAGGTAAAACCATCTAGGAACAGAGCAGGACATCCTTTTTACCCCACTGCCAGTGGGACAGAAATTGCACGGGGTATCCTGTGAGTTTTACTCCAAAAGAGATGCTGAGAACTGAGAGAGATGAGTACTCAGAGCCTGTGCGACACATCCATGCACAGCGTGGGTATTTTGCCGTGTCCAGCACTGGCTGGGTCTCATAAAGCAGTCGTCTGGCTCGGTGCTCATAAAGCAATCATCAGTCACAGCTAAGGTAAGGAAAGGGCTGTTAACAGGCTGAGTCAACATTTATTTCTTTTGACAGGGATCTCTGCATGCAACAGCTGAGAATTTTGGATTTTCGGCTGACATTTGTCTCTGATGTTGAGGCAAATCCTCTGTGGAGGAAATGTCTGTCTGCCCCAGCTGCTCATTAATGGGAAGGCTACTGAATAGATATTTGTATTCTTGATTAAAAGTGATAGTTCTGTGGCTGTTCTTTGCCATCCTTCCCTTGTCTTACAGGCTATTATGAAGCATGTGAGAAGGACCAGGGAAAATACTGAAGCACAATACACTTTGATTTTATTTTAAAAACCCACTTGTCCCTGTCAACTCCCATTATTTTCCTAAAAATTTATCTCGCTAAGAGAAATTCAAATATCCAAAGCTGTGAGAAAAAGTAGTCTATGGCAAGTGCATGTTCCCCTGCTCTTCAGTAAAGAGCTGCAGCATGCAGGATGGTGCCAGCAATGCGACAAGGTACAGGGGCAAACAGCGGTGATATGTTTTCTGTGGTGGTGGTGTCTTGGCTCTCATGTTATTTTCATAAATGTCAGACTGAAATAGTCTCTGTGTTTGGAAACACAAGTCAAATCACAGGATAACTGGAAGGGATCCCTGGAGGTCTGCAGTCCAATCTCCTGCTCACAGGTGGGAAGCCTAGAAGTTATAGACCAGGTTATGCAAAGCCCCATCCAGCTGAGACCTGAAAATCTATGAGGATTGAGGTTCATAAAGAGCTGCAGTCATATGATACCGGGGGGTGAAAAAGACAAGGGAAATGTTGCCTCCCTGTGGAAGCAGTTTCTGAAAAGGCAAACTACCAGTGATTCCAGTGGCCCATTGACACATTCCAGAGAAGCACAACTGGCAAGCAGCCAGCAAGATGTTATAGAGGATTACAGCACATAGCAGAGGAAGGAGATAAAACAGATTAAAAAACCAAAACAAATGGAATGTTCATGTCTTTAATGCATATTTCAAAATTATAGATTTGATTTTTCTCAGTGGCAAAAAATTGGAGTAGAAAAAGAGGAGAAGGATCAGCCAGGGAATGGAAGATCTTCTGGTTCATGATTCACCTAGAAGAACTAGTCTTGTTTCTAGTCAGCAGAAAAACAGAATGTATAGACATAACAAATAATTCCTCATATTTTTAGGTAATTTATAGGTATTTTTTTGGTAATTTATAAGTATTTACAAATCAGAAATCATATGGAGAAAACAATACTGAGGAAAGAATTCTCAAAATAATTTCCATCTTGTGCATTTCGAAAAAATATTTTTGGACATTTTTTCCAAAATCTCTTGAAATTTTTGAAAATTTGTGTTTCAAAATTTTATATATTGGCTATTGTTTCCTTTTTTTGTTTGTTTCGTTTTGCTTTGGCCTTTTTTTTGTTTTTGGTTTTTTTCCTTTGGTCTGCAATTTTGAATGGATTTTTGTTACTTTTGCTCCATCTTTTTCTTTTCCTTGCATTTGGCATTGTCGCACTGGGGCTTTTTATGGGCAAACTGAACAGTGAAGAAAATAAACTATTTGTGCTTACCCAAATGCTGTCCAAAATCACACCGGACAAAGAAAATGAAAGAAGGGAGAAGACAAAACCCATCTGATCAGATGAAATCTAGACTCATAAAGAAGAGACAGGAAGAAACATCTGGAGGCCTCTGAACCCACCTCCCACTCTGAGCAGATTGGTTGTGTGGAGCCTGGTCCAGCTGAGATTCAAATGAAGGATCAGGAGTCTACAACTCCTCTGGGCTGCTGTTCCACTGGCTGACTATCTCCATAATGAATTTTTCTCCTATTATTTCATTGAAACTTCCAGTGTTGCAGCTTGTGTCCACTGCTTCTTGTCCTTCTATGTACACCTCTGGGTAGAGTCTGTCTCTGCCTTTCCTTCCATTAGGTACCTGGAAGTAACAATGAGGTCTTTTTTTCCTTCTCCCAGCTGAACAGATTGCCTCAACCATTTCCTTGTCCTTTGTCCCCAGGTCCTCTGCCTGGTTAAGTAATGGGATGAGACGAAGATTTTTAGCATCTTTTCTGCTGTCTCTTAGAGAGTGCATCTCGTACTTGCACATAGACCATGCTCGTTCCCACTCCAGCTGGCAGGGCTCTGATCGGTGTGCCAGGGGAGTGGTTTTACAAGCCAATGTTAAAGATATGTCAGGGTTTTGGGGGTAAAATAGAAAAGCACTGGAGAATGATGTGAAATGTGGGCGGAGGACATGATTATTTGGCTTTTCTTTTGGTACTTTTTCCCCAGTTTCCAGGCACAGCTTAATCAGACCTGAAGAGAATGCCTAAGTGGGAAACATGACTGTGTGAGTGAAATCTGGACAAAACAGACATGTTATTGAGGGACTGCATGACAAAAAAACTTTATAGAAACTAGTTAGCAAAGACCATACAGAATGTGCAATGAGAAAGCAGTAGCTCACCTGCTTTCCTGGCTCTAGGGAATTGGTGACTGCTAATTCCTTTCAAAATCTAACCAATGCCAACTAAGACACAGATGGCAAAAATGCAGCCTGGAAAGCCTCTCCAAATCTTCACTAGGGAAACCCTTTGCCCCAGTAAAAGATTAAAAATCATGAGAGAATATTTGTGCATGGCCTGATGGTCAATTTCAGATGGTCCCATTCAGTTCCAGAAATAGTCCTCTACATAAATTTTATACCCTTACATCTTGTCATTCAGAGCTCCTTTTCAAGCCACAAATGGCATCATTCATCAGCCTTAGAGACATCTGCCTGCAGATGAAATAAGCTCTATGTTCTCTGTCCTCCTTAGTATAGGGAGTAGGTGCTTCTAATTGACTGCATTACTGATGGGAGAGCTTGGTGCACCGCTCAGACTGTTCCACACTGCCAGGGTTGACCAATGCAGTTGGTCCAGCTCCCTCCATCAGAGCATGAGTTGTTTGTCCCAAGGCTCCTTGCAGCTCCTTAGCACAAAGCCACCCATCTGCTCGTGGCTGAGTGCATGGGTGAATGCCCATGTGTGGCTACACATAGACCACTGGTAGCCCAGGCTTCTTCCCAGGACTACAGAGCTGCCCAGACTTTTGCTGGAGCTGACAAGAAAATGGTGCTTCCACATCACTAGATGACTCATAGAAGAACATGCAACAAAAATGAGTATTATCAGTCCTCTCTCCTCTTCCAGTCCATGCTGCAAGTCCCAGCTGAGTGCTATCTGTCCACATACTTAGAAATGTGCCGATAATCAGAATGTATTTTAGAAGTTTCCTCCATCAAAAGCAAACTAAAGGAAAAATATATGCTCAGCCAGAGCAGAACCAGCCTGTGGCAGCAGCAACTGTCTGTCCAGAGCCATAGCAGTCACCTCCAGGCATGGCATTGCCACCCAGCAGAGAGCTTCTGACTCCGCTGGCATACTGTCCTGGGTCTGTCTGGCATGAGAGCCCTTGCAACCAGAGGTAGGCACAGCTTTGTTTAGTTCACTGAAAAAAGGGACTGTCAAAGTAATTTGGTTGTTTTTATGGTGAGGTGGATGTTGACATAAGGATAACATATTGCTTATTGACCTTTGTGTTATATTTGTATGATACCTCAGCATTGGAGTCTGAGCTACTTGCTATTGTTCATGGATGTTAGTGAGATGCTTTTACTATTATTATCTCCCTTTTTATAACCATGGAGCTACTTTCACTTTAATATCATATTTAGATTCCATGCTTTCAAAATAATTGCTTCAGTATCTGTCACTGTCACTGAAGGAAGGTATTTTGGATGTTTCCCCTGGGTCTAATCCAGTTTTTTCCTGAGAAATGTAGCAAGTGCCCCCATCCATACTGAGGCAGTTCACAATGGAGCTTTAGTGTCTAAGGAATTTAGTAATTAACTTCTTTTAAAATTTTAGCAGACAGCTAGAGTAGATAAATGCTTTGCATGTGGAGTTCAACAGATAAAGACACTGTTCATTTTCATAGCACTGGATAAAAATACCTCAGAAACTTCTAGGCATGGCATAAAATGAAGAGCTAAGGATTATAATAACATTTAAATGTCAAATAAAGATGCAGATACTGTGTAGTTTGTCTTTGGAACAGAACCACTTGGCCCACAGCTTCTCAGACAGGGCCTGATGCTCTGTGATGGGCAGCTGGCTCTGCACAGCCCTTGCAGAGCAGCACCCAGCAGACTAAAGGGCTGCTCCTTTGGGAGAATACAAAGACCCTGGAGACAAAGTGGATCCAAACCTAGACCAACTCTGAACTCAGAGCGCTCCATCTGTGCTTCCTATTTCCCGGTTGGGAGGTGAACTGATGCTTGGCATAGCACTGACCACTGGAATGTGAATTTCTCCTCTTTGGTCAAGAACATTCACAAAGGTAAGCACTGTATTGTATCACATGGCTTAAGGATTAAGCACAAGGGGACTGAGATCCAGAGCAAGGTCTGCAGATGTTACTCTCAGAGAATTGCAGTTGCTGACCTGAACCTGGCCCAGCAGTTTCCTGGTCACTTACAGGTGAATATTGCCCAGAAGCAAGGTGAAATGCACAAAGCAAAGCAGAGCTGGTGGACCATCACCAGGTAAATGTCCCAAGGATATTTTCTAATTATTTACTTCCTTCTTGTATTTGCTGTGTCTGCTCCAACACTTGCATACACAGCAGTCACCTTGACTGCAAAATCTTCTGAGAAATGGGTGAGCTGAAATGGCATTGCAGCTGTCTGGGGGCTTAGGTCTCAGCCATCCCTCCTTCTCTGTGGGAATATTGAGGCTGCAGTCATATATATTCAATGTCAATGGGCTATGGGTTATCTGAATGTCTGAAGAGGTTTCTGCTCTCACAATGGAAGGATCCTCTTAGAAGTGCTTTCTCCCACCGTGAGTTTCATTGCAAGTTGCACAAAGTAGAGAAAATTAGTGGTGCTTCATTTCTCTCTTGATTTCTGCTTCTAGCTAGGAACAGGGCTTGCCAGTAGTCTTTCCTTCAAAATGAGCATTGGCATGTTGCTAGTTACTGCTCTGGACAGAGCACCTCTCCCTGCTGAGATTGTAATTTGTGGTCCTTGCTTTGGGTGAAGTCACACCCTCTTTGCTTCCTTATTTTGTCTTGTTCTACTCTCTTTCTTTTTTCAGCTTTTTTTAGCTTTCCTTATGAAGCAGAATTTATATCACTTGCTTTAAGCCTCCACATTGCAGCCGTCTGAATGAGTCACCCTGGAAAGCCAGAAAGAAGCAGAGTCTTCCAGGAAGTGACTGATCTGATCCTCCTTGGGTTTGGCTAACTGCACCTTCCAGTGAGTTCACTGCTAAAGGGAGCACTGGGCTGGACAAAATCCACCAGTTTCATCCACCACTTCCACAGTGCAATTGGAGTATCCTCCAGAGTGCCTCTGACTCCAGCATCTCCTCTGCAGAAGGACAGGAAAACCAACAGCCACCTTCCTTCGGAACTCAGCCTTTGCACCACCACTTTAATGTGCCCTCTGGAGACTGTACACCAAAAGAAGGGACATTCCCACAGAGCCCTGGCTCAGCAACTATCCTTTGCATCACAGCAAAGAGGATCAAGCTAGGACTGCCACTTCAAATGGGCTTCTCCTAATCTTTCCAATCCAGAGCTACCAGCAAACACTGGCCACAGGAAAACACTCCACTGGGGAGGTTCAGCCACAGGGCGCCAGTGTGCTGCTCAGCCTGGAGAGTGGGCTGGACCTTCATCCTGTTCATCCTCTTCCTTTGCCAGACTCTTATTACATGGTACAAAAAGCCCAGTCCATTGTTTTTTCCTGCTCATCTGAGAGGAGCCACAGTCACAGTTTCCTCAGATATAACTACTCCACTCTCTCTCCATGGGAGGCAGAAAATTCCTGGAGGAAGGATCCCTTGGGTAAAGCTGCAGCTATCTAAGCAAAGGGAATTTTGGCATGGAGGCAGCTAGACCATAGCTCTGAGTCAGAAACTCTGTGATGCCTGTGGACATGAGTGCTTTCCTGATGCCATGGTAACACTATGATTCCATATAGATGTGACACAAACACCCCTGTTTGGCGATAATACTTTTACAGTACCTGGCATATCAGTTTTCTTCTCTGCTATGTGCTTCCTTGCAGAGCCATCACCACATGGATGACCCTGCTGTGATGCTGGCTGCACCCATGCCCTCTGCCTGGGCAGGGATAGTGAGTGCTGTCACACTGTGCCTCAGCTGACTTTGGGTCTAGGGCATACTGGGCTTTCCCTCACCTCCTCTGCTGTCCCAAACTGAACGTGTTTCTTCATGTTGCCAGACGAGTTCATGAAAAGAGGAGAGAAGAATATGGAGCAGGAGGGCAAGGCTCAGTGCTCAGGTTTTGCAGGAAGGTTAGAGTGGTCTTGGCTCCAAAATAGAGTTTAGAGAGCAGTCCCATAGCAAGAACAATTCATCTGAGAACACAGAGATCAGAGGAAAGAAACAACACACCCACCCACCCACACTGGGACATGCCATCTCACTGCTTTCTGCTTGCTTGTTCTCACTGTAGATGTAATGGTTAAGGTGAAAATATCCTGTCTGCTCCCATAGCTGTCTGGTGTGTGAGAGGCTGTATTAAATGTTCAGGAGGAATTCCTCAGTTTGAGGAACCCTCTGAGCCCTCTCAATAACATCCCTCTCACTGGAACTTGCTGGATCACTGCCTTCTATACACAATTACTGTATTTCATACTCTGCATCCTGAAGGATATCACATTGGTGCTATTTGGGGAATTAAAGATGTGCTGGCTCATACTTCACACACTTTCCATTACTCCATCAAAATCTGCAGCACAGATATTTCTTGCTCTTGAGTTAAGTACACACCACAAGCCCAGTTTCTTGCTCTCTGCTTAACTGTTATTCAGTAGAATGCTTTTCTTGTTCTACACACACAGAAAAGAGAAATATTCCAGGCAATCTGAGGTGACAGGTGTGATGCCCTCCAATTGTACAACTGCTCTTGAAGGTAGTACCTGGCCAAACCATCCTTGTTTGTCAACTACAGTGCAAAAGTCTGCTTAGTTCTCTATTATCATCCCCATATCTGTTGGTTGTGCTATTTCTTGGGCTTTTACTTATGTCTTGATTTGACTTTGCAGTTGGGTAGGAATTGGGAGAGTTTTGCAGTGAGGAGTGAAAAGGTACTAATGGGAATTACTGCCAGAGGGAATTAGTACCAGAGGAGACGTTTTAAGGGAAGACTGGGCACTTGTGCAGACTTGTCCAGGCCACCCATCCATGCCACCCATCCTTCAAACCCACAAAATTATAATTTTTTATTATTGTGTTATATATGTATTATATTGCATTTTATGAGGCTTATGCCTGTCTCACAGGCCTTTTGAAGTTTACCTGAAGGCATGAGTGTTTCTCTGCAGAAGGGGTGCTGGGTTGCCTCCACTAGGGCAAAAGCTTTTCTAAATCTCAGCTGAGAGCAAACCATTCTTCAAAACTCCATTCTTCTAAGCTCTGCTGTTAGAAAAGCACTGTCCTAGGTGTGTCGTGTTTGCTCTCCCAAGCAGGCAGGGAGCTGTCACTCCAGATGTGTTAAAGCAAATGGGAGCTGTGGGGATGGACAGATTGTGGCTCTAGAAATCAGCTGTGCCTGCCTCTGAAAACTTTGCTCTTAGGAGCAATTAGCAAGAAAATACAAACCTGCATGTTTGGTGTTACATGACCACTAGGACTAGATTGAGAATTAACAAAGCCTGTAAATGGCGCTGCAGGTATCTGAGAGGTCTCTGCTGCATTAATGCTGCTGCAGTGGCAGCAGTGTCCCCACTGCAATAAAACACATAGTGAGGCTTCTCTAAGACAGGGGATTTTATACTGTATTTTACTGAATTTCTAATAAGCTACTTACACTTTTGCATTTGAAGCTCAAGGTTTACCCTAAATATTTGCTCCTTGAGGAGACTTACACCTTCATGATTCCGTGATTTTATGATTCTAAGATTATCAAGTACAGCTGTTCCCCCAGCACTGCAAGGCCACCACTAACTCATGTCCCCACGTGCCACTTACCCATGTCTTTTAAATCTCTCCAGGGATGGTGATTCCACCACTGCCTTGAGCAGCCTGTTCCAGTGCTTGACCACCCTTTCAGTGAAGAAATACAAAATTCAACAGAAGAAATATAATATCCAATCTAAACATCTCTAGTCACAACTTAAGGACATTTCCTCTGGTCCAGATTCTTGTTAACTGGAAGCAGAGCCCAGTCCCCACCTGGCTGCACCCTCCTTTCAGGGAGTTGTGGAGAGTGAAAGGGTCTCCCCTGAGCCCCCTTTTCTCCAGGCTGAGCCCCTCCCCAGCTCCCTCAGCCACTTCTGGTGCTCCAGATCCTTTTCCAGCTCCATTCCTTGTCTGGAAACGCTCCAGCCCATCAGTCTCTTTCTTGTTGTGATGGGCCCAAACCCCAGGATTTAACTTGTCAAAATCTTGAGGATGAAGAGATCTTCAATGAGAAGCAAATATCCTCCTAGAAGACAAAAGGGGCTGCTCTTCCAGGCTTTAGATTCAGTCTGGATCTCAGGCAGCACAAACCACTGTTCTTAGCAAGAAGCTGTGACTTAGTACGAGAAGCCTCTCATGATTGTGGGCTTCTCTTATAGTCCCTGGGAGGGGGTAAGCTGCCATAAAAATGGAGGACAACATGGAATGGGCCTGCTGTTCTTTGTCCAGTCAACACAGTGTTAGATACAGGTAAGGGGTGAAGTAACTGATAACCACTGAAAATACGGTCTTTAGCTGAAAACAGTTCCTCCATGAGACAAAAGATCTCACTTCCTGTACTGACCATCTGTAGCAGAGCTGGGAAAAAAATTGCTCAACCATTACTCCTTCCTTTTCTTGTCTATGGACCTTTTAAAAATATTGGGGGAGAGGGAGAAGGACAATTATGTACTGCTGTGACAGTGCATCTACATTAATAAGTAACTTCTTCTGGAATATAAACATTTTTTTCTCTTTTTAAAAAGTCCAGAAAAATTACCTCCGACAAACTCAGATGGACTCTAAAGCCAGTCAATACAATTTGAAAAGAATGGTAAAATTGAGAAATGGTTAATTCAAGGCAGAGATTTGAGGGGAAAAAAAAAAAAGAATGCACATCTGAAGGGCAAAAATTATTCTCTCATCTGTTAAAAACGTTATCTCTAATACACAAATCAGTGCTCTCACCGTCATGCCATGCTTCACTGGGACATGGAGGTGACTGAACGGTATGTGGTAGCTCCTCTGCCAGAGCAGTTCAGGTTGTACTTTCTGTGTGAGAGATGCCAGGCCCTAACAGTGTCCCTCCTCACAATCACACATCACCTCTCCAGGCAAAAACTTGGCCCAGCTCTCCCTCTACCCCAACTCATCAGCTTACCCAAACACTGCCAGAACAAGCAATTTCCAGTTTGAAAGATGTCCTACAACAATCACTTTCACAGGGCAATCCTTCACTTTTCTTTCTGGCTGATTGGTTCAAAGATGCTTCTTAAAGAGCAAAACCCACACGCTTCACAGATAGTGGAGAGAGCTCAGTCCTTGATGGGCTGCTGCTGCCACAGCACAAACACCCGTGGCAGCACAGCTGCCTGCCTGGGAGGGTAGGTGGGAGAGCTGAGTCACCAACTGGAAGCACTCAGTCTCAATGTCTTAGCTCACTTCAGCACTGCAGTCAAGTGCCAGAGCAGAACCAGACACAAAAGCTTTTCCTTTTGGTGCGGATAGTCTTTACCCTGTTCGTACTGGTGACCCTGAGAAGCAGTGCAGAAGGTCTCACCACAGACGTCTATGAGCTGGTTGTCTCTGTCTGAGATGGTTTGGTCCTGTTTATTGTCAGCAGAAAAAAGTGTATCTGAGGGCGTCTTTTGGACATCCGAAAGCAGTCAGCTGAGCAGCCTTCAGGAGGACAGGGTTAATGTGTCCTTCTGGTAATTATGAGATTAACCCCACCTGCTTTACAAGGTATGAGAAATGGGTTGAGTAAAGAATCTGTGTGATAAACTTCTATCAAAGTGATGCCTTCTATGAAGATATTTGCTTTGCCTGGCTTTGTAGTGACAAACCACAAAGGCTTATGCATTTCATGGGGTTTCCTCCATGAGCAGATAGGAAAAGCAATTTCTACATCTCCATTGGTTTTGGATAATAGCATTCAAAATATCTTCTGCACACGCTCTCAAAAGCTAGGGTGCATCAGAGCCTCACCCACACAAAATCTTTACGATTCATTCTGCTGCCAATGGGGAACATTTCCTCTGCAGCACAAATGTGTTCCTGCAACAAGTCCTTTCTTTGCCCTGACAGAGGGTAAGGAAGGCATATCAGCTCAAGTTAAATATCAAACTCCAAAGCGTCTCACTCTGAAACCATCAGCCTATGAGCTTGATAGAGAAGGAAGTGAATAGAAGACATGGCTATGATTGCTTCCTACAGCTGTAATTCCATGAAAAAATTAATTCTGGTTATCTAGAAGGTCCGAGTGCCACAGCATCCTACACAGTGGAGACAAGTCAGAGTTAGATGGAGCAGGCTTGTGAGGAACAGAAGGACCATCCAGTAGGGTTCTGGAGGTAGTCCCTGCTCCCTGTGCCTGCTCTGCAAGTACTTTACCATTATTTCAGTGGAGATTACTTCTACCCTGTGGTTTTGGAATGGTATTCCCCAATTTAGTGTTCCCACTAAAACACTCCACCACTCACTCAGACCCCTTCTTTCTCTCCTTCCCCCTGCAGTGGGATGGAGAGGAGAATTGGAAGCACAAAAGGTAGAGATCACAGATTGTGATAAGAACAACTCACTAGAGACAGCAAGTAAATAAGAAGCAAACAGAAATAGCAACAATATTACATAAAAGAGTGTACAAGTGAGTTGTAAGATTCTCGTGTGAGTGCTCACTGTGTGGAATCGGTGCTATCCCAGCTGCTCCCTCTGCCACCGGCCTGACTGGAAGGGCCCCTCCCCACCTCATGCGCACTGCATATGGTCTTGTGGGGTCACAAGGGCCCATCAGTTCCATGAGACCCCACATTGTCACAGGGACCCAGAATGAGCCCTCAAAGTATTACAGCAGTCCCTGGGTACCATGACGTCCTGCAGTCAGGGAAGCTTTTTTTCTCATGCTCTGAATGAGGAAGGGGAACTTTTACAATTACAGTGGAAGAATTAATTAATAATTCAGCTGTTTGTACCATCACAACTTTGGCTAAGTTTACAAGGCCAAATTAATAGCCCTGCTCTAAAATGCCCCAGAAATACAGTACAGAGAGGTGACTGCTGTAGGAAACCACTGTTTAAGTCACTTAGTCATTATTTCAGGGATCTGTATAGGATGGACATTCTCTAAGAAAACAGGGTTGTTATAGCAGCAGGCCTGTGCCTGCCCAAGATGCTCTCACCAGGGTCTGGCCCCTGGATGCATGGGGAGATCCCCACCCCCAGCTGCAGTTTTTCTGGCTTTCATCCAGTATAATGTGAGGTGGTATCAAATAACCCCAAGGCCCTGGCCATGCCTCTCCTGGCTGCTGCAAAAAATCAACCCTGTCCTGGTTGGAACCAGGTTGGAACCTGGTTGAAACCAGGACACCTGTGAAGCCACTTGTTCCCTTTTTATTTTGGAGCTTCATCAATAACTAATTTTAAAATTATTTTAGCAAGTAAAAAACCAAAAGGCTTTTAACAAAATTTTATGTTGCCTGGAGTGCAATTCCTGAGCCATTGTGGTGCCTGATTTTAATTACTTTGTCCCAGGTATTTATCAGTGATGACCCTTTTTTTTAAATACTAAGGCAATACCTTAGCCCATCAATAGCCAGTGGGTGTCAAAGGCTATGTCTCAATTGAGCTGGTGCTGTTATGTAATGACAGATGAGAGGGGCATCTCTGGGTTTGGAAGAGGAGATCACACTGCACCAATGGGAAGTAATTGGCTCAAGGCAAGATCTGGTAATGGAAGGAGTTCTGGCACTCAGTCCACTCTCCCTGGAGGGTGAAAAACCCACCAGGCACGCGAGGTATTTTCTCCTCTTTGTGAAACACAAAACACATAGAAATGTGCAGCTTGTGGATATGTAACTGTCCTTGTTTTATCCCGAGAGTTGTCATGATTTGGCGGGGAGTTTGAGCTGCTGTAATGCAGGGGAATTTTGCAACATCCAATTCACTGAATATTCTTGAAAATCCATTTATTTTCTTCTTGTAGTTGTGTAGCCTTCTTCCTACTGTTAAATGGAACTGTGGAGATAATTGCATTTGTTATATTAAAAATACATTGACTTTAAACTTCTAATTATACAATGCTCAATTTACAGAAATGTCGTATTTTAATCACTCTTCAGTATGCCAAAAAAATCACTCTTAAAAGGCAGTTCTAACTGAGTTTTAATGTCAGTAGGAGAAGTGCAAGCCAACATTTCATCAAATATGCTAAATTTCACAAGGAGGGAGCCACATATATCTTTAACTGAGGATGCTGTGCGAGGAAGGGCTTGTGTGGAGAGGGCTCTGGCACAGCGCAATGAGTGATGGCAATATTTTGGGCAAGAACTACTGGGGAAAAAACAAATTATAAAGCAACATCCATCGCAGCTTTGTCCAAACGCAATCCCTTGAGACTTCGGTTCAAGCCTGAATGACCAATTCATTATAGTTTTCTTTGTTATTTATGAATTGCAGAATTACAGAGTAATACAGGTATTACAAGACTTCTGGGGACCACCTGGTCCAACTAACCTCCCTAAAGCAGGACCAGCTTTGAAGATGGGTTAGTTTTCAAATTAATTCAGGTTGAGGGCCTTTCACATTTAATATCTTCAAGAATGGAGACTCCACACTCTCACTGGCTTCCTCTTCCAGTGTTTCATTCCCTACTTCAGTGTGGTATTTAGAAACCTGGAAACAGTAATTCGTATTCCTCTAACAGCCTGAGCAGGCAAGTTCCAGGCTGTTTCACAGAACTGAAAGGTCAGCAAGGCACATGAAATAGTTAATGAGATCAAATCCTCCTGCTCCTGAAAATCCCAATCAAACAAACAGCCTGTTTTTCTCAGGTTTTAAAGCTTTTTCAGCACAAACCAGGTGGCACTCATCCCAATTACCAGTTTCTTGGGCAGAACACATTAGCCTGCACTTGCTGTGTTCTCTAGAGATGCCTGATGCAGTCTTGAGTCCATGTGCTCTGACTCACTTGCTGGAAGAGACTGGGGGAGCTCTCGGGGCCAGCTGATTTGCAAGCTGTTTCACTTCTTTAATTGATCCTATCTGCCCATGAGCATGTTGGTATGCAAGATAAGACATCTTTGATATGAAGTCCAGCTCTGCCATGGCAAAGAACATCCCACGACCACATAAAGTCAGATCCTGGTATGTTACCCTCCATGACACTGAAAGCTTTGCACCCAATCAGAGGCCCATCTGCCTGGCAGTACAGGAACAGACAAGCAGTTTGTAGCTCAGGCAGATCCAGTCGCTGTAGTAATGCTGGCAGACTCTGGGATGTGCAGGTCTATCATGTGCAAGGAAGGAAAGTCCACAGTGGCTCCCACAGCATGTTGTTTCATGGGAGCAGAACAGTGAGCTAGCAGCTGAAGCAGGCTCTGCACCAGGTTTTCTGGAGCTGAGGGTGCCAATCCACCTCCTGGGAAAATATGTCCTGGGAAAATATCCCTTTTGGAGGGAGCCAGGTACACACCACATCCATGCTGTCCCAGCGGCAGTATTTGTCTGCACAAGGTCACGAACAATTCCCATTCCAGCAGGGGGAGGTGGGCAGCAGCTGCCGAAGTTGTCTGAGAGGATGATGAGACTGTTGGTAGTGTGTCACGGAGTCTCCCCTGCCATGCAGCATCTTGTCAGGTCATTTTGTCCCTCCCTGAATGCTCCCCGCTGGCTCTGTTCCCTGCTCAGCACTTGTGCAACAGCTCATTCCACTGGGACAGCCCAGCCTCTCCTCTCTTCCTACTGAATATGTCATGCAGTACAGCTTTTGGTAGCTGCATCCCTTCACTGTCCTGCTTTCATTCAGCACCACAGTTTGCTTTTGCAGGCTCAGGCATGGTAGATGAGAGGCCCTGATACCTGCTGTGCTGCATCCAGCTTTTGCAGCCCCCAACACAAGGAAAATATGGACCTGGTGGAACAGGTCTAGAAGAAGGCACTAAGATGCTCTGAGTTCTGGAGCCCCTCTACCATGGAGACAGAATCAAAGAATCAGAGGATGGTTTGCATTAGAAGGGACCTTTAGGATCATCTAGCTCCTACCCCCCTGTCATGGGCAGGGACATCTTTCACTAGACCAGGTTAGCTCAGAGCTCTATCCAGCCTAGCCTTGAAGACTTCCAGGGATGGGGCAGCCACAACTTCTCTGGGCAACATGTTCCAGTGCCTCACCATCCTCACAGCAATGAATTTCCTCCTAACATCTAATCTAAACCTGCTCTCTTTTAGTTTGAATCCTTTCCCCATTGCCTTGTCACTACATGTTTTTTCGTAAAAAGTCCCTCTCTGTCTTTCTTGTCGGCTCCATTTAGGTACTGGAAGATCACAATTAGGTCACCCTTTTCTTTTCCAGGCTGAACAATTCCAATTCTCTCAGCCTTTTCTTGCAAAAAATGGTTTTCCATCCCTCTAATCAACTTGGTGACCTCCTTTGTACTTGCTCCAATAGGTCTATGTCTTTCTTGTGCTGGAGGCAGCACTGCAGGTGGGGTCTCACCTAAGTCGAGTAGTACGGTAGAACCACTTCCCTCACCCTGCTACACATGCTGCTGGGAATGCAGCCACAATACTGTTGCAGTTAGTGGATATAGCAGACCTTACAAGAGAGTGTCTCTGCCCAGCCCGGATAAGTGCCTTAGTGCACCAAACCCTCCCTCCAAGGGCTGGTCACTGTGCTTTAACCAGCCAGGGAGCCGAATGGCTAACTCTGGTTTCATCTGCTCACAGCCAGCAGCGGTAAAGGAGTCGAGAAGGGTCTATGCATGATGATGATAGAAGATTTTATTCACATGGTGCACCAGAGGCCAAAGACCACCCAGCGGCAGAGATGACTCATGGGCGAAGACCTCATGTGCAAAGACACCACATGCAAAGACATCATCATGGTGGAGGGTCAGGAGTTTTCTATACAGACAGGGGGGCGGGAACAGCACATTGGCCCAGTGACCTCTGGGCACAGGGGCAGTACATGGGCAGAGTTGGGGTACAGAAACCGATAGGGAAAACCCAAGGGAGTGGCCAGGGCCAGGGAAAGCAGGACAATGTGAGAAGAGTTGGGAAGAAAAGGGTGGGGAAATACAGTTTGTACCACAACACAATATAATTGGTTTCTGGGTCCCAGCACATGCGGCCAGCTCATGTCCAGTCCCTCATTCACCAGCACCCACACATCCATCTCAGCAGGGCCACTCTGGATCATTTAGTCCCCTGGCCTCGACTGATACCAAGGATTGCCCCGACCCAGGTGCAGCACTAGCACTTGGTCTTATTAAACTCATGAGATTCTCATGGGCCACTTCTTGAGCTTTTCCAAGTCTGTCTGTATGACATGCCATTATTCAAGTGGGTCACCTGGACCCCTCATCTTGGTGTCATCTGCAAATTAGCTGAGGGTGCCCTCAATCCTTGTATGTCATTAATGAAAATACTAAATAACACTGCTCTGGTCCCAGTGCAGACCCCTGAGGGACACCACTTGTGACTGATATCCATCAGGACTCTGAGCCATTGACCACTACCATCTGGATGTGATCATCCAACCCCTTTCTTATCCATCTTACAGTCCACTCACCAAATCCATCTCTTCAGTTTAGAGACAGATCGAGACAGCTGGGGTTGTTCAGCCTGGAGAAGGCTCCAGGGAGACCCCCTTCCAGTGCCTAAAGGGGCTCCAGGAGAGCTGGAGGGGGACTTGGGACAAGAGCCTGGAGTGATAGGACAAGGGGGAATGGCTTCCCACTGCCAGAGGCAGGGTTAGAGTAGATATCAGGAAGAAATTGCTCCCTGTGAGGGTGGTGAGGCACTGGCACAGATTGCCCAGAGAAATTGTGGCTGCCCCATCCCCGAAAGTGTTCAAGGGCAAGTTGGACAGGGCATGGAGCAACCTGGGATAGTGGAAGGTGTCCATGGTTGCAAGTTGGAATAAGATATCCTTTCAAGTCCTTTTCAACCCAAACCATTCTTTGATTCTATGATATTCATCACAAATAAGGAAACATGGGTGCCTTCTTCATGTGCAGGCAGAAGATGAGAACACAAGATCAGTTGCAGAGGAACCCTCAAAGTTGACCACCATGATCTGCAAATGTGAGGCTTCTTCCAGTTGCTCAAAGGTCTCCTCTGCTTTATTTTGATGGAAAAGATGTGTGCTAATGTTTTTACATGAAGGTGAGAGTGTTAATGTCTTTGAAACAGGTCTCAATGTCTCTACCAACTTCAAGCAGCAGGTTTGTTACAGAGCCCAGATATCCTGACTCCTGAAACAGATAAATGGGTCTGCACAAGCCTGAGTTTCTGAACTTCGGAGTAAAATGACAGGTTCAAAGGGGAATGTGTGGTAGGCAGTTCAGGAAGGCTGTACCTTCCTAGTACGTCAGCCAATAGGGAAAGAAAGAAGGCAACTTGTGGCCTGAAGTTTAGGACAAAAGGAGGCTGTGCTCTCTGAAACCTTGAGAGACAAAACCCCGCAGACTCTCTCCCTTTATTGGAATCAAGCTGCAGGACTCCTCTGTCTCCATTATGGCTTTTTGTCACATGATTTTCCTTACAATTTCAATCACAAGGTCCATAACAGATAGACACTACTACAGTACTCATGTTGCTCTGGTCACTAAACCTGACTCATAAACTCTCAGCTTGCTCCTGATCAGAGCTCCCTGCCTTCCCACTCTTCTCACATGAAGTGCAGTCCTGTTCCTACCCTTCCGGCCTATCCTTCTGTCTTGGTTTAAGACAATTTACGGTGCAGTGCTCCAAAATATGTTACCTTCCCTTTTAGTTTTAACCACTCTCCTTTCACCAACAGGGAGAGATGAATGTGAAAAAATACAAGTGAAAAAATAACAGTATAGTAAAAAACAAACCAGCAACAGTCAATATAACAGTAATAACCACTAGATACAGACGTGCTGAATCCCATGGGCTCCCCAGGAGCAGAGAAAACACCACCGAGAAAACACCCTCCCGAAGATGGCAGCCTCTGGAGACAACCATATGTTCAAGGGACAAAGGCAAGATAGCAGAGAGGCCCCCTTCTCCTGTCCATGTGTGGGGAGAAAGAACAAAGTGAGAAAAAACAACACAGGAATTGGACATCTGCAATTACAAACCCTCCATCTTCCCCCAAACAGCAATCAACAGGGAACAACGATGTGAAAAACGAGGTTTCACTCTCCTGTTAGAATTTAAAAGGTTTAGTAAAGGACCATAGGGGACAAAGACAATAAAGCAAAGTAACAGCGCTGGGTACCTGGCACTTAGCCAGAAGCACCCCTGTCACTGATGGCGACACTCTTTATAGACCTTTCCTGTTACATAAGCCTAACATATATTCATAAGCAGTTATACATATTCAAACTTTCCCCCAAACTAGTTTGCATGTTCCAGGAACTGTTTAGCACAGCCCCTCCTCTAGTCCACCTTTTAGAGCCTGTGCCGTCCTCTTGGCTGTTGTCTTGGTCAGTCGTGTTATCACCCCCAGCTTGAGCCCTGTTCTGTGGTCTCTGCAGATGACAGTTGCTGATAGTTGAAATGTCAGTGGCAGGGGTCTTCATCACACCATTTATTGGATGTTATCCAGCCAAGCAGGCTGTTCAGTTATTGTAAGTTAACCACAAGTATTCTAAAATAACCATATCAGCTATTTCACCACTGTGTTTAGTTTAGTTAGTAACAGAAATAAAGGCATTAGTTGTTATTATTACACAAGTATATCTTTACAACAAGGCTACTTTTGTAAGAATGAAAATTATACACATAGCATCCATTTTAATATTTGTGAAAAGCCAATATTATAATACATATTTATCACAAGGAGAAAACAAAAAGAAACCTTGGTCCAAAACCAGCCAAATGCCCCTGAGGCCTTTGCTCCACATCATCCGACAGGGTCTTTCCTGGAGGCAGCAGCTCCACTGATAATGGCAGCTGCAAATCCAGCTGGACCCCGTTGGTGTCGGTGCTGCAGTTCCATTTTGTTACTGCACTGAGGAGGGGATGAAGTCCAGCTGGGCCCCCAAAATGGCAGCCCCCACCCTCCCTGTCTGGTGTCTGCTGTGGCTGCAGACAGGTATTTGTGGAATTTGCCCTGAGGACCGTTTCCGATTGCGAAATGTAGTTTCTTGGAGACCTGTGCCAAGCACTGAGCTCGGAAAGAAACAAAAGAAGGCTTCTGCCCTGTCTTGGAGAAGCAACTCTCCTCACAGCCTGGCAAGAGCAAAAAGAGAAGGAGACTGCCTGAGTGTCCCTGACTCTGAAATGGACCCAAGCACCTGCAAGTCATTTCTGGCCCCTAGGTTTTAAAGGGGCAGTAACAACCTTGGGCATATGATGTAACCCAGGTATGGAATTCAATACTCATTTTTTTTGTTTCCCAGGACATTTTCCTAGGGAGCTTGTCCATCCATTGCAGCACTCCAGTCACATGAGCCATCCCATGATCTCTATGGATCCAAGAGCTCATGGCCCTCTATCTCCACACACACACTGATTCCACCTCTTTTGTCCCTGTGTGCATCAGCATAGGGGCATTTCAGAGAGGCACCCAAGTGTGCTGATTCCCCAGCACAGACTTCAGAGCTTTGTTTATAGCTCTTGATAGGTTTTTCCAAGTATTCACCATTTATAGAACTAATGCATTTGGTTGACATTGATTCTGGGTCTGACTGAACTAACAGTCTCTTTCCCTCGGGAAGCTCCAGTTCAGTTTTGTGTAGGCTAGGTTTCTTTGGTTATAAACTTGTATTTTCAAGTTTAAGATTTGTCCCAAGTCCACGTCTAGCAAACCGACTCAGCTGCTTGGGAACTCTGTGAACTACATGTGCTTGGGAATGATGATTCAACTGTTTTAACAAAGCAGTGTGTTAGAGACAAGGAGAACAGGAGGATAAACAAGGTGCACTGAGATGAGCAGCTCCTCGGTTTCCAAAACATAGCTGTAGCACTTACCAACTTTGCTTGTTGTTGATCTTTCAAAATATGAAACTGTCTGGAGAAATAGCTGTTTCCCACATTCTACAGTCACCCTACTTACCATGGGAGACTGCGCCTGCCTCTACCAGACAGAAAGGGCTTCTTACTGCTCTGACCCTGTGTATTAGCTTGAAAACAAACCAGTGGGAGATCGCAAGTCAAGATTAAAATTTAACAGGAAAATTAAGTGCAATAATACATGGAAAAAAAGCACTGACAATGTCAGATACACCCTGACACCCTGTTAGGGTGGTGGTAGCAGTCTAGATGAAGTGGTTCTGTTAAAGCAGTGATCCTGTGAAGGTCTGGTCTCCACCTGAAGATCCAGTGGTATCTCTTGTCCTCTGGGAACCCAACAGGTAGGGCTTTCTTAGCCAGTTCCAAGGCCAGGTTATATCCAGGTGGGAATGCTTGGCTCCTCCCTCCTGGGTGGAGCATCTCATAATAGGATAAGTCCATGAGTCATGTGGTGGGTCCTTGATGGCCCATCACCCATTATCAGGGGTGAGTCATTAGCAGGAGATAACAGCTAATGTCCTACAGCTGGTGGTAATAGAATACTAAATACATCTATATTGTAACCTAGGACACCCTGTAGTGCAGAATTCCCCAAAGTTCTTCTGGATGCTCTGAAGACCCACTTTTTAGTTTGAATTTCTCAACACAAGGGACCACACTCAGTCTTTCCTATCTCAGGAATGATTCTCAGATGAAATCTACTCTTTCTGAGGTGGGAGAATTGCATTCCAACACCAGTTAGGCTAAGGTGATCACTTATGTCAACAACTTCAAAAGCTTGATTTGTCCTTTTATGCTATTAAAATTTAAAACTTTTGCACCTTTATTTTAAGAGATGCGATGCCAAATATAATAAACCAAAATCCAAATAACTGGTCCTAAGCTCTTTTGAGTAGTCTAATGTGACACTGAGGGTGCATGGTGAGGACCTCTCAAATGTTTTGCAAAACCAACAAAAATAGTGAGGCAAACTGCTGTTGAAAAGAGAGCAGCTGCCTTCCAAGGAAAGGCTAAAAAGGTTGAAGCTCCAGTTTGAAGAGGGGAATGCTGAGGAATACAGTGTGATCAATGTTCACGAGATCCTGAAGGCAGGGGATGTGTGAAAGACAAGTTTCTCACTCAGTCCTGCTGTACCAGGACTGAAAGCCTTCAGAAAGTCACTGGAGATGGGTGTAAGATAACCAAGGAGTTCTGGTAGCATCAGGTCAGGTCGTGAGCTGCCCTGGATTGTCATGGGAGCAACTGACAGCAGCAGGTCCAGAGAAGGACTGGATGAGTTCTTGGGAAACAGGTCCCCGAGTGGCTGCTGGAGGATGAGGAAGGGATGTCCCTTCTGCTGTCCCATATTTGCAGCTGCTGGAGGGGTGAGTGGGGGGAGTGGTGGAGGTTCACACGTCCTGCTGGTGGCATCTGCTACTGGAGAGCACACTGAGCTGGGTGAGATGACCAGTGGAGCGTTTCCAATGTTGTTACATTTGGGGCCTTCCCATGGGTCTCTTGTTCATTTTCCACCTTTTCACAAAGGTAATATACCTTCTGTTCCTTTCACAGGGCTCTTAGTAGAGACTGCCCTTCACTCTCAGACTCAGTGACAGACTTGTGCCTGTTGGACCCTGCAAGTCAGGAGCACCTTCACTGGACAGCAATGTGTCATTCCAGGAGCACTGTATTTGGCAGCAATGCCAGTGCAACACCCCCTCTCCTTTTGCTGCACCACAAATCCATTTATAAAGAAATCCGTCAGCATTGTGCTACTGCACTACCACCAGCATTGCAGAGTGCACAGTGTGGTCATGTGGATGAAAGGATGAAAGGGAAAAGGTACTTAAAATGACCACTTGAGTGCTTATGAAATTAGGCTTTAAAAAATGCTGTTTATTAAATGTGCTTACCGTTTCAATTATCATTAGGGGGATTAAATTTTATATTTACACAATATCTCATCAATTACATTTATTATGCAAACTAAATCCGGAGACCAGAAGAAGACAAACTGTTAAAGTTTTGGGTGTAAAAATTTTCTAAAGGAAAATATTAAACGTGCTTAGAAAAATGAGCTTCATGGAAGTGAAGGAGCTAAATAACTCCAGAATATAAAGCTGAACGTTTATCATGGCTTGAGAAAAATACCCCAGGTTTACTCAAAAGTTTAAAATCTCCTTAAAAGTTCTGCTGAACTTTCATCTGGGGTGAATTTTCAGTTAGGTGCTTGGATTGACCACACAGTCAAAAATGCTCTTTTGCATTTTTGCAAAAGCTGGGTGATGGTGACTCATAGAGAGTGATGTAGGGTTAGATGCAGACACATTTTGGGGAATGATTGTTCAGTTCTTCTCTCTTGTGGAATGCAGCCACTGTGGGTACCAGACATCATGAGTCTCAGAGAAGGGATGGCTCCGTAGGATTTTGCAGCCTAAATTTGTCACAGTGGATATGTGAGCACATACAGAAAAAGCTGTTAACACACACGACACATTTAGGTTTTCTATACATAGAAGTGAGTGAACTTTCCTATCTCTGCACAAATATAGACCCAATGCTGCATCACAGGACTCGCCTCTGCTAGAAACCTGCTCTGCAAGACTCAGCTGACACTCAGTTAAGCAGCAAAATTTTCACTGGCAAAAGTCTCGCTTGAAGACCTTTGGATACCTTGGGCATTATCCTGACAGTCTGAATGGGGCTGTATCCCCCTGAATGCTTCAGCTTCTCTCACCAGCCCAACCCTTCTCTAGAGACACTCAGTGACCATGCTCTGAAGGGTGCAATGTGGGGGCAGGAGGGCAGGGTCCAGGCAGAATTGAGAAATTTTGAAGCTGGCAAAGCAAACAGTTGTGTAGTGCCCTCTTTCATCTGTGGATTAAGAATAATACACCTCAGTGCACAGAGCTGTAGGGAGAGGACCAGTTTGGAGAAATAAAGCAGCTCTGGAGTACCAAAATCCTCCTGGGATTTCTAGACGCAGCTGTGTGGAGCCCATAGGAATAAGCTGCATATTACTCTTTAGAGACTCTCTCCCTTTCAAGGTTCAGCCCAAAAGCAGATGGTTTGGTCTGGTAAAGCTGGGGCAACACTGCTGTAAAGAGATTCCTGCATTTTCTCTGAAACATCTGCTTCTGCACAGGAGGGAATGCAGATATAGTAGTTTCAGCATTCATTACATTTAATATTGGATTTAATTTAATTTGGGAAACAAAAATGTTTTCTTTTGGGACCAATATATTCTGGTCCCAAAAGATATTTTGTTTTATGAAAACATAAAAATATTCTATTTTATCTGAAATACAGTATTTGCCTCTTACAGGAGTGGTGAGGTGAGAAGGATGTACAGGGAGGCATATTTGTTCATTTTTGTTGACACAGTTTGCTTTCCACTCACACTGATTTTTAATTAAAATTTTAAATTGAAAATTTGAACACAAAAAGTGGTGGTAGGGGGAAAGCCATAATTTTGAAAATGTCAAAAAGAAATGCTTCTGTTTCAAAATGTCAGAAAAAAAATCACGTCATGCTGGGGCTCTATTCCAACAGAATCATTTATCTCTGTTTCATAAAGTATAAGAATTTGCTGCCTAATTTCTCATTTCAAGTGTCCAGTCCAAGCCTTGATGCAAGGGTAATAGGGTAGTTCAAAAAAACTCAACTGGGAAAAAACATGCTGGGAAAGACCCTGTTAGGCACATGCTGCCACTGCCCGAACAGGGAGCACCAGAGCACCTGAACAAGAGTGCTCAAAGCATAAGAGAGCACAAGATTTGCTCTGTGCCATCCATGAAGGCTGTGAAAATTTGGTGTCAGAGGCACAAGAGGCTGGTACTTGTGGTCACAGGAGACCAACCCCACAGGTGTTTCATAAACAAGCTGTGGTGTGCAAGGACAATGCTCAGGAAGACAGGACAAGTAGCCTCTGCAGTGTCACCAGAGCAGGGCAGGGCATCCCCTCTGCCTGGCTGGTGGGGCAACCCCCAGACTCCAGATAATCTCTAGATTTCTCAGATGATAAACTTTCAACTATAGCCAAGGAAGAACCTCTGTTTCCCAGTTCTGCCATGCTACCTCGCTAATAGTGCTCACACACAGGACCCTTTAAGAGTTATTGTGTAGACTCCACTCTCCATGTCTGTCCTGGGTGACACCAAAAATATGTATAGTGTTCCATATTTCTTCTGTGTCAATTCCTGCAGTTTGTGTTACTGTCCCTTTAGGACTCAAGGGCCAGAAGCAGTGCTTAACCCAAGGTTTGGGGGGAGGGGGGGGAGGGCGGGGGCTTGGGGCGTCCCTTTACAAGACGGGAATGGGCTCATGGGGCTCTCTCTTTCATTCTCACCAGGCTTCCAAGAGAGTTGTCTGCGGCAGGTTCTCCGAGTGAGGCAGAAGGCCTCTTTTGTTTCTCTCCGAGCTCCGTGGAAGGCTGTCTGGTACAGATCTCTGAGAAACTGCATTTCACAATCCTAAACTGTTTCAGAGGGAATTTTGCAATATGTAGCCGCAATGCTGAGCTGGAACCGCTGGAGCCAGGGCTGCAGGTTTTGGTGCCCGGCGATTCTGTCCTCTTTTGTCCCGGCGCAGCAGCTACTCAGAACTGTAGTGCCAACACCAACTGGGTCCAGCCGGCCAAAAAGAGTCAGAGACGTTGACACCTCACGTCCGAAACTGTCCCGGACAACACCAACTCTGGGCAAATGGGCACTGCAGGGGGAAGGCTGAGCCTGCCAACTGGGGCTTCTTCCCACCGTGTCCTTGTCCATGGTCCCTGCGGTCAGCTATGGAGGCCTCCATGCTGAGAGGAGTCTTCTCCACCACCTTGTTTTCACTGTTCCCAGGGAGTCCGTAAGATTCAGCACCTTTGTGCCTAGTGGTTATTGCTGTTTGCTTTGCCAGGAAAATTAATCCACAAATGCCAGAGGTTTATGTCCAAAAAGGAGACAGAGGAGTCCTGTAACTTCATTCATGAATAAAGGGAGAGGTCATGGGCATTTCTAATGGGGTCTCTCAAATTGATAGAGGACACAGCCTCTTTTTATCCTAATTCCCTGGCTGATTTCCCTCTCTCTTTCCCCATTAGCTGAGGTACTTAAGAGGTGCAGGCTTCCCAGAACGCCTAATTCAGACCCCGTGTAATCCCCCCTAATACATCCCCCCTAATACAGACCTTCTTAATACAAATCTCCCTTTTCTTCTTTTTCTTATGTCTCTGTTCTTGTAGTTTATTAACACAGTTTTGGGCAAGTCAGTCAGTGGAATTCCTATGGAAATCCTTTCCGTTGTTTCTTCTGTCTCTGGGTATTGGTCTTATCTTACCAGCAGACTCAGTCCTTACCAGCCATTTGTGAAGACATTCCCTTATTCCTTTCATCTTAGTTGTTGCTGTTTTGGTTTTTAGTAAACCATCATTTTTTAACTCATATATTCTCTCATTCATCTCTCCTAATTAGTCAAAGGGGAGTGGTTAAAACTAGAGGGGCAGTAGCTTGTTACCCAAGCTCCACCTTGTAAATTGTCTTAAACTAAGACAGTATCACTGTCCTTTCTTTGTGCTTCCTCATTTTAGATCTTTAGAGCAGCAATCTATCTCCCAGTCAGCATAACAGGAAGAGAAAATGTGTATTTGCTCTGTAGTACCTTGTTGTCATCCACTTGCTCTAGGACTACATGTGCACTGCTGAACTCTTCTGCATCTTGTTTTGGTACACACGACACTTTTCCCAGTGCTAACCAATTTTATCGCATGGTTCTTACCATGGTTTTCTTCTCATGCTTTCACACACAGACGTTCCCATTCATATTTTTATTACAAATCTGTAAACCAGGATGTATTTCACAGTGGTCCAGACCTGGCTGCTTCATTGCCTTGCTAGTCCATTTACACTTCAATCACCAAAGGGCAAAAGTGTCTTAGCCAGGGTGGAAAGAGCCTTGGTCAACTGCTGGTGCATCCGCATTTATCATGTCTAATAGATGACTGTGATAGTGATGACCGGTGACTTTCAAGCCCTTGATTCTGGAGCAACTATTTGTACATTCCATCAAGTTTTGCCTCCCTATAAGTGAAGAGACTGTCTGCTGTGTTTCCTTGTCCCTTTTGTTTACAGGTGCTCCTAAGCTTCAGTTTGTGTTTTGTGGCTTAAAAAACATAAAAAATAAATCAAGGTAATCTCGATCTGATTCTCATTCCCTTCATTGACCATGTAGGAAACACACAGAGAAAACTCAAATCTGAATGAAAACCACTGTGAAGGTACAAACACCACTCTTATGGGCCTGAATTTTCAGCTTCCCTCAGAGGGAACCTGAGGATGTCTCATGACATTTATTTGTTTTGGGGACAACAGAATTGGTGTCAGTGATTTCCTCAGAAATCAAAAAGTGTCATTGGTGCTTGAAAGTGTCATTGGTGCTTGAAAAGCAGGAAAAGCAAGGTTTTCCAAAACACATTTCTGTAGTTTTGTCATTTTAAATGATTGCTATACATTTGCCTGGGATGTAGCTGAGCTGTTGGTGGGCAACAGAGGAAAGTTGTGGAAGGGCAGACAGAGCTAAAAGTCTTCATTTAGCCTACAGCAGGTATTGAGGTATCTGACCATGGAGCAGAGATGGACGTACTAGTAGGGCATCCTCTTGAAGTGCTATCCATAGCTGTCATCGAACAGCTGGCAATTACATTACAGCTGCTTATGGCATCTACACATTAAAGTCTGCTTGTATGCAGAGATGGTTGGAGACACAGGAGGATTGAGCACTACACTGTGTGCCTTCAGGGAGCTTGAAGGGTAGCAGGCAAATGAGCAAAGCCCAGCAGGTTTCAGGAGTCCTGCAGAGCTGCCAATTACTAAAATTTCTGGAGCAGCTCTGCAAAACTAGGCAAGTATTTTCGTAGCATAGTAAGGTAAAACAACTGAAGAATGCACAAGCAAAAAAGGATCATATGAAAGAAGGACTAGATGAAGGGGAATATCTGCAGTTCTGGAGACTGTAGGATCCTGGAGCTTTTCTACCCAGAACAGCTCAGGAAGATGTTATCAGCTAACTCTAATGGATTTTTCTTGCACCTTGCTGGAGACTGACCTGCCACCTGAACTTGGCTGAAACTTTTTTGTGGTTATTCAGAGAATGATATCCAAGCTGTCACAGAGGCAAGAACTGATACTTCCTTTCTTTGCCAAGTACCATTCAACTGTTTAGCCACTCACTGCCTCCATCATCAAATAGTCATATTCCTTCCTAGTACAGACACCCTCCTACTCGTCTTTGCTCACAAATCTTCCCATTCACATACTCATTAAGTCAGTGTATTGCACTTGATGCTCAGAAAATAGGATGGTTGAAGGGCTAATGGTGTCCTTGGTGGTTCTGTTGTTTTCTTTCTTGGAACCTGACAACCAAACTCAGAGAAGTTCTCAAATGGATTACAGAGGTTATATTATGGATTTCCTAGGGAAAGATTTATCATCCAGAGCATTTTGATAATAGCAGTTACAGTTAAATATATACTTTTATATTTAGTCTGAAGACTGTAAAGTCAAAAATCACTGATTTTGGCTTGGATATGTGAAAGACTTCCTTTGTCATTTGAGTGAGTGGCCACATAGATGAATTAGCCTGTCAAGAGGTCCCAACCGGAAAAAGTCCCAAGAAAACTGTTACAACTGGTCCCTCCCAGGTCCTTTCATTCTGTGATTACATGATCTATTAAACAGTCCTTTACAGTTTGTGGAATAAACTGACAGACATTTTTGTTATCATTTCAAATGCAATCCTGAATTTTCAGCAGCTCATTTAAATGCTCATTAAAGCCAGCTCAATGATTGCTTTGAGTGGGTATTTGCATCAGTAAAACAGGAACATTGAAACCTTGCAAGGAGAAAATAGGAAATGACACAGAATGCAAAACACATGTGCTCAACTGAGAATGTGCTCTTTTCAGCTAAAGTAGCACTCAGAACCAGTCTTACTCAGCATTTTCCATCCAAATGAACCAGTGGCACCAAGTCAGCTTTTCTGGAGCTCTTACTACTCATTCTTGAAGGACTGTTCAAGGCACCCTGTCCCTTGGACTAAGGTTATGATGTGATGCTTCAGGCAGGCCAGCTAAACCTCATGTCATGGCCAGAGATGCTGCCTCTTACTTTGCATCAGCACAAGGAGGCTGTCTGAGCAGCAGTGTTAGAACCCTCCCCTCCAGAGTCTCTTCAATGGAAACTAATGAACAGCTCCACACTAACCGTGGGTCCACAACCATGCTTAGTTTTCCCTTTGACAATGGGCCACATGCTGAAACAACAGGACATTTGCTGACTTTGCTGCCAAGTGAAAATAAATTGTCATCATTTTTTTCCAGTCATAAAGTCTGTGAATTACAATAACCTAGAGTTAGCTCTTGGGGCTCAGTCTCTCAAGGTGTTTCTTGAGAAACACATGAGCGATTTTCCATGACCCACTGTGCAGTATTAGAGGAAGAGCAAGGTATTGACTAAAGGCAGGGAAATGCAAGAAAGGTGATGATAGCATGGCAGTCTTGGCAAGCCACTTCAAGGTGTTTTAAAGACAAACTATCAGCTAGTCATTATGCATTATCTTCTTCCAGTCTGGCACAGAACAAGTACTTATATTGTACAAAATGAACTGGCAGCATCACAGAGTGCTTTGGAGCAGGTACTGCGGGTCTTTAGTTAATCTGACAGCATAGCTAAGAAAGGTTCTCCCCTTTCTTTATGGAGCCAAGGCTTCCAAAAGCCTGAAACACTGGGCACTTCTCTGCTTAAAATCCATCATGCTGGCAATCTGTAAGCAAATAGATCCAATAACTTATATCTGATTCTTCCACATACAGGAATGGACTAATCTCTTCCTCCCACAGGAAATGAAAGAGAATGTTTTGAGACAGGAAGATGAAGGCCAGACTATAAGGAAGATCAAAATCAAGACGAAACCATGAATGATGTGTGCAGCAGTGTCAAAGAGAAGAGCAAGGACGTGCAACGGTTAGAAAACAGCAGCCACTATGTTCTTCCGGTTCTTCAAAAGAGCCATCCCTGCCTTAGGAACAATAATGCTCCAGAAAGGAAGGATCATGGTTCTGTTTTTGAGCACATCAGATGGGTAAGCAGAGAAAGGCACACCTGCTTCACCAATAGTTTTGAGCTCATGGGTTTAAGCTCAAAATTTATGTGTTAGTAGCTCATTACTGGATTTACACTAGGAAGCAAATGTGCCCTGCCATGAAATCAGCGAGTGCCCAGCAGAACCACCTCACTGCAGGGTAGACAGGAATAAACAGCACAGCTGGATCAAGGGTTTGATGAAGAGGAGGATGTTCACTGTCATCTGTGAGCTCTGGGACTGAATGTTTGATCCTGGAGATCTCTTTCAACTCCATTTCTGATGAGAAGTGTGTCAGACCAGTTAGAGAGCTACTCTCAAAAGATCCATCCTAACACCACCAACAGTGGTCAGTGCTTTAGAAACTTCTATTGGGTCCTGGTTCCTGTGGACCATCCTTGATATCACCTCCAGGCCAGTGAACAACACTTGACAAAAGTGTCTTGATGGATGGGCAGAATCTGTGTTTCAATGACTAGAAATGGGCAACAGTTTCATGTGTTCAGGTAGTGTTAAAAATATTTGAGAATACTGATAGACAGTTTTTCCAGTAGCCCTACTTTAAGCCTGTATCTATTTTCTATAGTTCCAGTATATTTAAGTATTACCCTTTTTCCTACCTCCCTACTCAATGTAAATAATTTTAACAGCAGGAAAAACACTGATTTCCCTTAGGTAAGCACCCAGCATCCAGTGTTAACCCATGCCCAGCGATGAGCAGGTTTAGCTAACTGTATGACCCACAGATCAAAAAATGATCCAAAACTTCTTTTCACTTTTTTGGCTCCCTGGGGAGCCAAAATCAAATGAAGTGTTATTGCAAGGACTGGAACAAAGCATGTAAAATAAGGCGGTTTTTGCTTGCAAAGGCTTTCTTTTTTCTGGTGGTTAAAGGAGAGCATGAAACCAAAGATATCCTCCAGAGTGCTGATGAGTGCAGGAGGAATCAGAAACTACCTACAGGGAAGAAAGTTCATTTGTTCATACTCAAAATACTAGGGATTTCAACTATCTCTTCAGAAAGCTCACTTAGGTGTTTAAACCTAGTTATTCTTTCAATGTAGTTTATTTAAAATATTATTTCCTACACATTTGGAAAAAGCAACCTGAAAAAAAAAGGAGAAATTATTGTTTGTCTAGCTACAATCACCTGCCATTTGAGCTAACAGAGTGTGACAGTAGCATGGGTTTTCTTCTTCTGTTTCAAAGACCCAAAATAAACGCTTCACCAGATTTCATAGTTCTGGGCTGCCTGCTTTTGGCAGGTTTTGGAGAAGATGCTGCTTGCTGAGGGCCAGCATGCCAGGAGCAGACCCCAGCACAGGCCATCCCCTTTCCAATGCCTTAGGTCTGAGCACAGTGGGCAGGACTGGCTACTGCTAACAGGGTCCTTTGTGACAGACATGGCAAGTGGTGAACAATGTCCAAGGTCCATCCCTGTATTTCAAACAGGAACAAAAGGAGAAGGAGCCAGAGGCAGGGCTGAAAACAAGACTACAATAGGGGTCTCAGTATGGATGCTTCAAGCAGAGCTAGCTTGGAAGAACAAGCAGGTCACTAAGGACCCAGTCATGTTTTGAACACCTCCATTGATGGAAACCCCAAAACCTTCATAGGCTTCTGCCCTTGTTTTTGGCCACTCCAAGTAAGTCTATTTTTGGTTCTGCCTGTTCAGACATTCCCTTTCCTACATGTGCCCACTGCCTTTGGCTGCTATTCCACCAGAGCAGGCTGTGTGTGAAAGCACTTCCTGGTGAGGGAAGGAGCTGTGGGAGGCTCAAGTAGATCAGAGAGGATGAGACCTTCTCCCAGAGCCACCACTTCACATGGTGCAAAACTTCTCCTGACTGAACTTTCTGGCTCTTCACCAAGGTGGGGGATGCCAGAGCTCTTCTGGGAAAAGACTGGGAGAGCTTGCTGCCAAAAAAAATATTTTCCTATATTGCTGGAAATTGCTGTGGAATATATTCAAGCTGTCAAGACCAACTCGGAATCAAAGTTGTGCAAAGCATATAGAGCACAGAACATTTCAGAAAAGGATCAGTGTGTGAATTACATGAGATATATCCAACTTCAATATGGCAGAAGAAAAATAAACTTCCTAGGGCAGGTAACTTGAATTTTCTAGCAATATCATGTTGACAGCTCAGATTTGGACATTGAGCTTAGAGGTTTGAGTAAAGATATGAAAAACCCTATGAAAGTTGTTGTTCCTGGAGTTTAGTCTTCCTTACTACCTTCGAGCAAAATAATTAAATCAACATGTCACACTCAGACACAGTAAATGCTTAGAGGCCTGAGCTGATTTCCTTTGGTGAGGAGCGACCATAATTCCAGCCCATCCACAGAAAGTGAGTTTTCTTGGCCCCACTAATGACTTCTTAGCAACCTGGAGGAACTATAGATTCTAGGATTCTAGAATTCTATGAGCCGGCCTCCAATGTTTCTGAAATACTCAAACCCATCATTTGCACCACTTGTTAGAACTCCTGAATTTTCTCTGATGAGAGCCCTAAGACTTCCACAGCAAAGGGTCCAAAAGAATTCAAAAGTTGTTTTTCCTTTGTTATGGCAGTTCATCATATTCAGGGTGGGTTTTTAGTGGTAACTTAATGCTAAATTACTTTTAACACTTAGATACCCTAAATCAGCACACAAGCCTGTAGGTTTGACATCATTCTAACGACTTACATTCCCACTGCCAGGCATAGACAACCGCCAAGCTCCTACAGTGATGCACAGGCAGCACCTTTTTTATGTCACAGTCTTGAAAGGATTTACAAACTAGACTTTCTTCCCATCTCATCTTTGGGATAGGATCTGTCGTATTTTGAAATGAAAAATAAAGACTGCAAACTCTACCATGTGTGGCTCACATCACACCCCATTCTTGTGAGTCTACTATCCCTGTGAAGCCTGTTCTGTGCTCAGGGAGCCTAACAGGTTGGATTTAGAGAGAATAAACACTCTGAAATGCAAAGGGGTAAAGCTGGGCAAAAGGGATTTCAGCCTTTGCTCACTGCCCAGCTCGAGCGTGAGTAGGAAGATGGTGCTGTAAAGCCCAGTGGAAGCCGATGCAGTTACACTGATGATCTCAGTAGAGCTATTACAAGTAATGACTTGCTTTTGACTGCTGAATCTGCCAAGCAGAAGAAGAGCGTGTACTGATGGACTTGCCATAGTAAAACCAGAGCAGCTATCCTGTGATGAGTCTTGCTATTTGAGAAGCTGTCATTGAATCTCCTGAGGTGGGCTGGGAAGGGAAGCCCTGCGTTCTTCAGTACATGGCTGAGGCTTTGCATGACTAATAGAGAGTATTTTGCATTTCACTGTCTAGCAACCAGCATTTCCTGCAACATACTGATGTCATCTATAGGCACAGGGCTCCAGTGTCTCCCGACAAACTTATGATTTACGAAGACAGGTTACTGCAAGGCTCAGGTTGAGTAGGCCATCAAAAATACAGTCTACCTCTCTTCTGTGAGAAAGCAGTTATCTCCTTCCTCAAAAGGTACTTGCTGAAATACAATGCCAGGATACTCTGCAAGAACTCTCTGATTGTAGAGGTGGCTGACCAATAATCTCTGGGAGCTCAGGAAAATTTCTGTTAATAGAAGATAGATGAAAAACTACTGTGTCAAAGAGGAACGCAAAATATGGACATCACTTCTGCTAGGAGAGGAAGAGTGCCCCTGTCTTGTCTGAGATGGAAAAAATTGACATCCTTTCATAAATAAAGGAAGACCACACCCTCTCCTGAAGACTTGGATTATTAAGCATTTGTAGGAACTCATCCCATCACTGGTTTTTAACTAGTTACCAATATTTCAAAGGCAAACATGTTATTTCAAGTCAAGTGGGATATTTTTTGGACTGCCCAAGGAGGCCGCTTCACTATTCCACATTTTTACAATGATTTTACATTAACTACCTTGGTGACTTTCTGCCACCTCAAAACATGAAGATTTGCCAATATAAATATAAATATAATAAACATAAATCTGATGAGTTCTAATTCCAATTTAGTGATCTAAGTTGAATTTTTAAACAATTTGAAACACCAAGCAGTGTTCTCAACATAGACTGTGTTCCCTCATCACTTCTCCTGGCAACAAAGATACCTCAAGGAACATCATTCTCCTTAGACCTTTTTATTGCTTTCTTTCAGAGTTCCAGTGACCCTAGTTAGCTTTTAGAGCAGCACTGATTAAAAACATATCAAAAAAGACAGGAAAAGAAAACTGGAGCCCTCAAATGGAGCCAAACAGCCTAACTAACTGTAAGACTCATTCATTAAATACTAAAAACAGTGCTGTGAGCACAGAGAGTCCAAAATGCTTCACACAGGTGGGCGAGTCTCACGATGTGCCATGAAAAGAACTAATCCCTTGTTCTCCCTGCTGAGAAAGCAGAGGCATGTGGGGCCAAATCCGTAGCACACTGCAGTGCTGGTGCCAGGAGACATCTTGGATGAGTCAGGGTTCCCTTTTGGCTCACTCCCTGAGCACTACCATGGAGTTATCAGGCACATGGTCTGCCATGCCTGGTGCCTTGTTTCTGCCCCATGCCATTGGCTAAGACAACCAGGAGAGCAGTCTCCCTTGGAGACCTCTCTAGCCATGAAAGTCCTCTAAATATGTCAGAAGACTGAACATCCCATCCACATCTCAGCACAAGGACTCTCCCCCTTAAGGTGCTGCTTCTCCTAAATAATGTTGTGGCCTTCATGTTGGGCTTTGCCACCCCATTATCAATAGGATCAAACCCCTGGGGCAGCATCACCCCAGACCACCCAACACTCAGACCAAGGGGACACAGCAACACTTCCAGAGGGTCACTAATTAAGAAGGAGAATTATGAGCTTGAGGGCACTGATGGAGGTTAGGGGTCTGGGTTTGGGAAGGATCCTCAGTGTCTGCTGAGTGGGGGTATAGGGGGATTATTAAAGGGTATGGGAATTGATGAGAGAAAACAGATAATTGCATTTAGGGGAAAGGAGGAATGAGATCATTGGAAAGGGAACTGCATGAGGGACTAGGATGGTGTAATCAGGAAATGTCTC
The DNA here is from genome assembly GCA_024500445.1 of Entomyzon cyanotis. Lineage (NCBI taxonomy): Eukaryota > Metazoa > Chordata > Aves > Passeriformes > Meliphagidae > Entomyzon > Entomyzon cyanotis. Next base: position 6,667,254 of record JAKEPQ010000433.1, on the reverse strand, counting down.
AGGTAGGAAGGCACCCATAAGGATCAATGTATCTCCCCTATTAAGATGCAGACAATAAACCTCCTCTCTGGAGCAGAGGAGAGAGAAAGTGAAGAGAAAAATGGGATAGCAAAAGCCAAGCAGGAGTGTATGAAAGGGGTCCTGCTTTCCCCTTCCTTCTCTGGAACCTTTTTCTGTGCAGTTGGCTGTGGTCAGGGAGGCCCCAGCTGACTTGGCAGGAAGGTGGGTTGCTCTGCTCCATAGTGCTCACAGGGCAGCTGCAAATCCTTGGCTCCCATCACGTCCTGTCTAGTACAAGGCCTGAGAGACACCTGAGGCCATCAGCAGTGACCAAGGTAACAAGGGTGGTTCCTGCAGCCACAGTCATGAAAATGATGTTGGTACACTGTGGTAGGATCCATTTCCCTTTGGACATCAGTGGTGGATGTCTCTGTTATAGCCAGCAGCCCCCTAAGGAAGCAGGTGGTGGTATCATATCTGTGCTCCCCATTCATGCAGACATCCCCAGCATCTCCATTTCATCTCCCACTAACCTCAGGGGAAAGTCCAGAATGAGGCTTCTCTGCTCCTTCCCATACTAGGTCCCATCTGCTGTTCATTTGCTGACATCTAAACTTAGCAGAAGAACGTATCAGGGAAATTAACCTTTAACAGAACCTGACACTTCACCATTTGATTTTATGGAAAATACCGTCTGGATGGACTTCATTAAAATTCTTGCTGAAGTGGAATTAAATAGTGAAGCTGGGAAGGATGATGATGTTTGTAGAGGAAATGCAGAGTGGGCAGGGAGCTCACCCATAGGGACTCAGAGGCAGAAGTGGAGATGACAGTGCAGGTGTTCAGTGGTGAATTCATACATCTGCGACTCTTCTTCACCCTTTTGTCACAAGTTCCTTGCAAAATGTCAAATCTATCCTGAACATGTCTCCTTTGATACTCTCCTCTGCTGCATTCCCCTTTGTTGCCTGCCAGTGCACACACTGTGGAGGGGTTCTTCTGGGTGGGACCTGTCCTGACCATTCCGCGTGAAGACTTGGAGAAGAAGGAATCCAAGGTCAGTGTGGAGGGGGCCAGCTAGGGGCACTGCCTGAGAACCAAGGGGACTTCTTAGGATATTATGGACTTTGGTGGCCTCAGATAACTACAGTTACACATCGGCTCTCCACCAGACTAGGTGCATTTGCTTAATGCCCTCCTCCTAAACTGGACAATCTGAAATACAAGGAAAACTTGACCTTGAAAAGGCATCAAAACAGGTCTTGAGACACATGTGCACATAATGGAAAATGTTGCACCTTGTGCTGCAGAAAAAGAATGGAGTATAGGTATGCAGCACAGTTGGAGGGGCTGAATTGCCTACTTCTCTGCTCCCTTTAGCACACACATTCTACCCATCTATTAACACCTTATTATGCTGTCTTGTTCCCTTACAGCATTTTCTGGCCACTCTTTCTGCAGTGTAGAGGATGTGCTGCCATCAGAACATTGAATGCTTCTCCTTATCTTCATTTCTTTCAAAGTCAAAGGGACTGCACTGATGAAGAGCCCTCTTTCCAACAGAATGTCTTGGCAAACTACCTCATCCAACCCAGTTTGGGCACCAGATGCCACATGGGTGGGTGTCTTGACTAGTCTTCATAAATCTTACTCTGAGTACATCTCCCCAAGGCCCATGCAGAACTATCAGGGAGATCCATAGGCGAATGGTCACTGCAGTTATGCACCTCACAGAGCTTCAGCTCTGCTCTGCAGAGGGTAAAAACAGAAATTGTGCATGAAGAATTATGTTACTCCGTTTCAGGACTCCCGATCCCTGCAGAACTGAATCATGCTATGCTCCTTTCCATTACTTGTTTAAACTCTTGCAGTTATCACCTGCCACCACGACAGAATGGAATGGCTGATGCCACATATATATATTCATGATTTGGTATTTAATAAGGAACCAGTCATACACCTGGATTTCCCATGCCTAAGGCATTTGAACCTCCTAATAGAATCACAGACAGATTCAGGCTGGCAGGAATCTCTGGAGGCCACCTTGTACAACCTTCTTCTCCAAGCAGGATTAACTTTGGAGCCAGAGCATATCTAGGAGGGTTTTCTCCAGTCAGGTTTTGGAAATCTCAAGGGATGCAGACTCTACCAGTTCTGGGCACCTCCTCCACTACTGGGGACCCAGTAGCTGACGTCCTCTTGTTTAACAGTTTTTTTCTCATACGCAATCTCAGTTCCTCTCTGTGTGAGCTGCCTCCTATCCTTGTGCTGTGCACCTGTGAGATGAGTCTGGTCCAGTCTTCATTATGACCATCCTTTCAGGTAGTTGAGGACAGAAGTTTGATTGCCCCTAACACCTCTTTTTACTTCAACATTGTGTGCTCTCTTTCCCAATCATATTACCATCCTTCCATTAGAATCTTCAGTTTCTCAGACCTCCCTTGGCCTGGGGAGTCTCAAGGAGGGCACAGTGCTGAGATATGTCTCCAAGGTACCAAGTCAAGGGTGTTAATCACTTCCCTAAATTACTGGCTGTTTTCTCACTAATACTCAGTATGTGCCTGGCCATCTTCATCACGTGGTTGCTCCTCAGACTCCAGTGAAGCTGTTATGCAGTAGGTCTTTTAAGGGAGCTGCTCCCCATGTAGTTGTCCCCTACTTGTCCTGGTTGCATGGAGTTATTCATACCATGGTCAGGAGCAAATATTTCCCAGTGTTAAACTTCATAAGATCCCTATTGTCCCATTCCTCGAGCTTATTGAGACATCCCATGTATTTTCTAGGTCTGACTGCACTATTTCTGACACATTCCTGAACTATTGGCAAGGCTTCTCAGATTTAAGTCCATATTAACACAGAAGTTGATAGTAGAACACAGCAAGGGTTGTTTAATAAATCATAGCTCATTGGTTTAACAGCTTATGGCTGTGAAGACGTGGAGAGATGCAGAGAGGATATGCTTTGGTAGGACATTTTGGCAGGTGGTGATGCGCCTGCTGTGGGGACGGGGTGGGGCCCAACCTGGTGTGGAGTACCAAGACTGGGCATGGGGGAACCCACTGAACAAGAGAACAAAACCACACTGAAGCCCTGAGTTTCAAGGCAGCTCTCCCTTCTTCCAGCACTGACCTCTGCTATCCCCATTCCCCTGGGTAAAAATATTCTCTCTCCCAATCTCAATGTCCCAGGGCATGATCCCAGCAGTAGACATTCACTTTCCCTCCTCCATATGCATCCAGTCCTTGACCAGAAGGGAAAGAGGCACTAGGGAGGATAACCCCTCATTCCCTGTGTCCTGGTCCAGGTGAACCCTTCAGCTTACACCTTGGTTTTGCCATTTTTCAGAGACTTGGCACTGGTGTGATGACGTCAAGCAGGACCAACCAAAAAGGGCTACAAAGATGATAACAGGGCTGGAGGAGAAGCCATATGAGAAATAGCTGAGATCACTGGGTTTGTTCATCCTGGGGGAGACTGAGGACACTGTTGTCTGTAAATTCCTTCCAATGGGCAGCAGAGGGGCAGCTCTGATCTCTGCTCTCTGTGACCAGGGACAGGACCCCAGGAAATGACTGGAGCTGGGCCAGGACAGGGTCAGGCTGGAGACCAGGGAAAGGTTCTTCCACCAGAGGGTGGTGGGGTACTGAACAGGCTCCCCAGGGAATGGGCACAGCCTGAGGCTGCCAGAGCTCCAGGAGTGTTTGGACAGCGCTGCCAGGGATGCACAGGGTGGCATTGTTGGGGGGGTCTGGGCAGGGACAGGAGTTGGACTCGATAATTCTTGTGGGTCCATTCCAGCTCAGGGTATCCTGTGATTCTATAATTCTAACCTGGAGATTAACCCAGGGAAGCTGCTTGTGGAGGTGCTGTTGAACCTCTGCACTTCCCTGCTCTCCATTTCAGAGAGGATCTGTAGATAAAAATTAAAACCACAAGCAACTCTGTGTGGGACCCCTGAAATCTGATTGCATAGGGCCATGTCATTATTACAGAGTGTGGGGATTTAATGACAGCTAGGTGATCGGGGGGGGGGGGGGGGGGAGGGGAAATGAATGTCTGTTTACTGTACTATAAATAGTGACAAAACTGTGTCTTGCCATAAAGACCTTTCTTCTACTGTCTTTAAATATGTCACAAGCATTAATGAAATGTAGAGGGGAACAACTAAATTGTTGTCCTGGGGTGACAGTATGAAACCAGTTTATTCCTTACCTGCCTGCTTAATGCCCACAGCCGCTGTACCTTTAAGACAGACCGAGGGGCGGGGTCTGGGCTGGGCTCGGTTTAACCGAATCCACGTGCAAGGCAGCTGTAAAAAGCAGCTCGGCCCAGCAGCCAGGGGGATAGCGGCGCTCGGATAGGCGGCAGATCGGCGGCTTTTGACCGAGACTCCGTGAGGGGACGGCTCTCCGTCCCGTGCTAGTTTTGAAAGAGGTTTTATTTGTTTTCCTTTTTCCTCCCCCTGGCCTCCCTACCCTCCTCCCCGTCTCTCCAGCCCGGGGAGCCTGCGGGGTAGCCCGGCTGGCCGGTGGGGTGACCCGGCCGGTCCGAGGTGCGAGGAACGCCACACCCGTGAGTGAGGAGGCGGAGCTACCAAGATCCACCAGCTCTGCCCGCTATGCCATCGGCTCCCCGCAGGCACCCTTTTTCCTGTGTTGTTCTCTTTGTATCTCCCACTTTCATTTTGTGTTAATAGATAGTTTCGTTTTCCCGTGTTAATAAATAGTCACCTTTTTTCCTCCACTTTCATTTGCTGTTGTAATTTGTTTAGTTGGTGGAGGGAGGAGGGGAAGTCCTTTTCCCTTGGGAGGAGGCGCTCATCCCTGAGCGTTTCCTCCTGAACACCTTTGTCTCCCAAACTGAGACAACTGAGTATTACTCTGTTTCTAAAGAAGACATGAAAGATCAGAAAAATCAGTACTTTTCCCATTTGTTCTTTCTGATTGCTCTTTCCTTAGAAATTCTGCCCCTGTGTATTGCAGCTTTTCCTGGAAGATGCAAAGGTCCAACTGGAAAGCTGGTCGGACTATAATAATAGAGATTTCATGCAGCTGAATCACAAAAACACCCTCTCCAAATCTTTTTTGTCTGTACGTTTTAAATATAATTAATTTTAAAATGTTTTCAAACAAGGAAAATTTTCTAAAGTGTTGTGTTATTAGTGCCTCTGCATTGCTGCCTCTGTCCTTTGGTGTTGAAAAATCTCTGTCTAATTTTGTACACCCTGTGATTTCCCTGAGCAATCAGAGAGACCAAAGGACACAACAGATACTTTGTAACAATGGCCAAAAGGGCACATTTTAAGCCTCCTTTCTTAGGGCACTGTGGTTATTGTCCAGAGACTTTGCTTGGTCCATCTGAGTGTGATTTTATTGGAATTGCAGCACCTGAATTAGGGAAAACCACCAAGACATGTTCTCTACACTGGTCACATCTAAGAGTGGGGATGCTGACCATGGTGTGAGCCCACTGTTCAACCCCAAAGATTCCCACCCTGGGGAAAGCACCATAGGACATAAAAATACATTTTGTCAGACTGTGTTCTGTCCTGGGTTGTATTGTCTGTGTGGGTGACATAAAGTGTCTGTGCTTCAGCATGTTGAACTCCATATTTCAACAGGCTGTTAGATGCTCTGTGGTGCCAGAGACATTGCAGCAGCCTTGTGGACAGTGTTGATGCTGCTGCACTCCAGGCCACCCAGAGAGAGCCCATACTGTGGCACAGGCATCTTGGGATGGTAAAGGATGATGAGCTTGGCTGTGGCATTTGTCCTTTCCAATGGCAGGAGCAAGTTAGAGGAGAGATGTCATTCATGCTCAGCTCATGGTCATGAAGTCATGACAGGCTGTTGGTGTTGGAGGACTTGAGGGGGAACTGTAAGGCCCAAGATTTTTCTCAACAAGTCTCTTAAAAGGGCTTGAGTTTCTTTTATGTACCCCAAGTCAGATGCAGGGGAGAAAATATTGATGATATTCCTCAAGAGGTCAAAACAACAAAAACTTTACTGGTACACTTAAGAAATTCTGGGGACTTTAGCAAAAGTCAACATAAAGCATTTCACAAAGCATTGACTTAGCCCATTCAATTTAGCAATCTCCAAACATGGCTGATTTTAAGTTACTCAAACTCTGAGAAGTAATTAGAAGAAGAAAGAAAGAAGAGATACAGAAAACAAAGAATATAGCTACCACTCCTGTTCCAGTGGTGTTCAGCTGATACATATTCCAAGAGAGGTAGGGTCAGGATGTGTGCTTGCCTCATGCTCTGGATTAAGCACCCATTGGCTTTTCTGGGCCCTTCCCCCAGGTGGGACTTTGGTCTGGTGGGCACTCAGGAGCTGAATTAGGGGCTCCCAGGGTGGGTGTGGAGCATTGCCTCCAGTGTGTCAGGGATTGGCAGATGCTGCCATGCTGGGATACAGGCTCTAAGGGGTTGGGTAGGGTGTGCAGAGCAGAGCATCACCTCACCAGGGCAAGGCCTCACCTGCCCCTTCCTTCTCACATGTTGTGGGAGCAGAAAGGCCTTGCAAAGTGAGGGCCTTGTTGCCCTTGTAAAATCCTGGCTCACTTCTGTTACTTTGGCTAACTAGAAAAGCATTCTGGGAATGACTCAGCCAAACTAGAGGTGAAAAGCAAGTTACAGAATTGTAAAACAATTATTACAACCAATAAGTGCTCACACTGTGGGGCTGGTAATTGGTTACACTTGATGCCTGTTCCTATCGTGGTCTGTGGTGGTTGGTTAAGCACATTTGTTGCGCCTCACAAGTGTGTAAAGTCATAACAAATTAACAGTTTAAGAACCCTGGATTTTTGCAATAAAGTGGTTTTGCCATACCATGGTGGAGGTCGTGTGTTTAGCGCCTCACCCGCACATACTCAAAATGTTTCAAGCCAGCAATCTTTCCAGTCTCTCACAGGAACACACTTCTCCTCAGGCAGCAAGAGGTGAGGTACAGGGTGGATGCAGTTCCTGGGTGGAGAAGGGGCAGTACAAGGCAACCTGCAGCAAGGGGGAACCATCCTGCAATGCTCTGACCTTCATTGTCCTCTCCCCTTGCCCCTGTTGCTGCCACAGCCTGGCTTCACAGTGTCTCTGGTGAGACAGCTGAATAAAATTAGCACAGCCTTAACATTTCACATGAGCAAAACTGCAACAACAGGGCTGTGCACTTCATGTGTCTCCTGCTAATGGCAAGGGGCAGCCCTATGTCCAGAGCTCCACCAGGGACCTGGCCATGGCAGCTAAAGCCACCTCCTGCACATCTGGAGGCCAGAGGGATATGTCTGGTGCAGCAGTGCCATGAATTTCCTGCCACCTTCTGGGCGGCATGAGCATGAATAATATGCCAAAGTATTTTCTGTGACATGCAGCAAAGTCAGCATGTGGCAGGAGCTGTCAAAGACTGAAATAGTTCATGCCTCAAACGTTGACATGAACTTTTACTCATTACAGCAAAACTGTATAAAGAAGCTACAACCAGAGAAGCGTCCCTGAAGATCCTGACTGGGACTTCAGACTGTAAATTAAGCCACTGAGATAAGATACTATTGTTTTATCACTTCTAGCCTAGGAAGAAAAAAAAAAAGGCCAAGGGAAAGGAATGCATCCACAAGACAGACAAAACCCAGCAACTGTGCTGAGAGTCACCTCTGGCTGGATTTGGGGTGGGGGAAACCACAGCCCACAGAAGCCAGGTTTACACAGGCTCCACCCCCACTCCAAAACAAGGCAGGTGGGAGGGAGGAGGTTTTGGGTGTATGGCATAACCTCTGGTCAGAGGCAGTGAACCCCCATCCTCCCTTACACAGCATATCCCTGCCCAGCAGTGGAACCCCCAACCCCACAGGCCACATCCATGGGACTTTCACACAAGAGGCAGCTGGGGGTGAGTCACAATCTATCAAAGACCTCCTGAAGTGCTCCCCAGAGTAATTCCTGAGGCCTTGCACCACAGGACTGCACATGATGCAACAAACCTAGAGTCTGTTGTAAGAGACAATGGCAAACTCCACCCCCACCCCCACCAGGGAGATGCCTGGGTTTTCCTACCTAGCCTGAACCCTATATACTAACCCATCTGATTCTATGCATTTTGGGGGGACCATCACCACCAAGGAGACCAGCTGGAGAGGATCAACGCAACATTATTGGGATCCACAGATGGTGATATTTTCTTTATTCTGTCTCTGTCACTCTTTTTCTGTCCACCTCACCTATTTTCTATTTCTCTCTTTCTTTCTTTTTCACTCTCCTATTTACTATCAAATAAAACCCATACTATTCACATTGGCATATGGTCTCGTTTGCACCTTAATTCGGGCAGAGGCATTTCTGCATTTCTAATAACCTTAATAATTCGATCGTGACAGGAGCCAAGCAAGCCTCTGCTTGCAGGACCCTCAGCTAGACTTAGCAAATTAACTAGGTTCTTCCTCTTGGTGCTGTGAAGACATCACCATGCTCACCATCAGGCAATTAATGGACCTTCACATCTCAGCACATGCTGAGGTCTATGACTGGAACCAGCCCCATCCCATACACAGGGTGATGGTTTAAGCACCTTTCCCAGTTTGCAAGAAAGTTAAACCTCCATTAAGGCTGGCTGAAGTGAGATGAACACCAATAATTACTACAATTAGTGTTATCAAGGGCATCTGCCTGGAGGGTGCTAGGTGCTGCTCCCTCTGGATCTGGCAGTGCTGGTCAGGGGGGTCAGCGTGGACTATGCATTTGAGTTTATTTTTTAGCTGGTTTTTGTAAAAATATATGTGTGACTTAAATACACCTTAAACTGCCTGTGAGTTTAATCTAAACCTGCCAGCACTGTCCCTGAGCTGAGCTCAGTTACCAAAGCAGGGAGAACAGCATCCACTCGGGATATACTCTGTCCTTTCTGCCCACAGGATCTGATCCTCCAGGTGTCCCTCAAGCACCAGTTCTCTCAATACTTATGTTGTGCTGCTCTTTTCTGTGTTACCTCTCTTTACGTGTATTTGCCAGTCATCAAAAGAAGGGCTCGGTGGTTCACTCCACTGAATTCACAAGTGATGCCAGCTGCAGCCTGCTCTAGGAGCTGCACCCACTGGCCCCATCGCTGCCACATATGCTTGAATCTCTCCACTTCTTCCAGCCATCACACGGCCCCTTCAAGGACTAGACTGTAAGAGGTAGTCACCATTTCTCTCTTTTGCCTGTTTTTTTCTTTTCTAAATATGTAGTCTTTACTACCCAGACTGTGTTCTTGGTTGCCTACTGTACAGCTCCACTCCCAGTGCAGGCCAGCCCCACGGACCCCAGTCAGGAGAAGCAATGTTCCTGGGCAGAGGCTGCTCTGGCCTCTTTGGGATGCTGAGTCAGAAGGAAGAGGACCGGGTTCTGGAACACCCTTTTCTCTCTCATGGATGCACCCATGCATCTCCTTCCAAGGGTTTTTTCCTCTCACCATATCCAACTCTTGTATTCCACCCTCATGGTGGTTACAGCTGCCTTGGGCACAGTTTTTATCTGGGAAGAAAGGGGGGTGAAGCACAATCATTTCTACCCAAAAGTAGAGATCAGTCCTTGGACCCCAGTACTCACTGTGGTTCAGGACATGGTGCCTGGGCTTCTCCACACCGAGGTCACTCCCTCCCACAAACCCTTGAGCCATGAAGCCCCCACTTGAGCCAACCCCCTACACCACACCTGGGGCATGTGGGCACTGAGCAAGTGACCCAGGGTCTCCAGGCTCAGATTTGACTTGGGGGAACCAAAGCCAGCATTGTTTGTGAGGCAGACCTGGGGCAAGCCCACCAACAGCATTGCAGTCTGTGGGATTTGAAGGTCCCGGCACAGCCTGGGCAGTAAAAACCATGAGGATGTGAGCACTAGAAGGGAAGCAGTGCTCTTTACATTTTAACCATGTTTACTTTGGGCAAGCTGTCACAGAGATAACCCGTTTGGGGCTTTACTGAACTCTTCTCATCACTTCTCTACCACCTACCCAGTGTCTCTCCAAGATCACCATTTTCCACTGTAAATGCTACATTCGGGCCTAAAGCGGCAGCATCTGGTCCTGTTTCAGAGGGGGTCAGATACCAGGCAGCACCAGCAGCAGCGGAACTTCACAACATGAAATCATTCAAGTGCAAAACCAGATTGACTTTCAGCAGCCAAACTGCTGAATTTGTTTCCTAGGTTCCCTCTAGGGATGTCAAGAGTACCAGGAGTCCACCTGCCTGGAACCTTTCAGACCTTCTTATTTCCTGTTACACTTGAGCATCACTGGACAGAAGGCTTACCCACCCAAACAGTCCCAGATAATCAGAGACAGGATGAAAGAGACAAGGAATCTCATCCATAGGAATAAATCCTTCCTTAATAAGTCACATGGGTCCAAAGAACATGCTGTGACACAGGGCTCATGTCCACAGCTGTAATCCTGTATTTCCCTTGCTTCCTTCTCTCAGTGTTAAACTCCATGATCTTACAGATGCTGCTGCATCTCCACCAGCTCTTCCTTGTCCCTGAATGACAGACCCAGCAGTGCATCTTCTGCTTCACTGATTCCCAGCATAGAGAGGTGGAGTGAATGCACCCAGCCCCACTGCCCGTCTTCACCATTGTGGTGGGCGAGGTTCCTAATGAGCACCAGGACCTGTGGTTGGAGGCTTTTTCCATCCATCCAAAAGGTTTCACTTGATCTGCACAGGTCCATCCTCTAAGCCTCACCAACCAGCTCTTGCTGGCCCATCACCTGTCCCCAAACCTGGCTGTGCACAGAGCACCCACCCTCCCCTGTCCCTTCCTGCCTGCACCATTTGAGCCATCTCACCTATGGCACCATTGTCTCTCCTCAAAAGTCCTTATTTCTCAGACTTAGTAAATGGATGTTAAAATAAACTGGATATTAATATTTGAATGAAACAAACTGAAGGGCTGCATGCCTTGCAAACTTCATGGAATTGGTGTCACTGTGCTTGAAATGGTGCTTTGCCCCCAGCAAACTCTGACCTGGTTTTGTGTTGAGATGTGCGCTGAGAAGGACTACTGAGGGGAAGCTCTTTAGCCCAGGAGAGCTCTTTAGCCCAGGAGCTGTGACCAGGGTTAGTTAACTCAGCAAGGACAGGATGGATCCAACTATTCACCTGCCCCTTTCTCCCTCACTAGCTCAACCAAAGAAACCCTCAGGCCCTTGCCCCTGAGCTGTGGGATCCCGTCATGCTCCCAGGCTATGTCCTCAAGCACACAAAAGCTGCCCATTGGGTTCTTTTGGATTCCCTTCTGGTTGCAAAGGAAGATAATTTTATGGCTGCCAGTTCCACATTGGCATGATCCAGCTGTTTTATCAGCACCTGGAGGTCCACAAAAAATCTATGCTTTCCACCAGGTTGCTCCCCAAACCAGTGTTTCATACTCTGTCCTTATGCATTGATTATTCCAGCGATGGGAAGACAACAGGCAGCATATATCCCAAGGAGCATGTGATTGTTTTTAGATAGATCTCCAGTTTGTCCATGTAAGCTGGAACTTTAATCCTGTCTTTACAGTTTCTCATAACTTAATGCATTTTTCAAATTACTGCTTGCTCTGTATTACATCTTCCACAATGGCACTGGTTATTAACAGGAGTGGACAAGGTATGAACTCATCCAGGCCACCCGTTTCTATGCGGCCCTCTCTGACCATGAGTGTCCACCCTTGGAATACAGCTTACCCACCAAAAGCCTAGCCAAGGGCTGAAATATCTGCAGTAACTGACCCTGCTAGTGCAGGAACTGGGATGGCTGAGTAACATGCTGCCAGTTGCATTGTCTCCTCCTGGCTGCTCATTACCAAGGTGCAGCTCTTGCACCATGTCTCCTTTTATCCCAATATCTCCTTCAGAAGCTTGCAAGACCCTGAAGTGGTAACGCAAACCTTTGTGGGTGGAGATGTGATGGGAGCAGAGCTGCTGCTCTACCGGGCTGGCACTGTCTTACAGTTATCAGCACGTGACAGCTCCTGCACTCCAGGTCAGCATTGAATACTGAGGGCATGACAAAACCCCATATTGATCCTAAGCAATTCAGATATACTCACTGGCTGGCACGACTCTTTCTAACACGAGTAATGTTACCTTCATCAATAATTTAACTCACTGACTGTTGCCTCAGAAGAAACCAAGACATTATGTTGAAAAACTACACAATAATCTTATTTTTAATGCAGAAAGAAATCAACAGTGATTATATATTGTAGCAACGTGATTTTCAGATCTCCATGTGTTTTTTTCTTTGTTCCCCTGCTCTGTATGTTATTGGCTGTTTTTGAAACGTGCACCCTGCTGTACCCGAAATCTATCGGTGTGTTCCCATGCCTGTCTTCCCTTCAGACCTTCTGGGATTGGCTCCAGGGGGGGCCAATCCCTCCCCCTTCTCTTCCCTTATAAACCGATGCCTCCATGAGCTCGTGGTCTCCATCTCCGAGCTGTCAGCCCCTCCGACCTTCCCCTGCTTTCCTCCCCCTCTTCCCTTCCCTTCAACCCCCCCCAAAGACCCTAAATAAACTTCCCTGGCAGGACGGAGATGGGGTCCAGTACGTCCTTTTGTCTTACCACGTTTCCTGCTAGAATTTCTGTGGCCAGAGAGTCATGCCACACTGAGAGCGCACCCCGGGGCTGCCCCGCTGGACTTTGGTGGAGATACGCGCCGGGGGGACCTCGTTTTGTGAGGCCACCACCTCCTGCCGTCCTCCTGCAGTGAGAAACATCAATACATAGGAAAAAAAGACATTAAAGTACCAATAAGTCTAAGAAATTCTCATGAAACAGTAGCATCTGAGTAACAAGGAGAGGAACAGAGTCAGAGAATATGCCACAGATGAGAAAGCAATCAGGAACTAGTGCATACAAACCTTTTAAAAATGAACTTCCATGATGTCCATATGCTGCATTATTTAACATAGTGTGGTTACAATACACTTTCATTTATGCAAGTTGTCATCTTAGAACCAACTTCCTATAGTTCTGGAAATGTCTGGGACAGAGAAACATTGTGGAAAACATCCAGTTAAAGCTGATGTTTGAGGGACTGAGACATGAAATTTGGGTGTCCTCCAGGTAAGAAGCAGGTTCACACACAAGGCACCATCTCTGCAGCCTGGCAATAACACACCTCAGGTACTGCTTGCAGAAATGGGTCTGGTACGGTAGGATGTGTTCAGGGCTGGTTCTAACCAGGCAGCAGGCAGGGGACAGCCTGAATACACCCTTGTAGACCTACACCCAGTGGTGTCTCAGCTGCTTGAGGAGCTTCACTGTAGTGCTGGGGAACAAAGTCATACAGATCTCCTAGGTGGTATACAGAAAATGTCTTTATTAACAAGAAAACAAGCCTTTTTATACTGTCCACTTGGGCGGGGTAGGCATGGATTGTCCTGTCAATCATGCACCGTCCCATCCAATCACCATGCAGTGTCCACGTGTCTCGCTGACCAATCACTGCCTCACACAGGAGGCATCTGGGCAGACCCAACAGTTATTTCCCACATCTCTCCTTTCTTTGTTTAGTCAATGAAAGCACCAGCCATATCCCAAAACTGAGGTTATTTGGAAAAATCTGAACAAATAATGAAGCAACAACCTTTTAAAAATATCAACATGAACAATATCAATTCGCACACACCGTGATGAAACCCATTTCACATGGTGACCTGTGGACACACAAGCATAACCTCTGCCCCATGTTCATAATCTGTCATGGAGGCCCCCTGACTCCCCCTTCTTTTGTTTTTAAGCTGGGCTACAGTGTTTGGGAGCCCTAAAATGGCAAATAGGTTGGCCAGTGCCAAGTGACATCATGGGCCTTCTCTGGGGTGTGTGTGGTTGCCATTGAAAAATGAGAATATATGTATTTAACTTTGTAAATTAAAAAAAGGGGTAAGAGCTCTCTAAACAAATGGAGAATCATTTACAGTATTAGCAGGTTTTGTATTATCAAATTAAAATCTACTGGGGCATGCCCCAGCAGACGTTTCTGTGGCTTTTGAGTGTCTGCAGCCGCCCCTTGCCTTTTTAAAGAGTTAATTATGCTAATATTTGGAAAGGATTCTTATAAAACACAAAGGTTGAAACTTCAGGATGCAAAGGTATGGTAAACAAAAAACAGTCTTTCAGATCTATAACTACTAGAGGCCAGTTGAGGGGGAATCATTGCAAGTGATGGAAGTCCAGGATGCATAATGCAGGAGTGTTAGGCCAAATCTATCTTTATGGTGGTTCCAAATTGTCCTAAAACATCTCTTCCCTGTAATATATATGGTATGTTAGCAATAAATGGTACGATCCAAGCAGTTTGCCTGTCAGGGCCAATAACAAGCCAGAGGTGAGCACTCTGTCTAGGATGCTGCACTCCTCCTACCCCAATTAGGGTCGAGGTGAGCACTCTGTCTAGGATGCTGCGCTCCTCCTACCCCAATTAGGGTTGAGGTGGGGTTAATTGTGGGCCAATCAATAGGCCATTCATTTTCGCTTTTTATGATGGCAACATCTGCTCTGGTATCAACAAGACCTTTACATTTTCTGCCATCTATGCTGCATACCAGAGTTGGCTGAGTTGTTGTGATAGAACTTGTCCAAGAAATTTGTGGCTGGCCTGTGCTTCCAAAACTACCAGTGCCACATTTACCCTCACCACCATGAGTTTTATTTGAAAATGGGATAAGCTGTGCTAAACTCTGACCTGCAGGTACATGCAAGGTGGCATGGGGGTCCACAGCATAATTTGTATTTCACCCTCATATTCTGAATCAATAATACCAGGTAACACAAAAAGCCCCAATCTAGTGGTGGAAGAACATCCCGTTAATAAAGCGTGCATATCATTTCCAAGTGGTCCTCACACTCCTGTAAGAATTAAATACACCGAGGTGTTCATAAGGGTTACTGAATTTCTGGCAGCCCAATCCAGTCCTGCACTGCCTGTGGTTGTTGGGCAGGAGTTCAATTGCCAAGTATTTTGTCTTGCATTTTTTTGATTCTGTGGGGCACGTGTACCCGCCCCCACCAACAGTTTCCCAACTGCAATACTTCTCCTCTCACTGTGTATTGAGACCAGCATTCAGTAGCCCAATGTTTCCCTTTTCCACTCCAAATCTCTAGGAAGCCTTTTTGTTCCCCCCCCACCTTGCTGTGGACAATCTCTTTTAAAGTGACCACATGAACTGCATTCAAAGCAACCTCCCTCTTCCCCACCTGGAACCCAGAGGTGTGTGGCTAAAGTTGCGACCAGAGAACTGGTGTTGAAAATAGCAAAACTCACACTTTGACATGTCCTGACGACACCTGCGATACCACAAGTAAGTGGATTGTGAACAGTGATCAATGCTTTCCTACACTCATCATTTGCATTTGCAAAAGCAAGCTGCAGCAATAAGACAGTCCAGGCTTCATCATTATCATCTTGCCAGGAGATTGCAGCTTGCAATCTATCAAGGAACTCCACAAATGATTCTGCTGTATCCTGCAAAATCTTAGCAAAAGACATGGTAGAATCGATGCCTGGCCCTGGGAGCCAGCAAAAAGCCTGCAGAGCTAGGCGTGTGATGATGTCATAGACATCACACGGGTAGTCCATCTGTGCCATGGAGGTTGCATGTGGGCCTTCCCCTGCCAGCTGAGTTAAAACAACAGGCAGATTTCTGCCCTGCAATACATCTGCCTGAGTCATACACAGTTCCTGATAGTCTGTAAGCCAAAGCATGAACTGCGTGCATCATGGATAAAATCCCTTTCATTACGCTTTTCCAATCTTTTGGTGTAAGAATATAGGTAGTACTTAAGGACTTCAAGTAACCTGAAACGTGATGAGAAGTTAAACTGCTTTCCTTTACCAATGCTTTCAGTTCTTTAACAACTTTATATTCTAAGGCCTTATGATAAGGGCGCTGAATCTGTGCATAGATAACAGGATAGGGTGCAACAACTTCTAAGTCCCCTTCTTTCACTGCATCTTCTTTATATTTTAGCCAACGCCGCACAGCCACATTATCTTGGTAGTGTGGTGCCATACTAATATCGCTCTGCAGGAAACATGGGACCGTATCTCGACAGCACCGCACAGCATCACAGCCAGGGCCGCCGCATGCCTGTGCAGCCAGGGCTGCTGCAACCTGCCCTGCCACATGGGCTCTGCTCGCCCCCTGGCACCACATTCCCCCCTCATCTCCATCTGCGCTGTGCCATTGTTCCGTGGCAGTTACGTGTCCGTCTCCCGTTTGGCATCTGAGGGTCCCGAGTAAGCGTAGAGGGGGCTGATGGCTTCCACGAAATGATGGTTCACGCAGTTTTCAATTTCAAAATGGCGCTTCTTTCTTTAGGAGCCGCCATCACCATAGCCCATGTAGAGAAATAGCTACAAGCTTGGAATTTGCCATTTCTGGTGATAATAAAGAGTCTCTGTCCCATTGCCTGCCAGGTTTTAACATGCATGGATACCCAGTCATGCAAGCTATGAAATTTAGCATTGGAGATGTCTTTTTGCCGCTGATATGGGAACCTCCTCATCAGGTCTACGCTCTGCCTTTGTTCCAGGGATGTATTTCCTCCCATTCTTCCTCACTGCTCAACTGAAATATAGGCATGGAGTCATGTAAATCCTTAGTCTAGCAGGGACAATACTAGTGGTGCAGTCTACTTCTTTCCAGTGCTTTTCATAAGTCCGTGTTTGGGTGCCATATGTAGCATTGGGGAATAAAGGCATACAGATCTCCTAGGTGGTGTACAGAAAATGTCTTTATTAACAAGTAAACAAGCCTTTTTATACTGTCCACTTGGGCGGGGTAGGCATGGATTGTCCTGTCAATCATGCACCTTCCCATCCAATCACCATGCAGTGTCCAGGTGTCTCGCTGACCAATCGCTGCCTCACACAGGAGGCATCTGGGCAGACCCAACAGTTATCTCTCACACTTTGCTAGCCCAGGTTAGCTGAGCCCTCCCTTCTCCCTCTCACACAATCCTCTGAACCCACATCCTACCCAAAAGGGCAAGTCACACAATTACAGCAGTACTGTAGAGGGACCCTGGAGGTTGCCAGTCCACCCTCCCACATGGAGTACGGCTATCCCCCAACCCAGTTCAGGTTGACCATGGGGTTGTCTAAACCAGCTCTTGATGGCCCAGGGTTGCACTCGCTGGGGAAGAAGCTTTTCCAAGTTCTTACTGCACATCTAGACATCGTGCCCTGCCACTTGCTGGGCTGTGGCCCCCAGATCACAGAGAAGAGCATGACCAACTTCCCTGCAAGACAACCTTCCCCGTAGCATGCAAGCTATTTGGGAGACCTCCCTCTCAGATGCTGCCTTGACTGCCTCCATGAGCTGGAAGCGGACGCAGCTGGAGGAGCTCCAGGTCTCTCATCTGGCTCATGGCTACACAGGCTCCTTCTTCCCCCACCACTGGCAATGGTCAGCTTTCAAGACACAGTGTTGTCATGGAATGACATGTGGGTCACAGCATCCTCTGCCTCTGTGAAGGAGCTCAGGTGACCAGTACCATGCAGGCAGCACTTTTTGATGCCTCCCCAAAGGACCCTTCCATTCTGCAACCCATCTATGGCTCAGGAACTCTTGGACTGGAGATGTTGTCTGTGTAACAGGGTTTTCTTCTCAGATCATTTTCCAAGAACATGTGAACCCTCACCCTCCATACTACCCCAACCAACCACCTCTATGTGCTTCACTGTGTGCCAAGAGGAGAAGGGACTAGCTGTGGTTTGGTTCACATCCACCAGTTTCCTCTGACATCCCTGGGACTTATTCTGAAAAGGTAGATGGGAGATCTGAGCCCTCCAACCCAAATGAGATAATCCTGAACACACTCCTTAGGCATCTTCTGTGCAGTTTGACACAGTGGTCTATTCAGCCACTTCTCTCACAAAAGTTATTCCTAAATTTCTGTTATCTTTGCTGGCCCTTTCTGAATTCCTCCCTGCAAGTTTACCTTCTTCAAGCAGATGCTGCAGACAGCATCACTATATGGACAGCCCAGGAATTTAAAGAGCACTGCAAACACATGTATTGTATTCTTTTTAAGCACTTTTCTTAGTTTCTAACATCTGAGTCAAATTTAGAGCCCCTGCTGTCTGGGCAAAATCAGGATAACTTTTCTTACACTGATGTTTTCTCACTTGCAGTAGTTTTCCCAGCCTTGCTGAGTAGTCATCAGGGCTTTAATAAAAAAAGGCAGAAGACTTGATTATATTATCTTCAAACAGGCTTCATACCTTCTGCAAGTATTGTTCCCTTTGGTCTGTTCTTTCATTACATCTTTAACAAGACTTTTTGTTTTCATTTTTCATCAAACACTACTGCATATGACTTTGTCATTTCACTGCCTCTGCACAAGGCAAATCAAAACCTGTGCCCCATGTCAAAAGTCACTTTTCTTGTGGGTTCCGTATTCTCTGCTACACAAAGCAGTCACTTCTCTTGCTTTCAGCCTTTCCAATGTCCCTCTGTGTCCTGAGCAAGCTCTAAATGTTCCCTTAGCTTTTAGGCCTATAACTTCATTCCAAAAGGGCCTTGTGTTATTTGTTGAACCACTTATAACGTGACTTCAATGTTCCCTTAACACATGGCACTGCATGACACTGATGCTGGAGATGTGTTACATATCATGCATCCCAGCATCAGGGTGACTTCCTCTCACCAGGTGGCTGATGTAACGTGCTTTTTTAGTGTCCCCATTTAAAACTAGGATTTCAGCTCTTCTCTTCTGGCATCTGTGAGGAAGAATGGGGCACTTCAGGGGCTAGTGGGCCTTAAATGTGAAGCATCACAGCTCCTGTAACTCGGGATTCTGTTATCCAAGAGTCTCACATGACGGTTTGCATTGCACTGGCTATCATGGAATCCTGCTCTGCTTGTACATCAGCCTGGATCTAAGTGCAACTTCCAAGAGAGCTTGTCTCCTCTTCCATACAGATTCCTCTTACTCTGGATGCAGCATAACTCTGTGCTATCTGATGCCTGACTTGGGGACATCTCCCAGGCCAGCCCAGGAACTGCTGGAAGATCTCTACAGTGGCTACTCAGTCATTGTGCCCCCATCACATCCATGCATGCACCAGAGACAGGATTTCCCCAATCCTTGTTGAAACCACCAGGTAGCAGGGCACTCCAGACTCAACCATACCTGACCCACCAGGACACAGACCATGGGGACAGGTCTCTGCACCACGTCCCTATCCTGGCAAGAGACAGACTCTTGTTCACTGCAGAAAGCCGGTCTGGAGTCCTGAAGCCCGTGGCCAGAGCAATGACCGAGAACAAGATGGCCTGGCATGCAACTAGCAGAGGTGACAGGAACACCTGAGATCTGCAGCTAATTCTGCTTATTCTTGCTTTCCACATCAATTCCCAGACCTTTTCTGTAGTTTGCCAATTTGTAATCTCAGGAGTAGCACGTGGGAGAGTGTGGCTCCATGGGACAGGCTTCCTCAGCCTTCCTGTGCAACTCATGCACCCCCTTGGCCACAGTCCCAGTTTGCTCCCACTGCAGATACTGCTCAGGCAGAGCCTTCCTTATGCTGATGCTTGAACCTTCCCATGAGTTCCGTAGAATGCTCCCAAGGGTCTCTGTAAACCTTAGATCAGGCAGATATGCCTGTACAAAGATGGCAGTAGCAGAAGCCTTATGGGCAAATGCATTTTATAATAGTTTTCAGAAATGCCTTTTTTGAAGGTGTCACACTCCAGACCCAGGATGGTGCAAAATCTCTCTGCGAAGGCACCATCCTTTCTTCTCACTCAGCACATTTACATTTGTCCTACTTCTATTCCTGTAGACCTCAAATTCCTCCTCTTTGATATGCAGTACCACCCTCCCCAGGATGCTATACCACAGTATTTTGAGCAGAATATGTCAGGACTACACAGAAAACATTTTAAGATCCTACCCTGCATCAGGAACTCCCCCAAACTCATGTTTGGCCTGATTTCCCTTCACCCCAAATCACCTGGACAGATCCAAAAGAAGAGACAAAATATGAATATGAACAATACCTATGTTTTATTTTACAGCTTCTCTGTACAATTACAAAAAAAAAAAAAAAAAAAGAAGATAAAATAATACTAAAAAGCAAAACTTCAGGCTGTTGTGTCTGCAATGAGCACTGACTGGCTGGTGCCGCCTACAGCTGGCACAGCCCAGCTGGCACAGCCCAGCTGATTGCAGCTAGGCTGAGCTCTATCTCACTCCCAATATGAAACTTCAGAAAAGAGTAACTGAGGGCAAAAAGATGCAGCCAGCCATCTTGTGCTAAATTCCACAACCTTTGAGCAGTTGAACAGGCAGGTTGGTGATTGCCACAAGCCGTGAGGACTCAGGGACTCGTGCAGGAAGTGTCACATATCCTGACAGCCACCAAGAACACAGATGGCTGGTTGTGTCCTGTCCCCTGCTGTCGGGGTGTCACGGTCCACTTATAAGCAGACATGTGATGGTTCATACCAGCTACGATCTCGGAGTGCAAAAAGAAAAGAAAGCACAAAATCCAACAAGTCAAGGGAGTTAAATTTTAATCCAAAGGGGAACTTCATTAATTTAGCCCGTAAAGCAGCCTGCAATAGAGAGAGAGAAAAAGAGAAACTTGGGAAAAGATGGGGAGGAAAGGGAAGGAAAGGGGGCTATAGCTACCACCATGGGTCCACAGATGTCCGTCGTCTCTGGGGTCCTGGTCAGTAGGCATTCCTTGGCCTCTGCAAAGATCAATGTGATCTCACGGTGGGGAAGAATCTTGGGAGTTCAGTCACTCCAAAGCTGTCTTTTATGCTGTCAGAGGTTGGGGGGGAGCTTGGAATTTTCTCTCCATTCCTGTTGCTAAGCAACAAATAGCTGGGTGACTAGAGCCATCAACTCTTTTGTAAGAGACAAAAGGGTGTGCTTGGGTGGGGCAGGGGAAGGGAAGAGCTGGCCGTTGAAACACTCACTCTGGTCGTCTGGACACTGAGAGGAGAGGCTGCACCTTGCTTCTGGCTGCGACCACAAGAAAATCCAACTGTGCTCTGCCTTTCTCCTCTTGGCTGGGTGAGCTTTGATTTAACCTCTTTCCCACTGGGAAGTGCACGCTTCCCCGGCTGCATTTTCTCGCAGCAGTTGCCAGGGAGTCCGGCTGTCCCTGCCGCCAGCCCCGCTCTGCCGCACAAGACTGCGGTGTCTGCTGTGACTGCAGAGCCCTTGCTACCTCGCTGGCGAGCTGGGGAGAGCTAGCCCCTTGCTCCCCTCTCCTGCCCTGCTCGTTGCTCTGAGCTGCTTGCTTCCCTGCCTGCTTTCTCAGCCTCTTCCGCCATCACCAGCTGCCTGAGGCTGACCTGACCCTGCACCACAGCGCCACCTGCAGCCACTCGGCAGTCATCGCACCTACCCGGCCCAACCAGAAGCTCAACAGTGCCCCCTGCTGCTTGCAACCGTAGTTACACCACACGGGAAAAGGCTCGGCAGCTCAAAAGTCATCTGCTATTGGTTTCTGGGTCTATTTGTGGTTGCTATTATTGTTACTGCTTGTTTATAGATACTAGTAAAGAACTGTTATTCCTTTTCCCATACCTTTGCCTGAAAGCCCTTGATTTTCAAAATTAAAATAATTCAGAGGGAGGGGAAATCACATTCTCTGTCCTAAGGGAGGTTTCAACCTCTCTTAGCAGACACCTGTCTTTCAAACCGAGATATATGCTTAGTCCATACACCTGGTCCCTCTTTGCGACATGTCTTTGCTCCCCCTTTATTCTTGTGGAGATATGCCAAACTCCACTTGGCAGGACAAAGGGAGGGGTGTCTGAGGCATGGTCGGCAGCTTTTTCACAATGGGTGTCATGGCTACGGGTGCAAAGCCTTCGTCACGTACCAGCTTTGGCAGCACAAGGCCTTTGTTCTGTACCTACTCAGACAGGTGCAAAGCATTCACTCTGTACCAGCTTTGGGTAGGTACAAAGCATTCGTTCCGTACCACCTTAGGCAGGTACAAAGCATTCGCTCTGTACCAGCTTCAGGTAAGTACAAAGCATTCTCTGCGTAAGTCCTGCACCTGTAGTTTCTGATGAGAAATGTTGAGACAGAACTCGATTCTTTGATCAACCCTTACACGGGGTTTGATTCTGACTAAATGCCAGGCACTCTTGCTCTCTCCTGCTGCAGACGTGCAGGAGAAGGGAAAGAAAAAAAACTGTTAAACACACACTTAAATTCATGAGTTGAGATAGAACATCAATGAGGGGACGCACAAAAGAAAAGGGAAAACAGGCTCCAAACTTAAAGTTACAAAGTGATTTAATTATTTAACAGAGTCGGAAGATAAATGAGAAGTAAAAATAAGCTTTTTAGACACCATTTGTTCGCTCACCCCCCTCCCTCTTAAGACACCATTTTTCTACTCACCCCCCTCCTTCCTTCCAACCAACAGCTCGGGTAGGGGGCAGGGTATGGGGTATTTTCTTAGTCCATAAATCTATTTATTACTAAAATTCTTCTACTAAAAATACTGTTTCTCTGCTCATCTCTCTCTCTCTCAAAACAGTTTCTCTGTTCACCCCTCTCCCTCTTAAGACACTGTTTCTCTGATCATCCCCCTCCCTCTTTCCAACCAAAAACACAGTCAGGGGCAGGGTAAGGGGTTTGTTCTCTGGCCAGTCCATCAGGGAGAGGGGTCCTCTACTTAGCCATGGAGTCCCTCCCACGAGAGACAGTCCTCTGGGAACTTCTTTGGTGTGGGTCTGATCTCACAAGCAACATCCTTCCCGAATTCTGCTGCAACATGAGTCTTGTTGTCCATAAGGTGCAGACTCTCCCAAGCCGAGGCCAGGCTACTTCCATCCCAGGAGCAAGGCCTTTCTCTCCCTTGCAAGGCCTTTGCAGCTTTAACGCTTTAGATGAGACTCCCACTGGATCACAGCTTCTTTCAGGCATCCACCCGCTCCTCTGGCATGGGCACCTCCCCACAGGCTGTGGATGGATCTCTGCACCCCTGTGGACTCCACGGACTGCAAGGGGACCACCTGCTCCCCCCATGGTCTTCACCACAGCTAGCAGAGGGTTTTCAGCTCCGGCGCCTGGAGCACCTCCTCCCCCACCTTCTCCATTGACCTTGGTGTCTCCATGTTGTTCTCCCTTCACATATTTTTGCCACCTCCTCTTCTCCTCCTTCTCTAGCTAAAAAGAAGTGTGTGACTACTTTGTTTTGTCTTAAATGTTTTCACAGAGATGTAACTAGCACCTCTAATTGGCCCAAACTTGGCCAGCAGCATGTCCATCACTTTCAGAGCCATCAGAGATTGGCTCTGCTGGACTTGGTAAAAAACTTCCAGAACTTTCACACAGGACACACAGGAGCCATCTTTGTGCCACTCTCTACCTCTCAGACACTTCTTCAGGCCTACCAAAATAGCTTTGAAAGGGTTTAAATTTCTCCTAGATGTTAAAGATACCTTGCTGATGTTCTGGACCAAGCAAAACCACCACACCTGCCTCCAGGGCAGCAACAGGATAGGGCTTGTGCCTTCCCCAGGATACGCCCTCCGGTCACTGGTCTAGCTAGTGCAAGGGCCACGGAGAACTTTTCTAGAAAAATCTGAGACATCAATCAAGATGCTAGTCTAAATACAACCACACCCAGCACCACAAAAGAGCATGAGGGAGGACCCAGGTCAGACCGCCTTAAACAGGCGGGCAAGAGGGCGGGCCGGGGACTGCAGAGCCCAGGATTGGGTAAATGTATCCAGGACCCTTGGTTGGCATTGAGAGGGTATAAAAGCAGCTGCGCAAGCTCTGGGAGGTGTGCCTCTGGCCAGACCAGCCATGCACCCAGCGCTGCAGCTTTGTGTTGTGGACATCCCCCTATCGTTATTTTCTTTTTCTTTTTAATAAATTTTCTAAAATTTTTCAACGTGAAGCCTCGTTCTTCACAGAAAGCAGCAACAACCCCAGCTGCTGCTGACTGAGCCAGTCCTCAGGAATGGTACCACCAGGACATATCTGTTTCACACAAACCTCCCAAAGCAGGACCATGACTTCCTTTAAACCTTTAAGCAAACGGTGTAGGGCAGCACAGGGGTGGAATTCCTCTGCCCTGGAGAGCCAGGAGAGTGGCAGCAGGGGTCCTGTGCTCATATGCCAGGGAGATGCCAAGGCCATGCTTCAGTGAAACAGTATCTCTGAGAGGACACACAGATCCTGCATATACCTTTGTCCTATTCAGAAGTTTCTGAAAGTGCTAAGTAGTGAGATTGCAGGTGAAACCTCCCCGCCCCGCCCCCCCCCCCCCCCCCACTTGACTCCCTTCAGCAGCTCTCAAGCTGTCTGGAGAACACATAGTCATGTCCTGCCTCCAGCCACACATTGGAAGTGTGTGTTCAGGTCACAGCATCTCCATTGTACCTATCTCCCTGGAAAGAACATTGTCACTGCTCATGTTATCCTGTCAGTGATTCCCTCCTGCCAGGAGCCCACTGCTCAGGAGGCATTAGCAGTCCAGAGCCATTCCTGCAGTTCCAAGCCCTCCCACAGCCACATCTGTGCAAAGGGATACACCTCCACCAGGAAAGGGAAAGAGATTCCTCCAAAAGCCTTCAGGTGGGAACAGCTGTCCCCAGCCCAGCCTCTGAGAAAAGCTGGTTCCTGGGGAAGAGGTCTGGCAGGGTCTTCACCGCCTGCATTTGGACCAGCAACTGCAGGGATACACCTGCTTAGGAGGTGACAGTTCATCCTGCAGGAACAAAGTATGTCCCATGCTTCTACAAATACAAGGACATCTAGACCATCCAGCCTAGTAGTCACAGAAAACTACCCCACAGCTGTAAGGGGAGCACATTGGGAGGTCATTGCCTGCAGGGCCTGGCTTGGGCAGTTCTCCAGACAAAGCTCCCAGCTAGGCTTTGCCTGGAACAGGAACCTCTTTGGGTTTAGCACATGCGTATCAGATCTACATATGAATATATTTATCTCTGTCTGGGCAGATCCCACAGCAGCCACTCTGCCTGCTGCAGCCAGAAGCCATACTTTATGCCCACCAGGAAAACACTTGTTTTTGCTAATAAGCAATAAAGAAAGAAGAAAATCAGAGCATTAGCCCCACCAGGGGTTTACTTTGGGCCTGGAGTGGGTCTCTCCAGGGCTGCTCTCAAGGAAGCCCAGCTGTAAACCCTGGATGAGGGGCTGGGGAGCAGCCCCACTGCATCCCAAACCCCCACAGCACCAGGCACAGGCCCATAGGGTGCATGAAATCATTCCCACATTACACAACGAAGATGAGGGCAATTGCATATTTAAATCATGAATCCCCAAGTATTTTAATGCACTCAAGGGGCCTCAGGATCTCTAATCTGATTAGAAACACTTGCTGCCCCACAGGAGGTGGCTCCAGTTTGCACAGGGGTACAGGGAGCCCGGGAACCCCCAGACTGGAGGTTCCTAAAGCAAAAGGCAGACAGAGCTACAGGGTCTCAGCCAAGGCAGCCAGGGCACAGAAGTAACCAGATTTCATAGAATTTCAATGTGAAGGCCTTCTCTCTTGAAGGCTCTGGAAGTTTTGATGTAGGAGGGAGCTTAATGGTAGAACTCAGATGTGGGAGGCAATGACAGCAGCCATGGCAGACAGATAATGACACAAACCATCACACCAGGCAATACTCAGGTAGAACAGCTGTCTCATGGATGTGAGTAGTTTCACAGAGTGGATGATGGGAGTTCAGTGAGGTTCAGGACCAGGTGTGCTCTGGTTTCTAACCCAGATTGGCAGACTATCATGCACACGCGCATAGCCACCTCTTTGCACCTGCAGTTATTTTACTGCCAGCTTTTGGATGTTATTAATGATTGGCTTCCACTTCTTTGTGGAGGTTATTCCAACAACAAACTTTGTACATGGGGTACAATAAAGAACAATGGAGCTGACTGTTGTGGAGTTAACTTAGAATCATGGAATATCCTGAGATGGAAGGGACCCATAAGAATCATCAAGTCTAGCTCCTTGCACAGGACAGCACCAAAGCTTGAAGCTTGACCCCCACCCTGAAGCTATTTAGGAATTACAGGAAGGATGGTATAGGACTGGCCCCAAGCAGGCCCACAGGATATGTACTTCATGCTGCAGCTGGACTATGTGCAGCCCCTCAACACTATGGTCTATTCAACTCAATGCAGAAGGAAAAAATGGCTTATATCCAGTTCAGCTTCTTTGTGATGTGTAAAGATTAAAAGGTTAATAAAGGTTAAAAAAGGTTAAAAGGTCCTCAATAACCCAAGTCTCTTTCCTTCCCTTGAGGCCCACTGCCCAGCACTACCTGTACCAAGATGCCAAAGAAACCACCACACCACAGGTCCTACACCAATCCACCTCTCCACTCTTCCCTTTGTCTCTCAGGAGGCATCATGTAAGGTCAACCATATGTGGCTGCAGTCTCCAAAAGCAGAAAGCATGAGACAACTGAAAACGTGAGGTGATGGTTCTGTGTCATACCTGGACCTGAACTGCTACCTGAAGACAGGTGGGCACCTGGAGATCTCCTGCCCCTGCTCTTGTCTCTTTGTGGTTGCTGTGCAGCTGCACCAGGGGAACAAACACCATCCAGGGGAAGTACAATGGTGAGAGCCTGCAGTCCCCGGGGGGTTTGTGTGGGGGCCCTGCAGAGCGAACTCCCAATGTTTCACCTGCAGCCCCCAACCCTCCCCATCAGCCCAAAGGCAGGATGGGTTCAGCAGTGTGACAATGCTCTGGAAGCAGAGCACAACACTCCCTGGCTGGCTTGGCTGCTCTGGTGGAAATACTTACAACTTTCAATTTAATTAATTAACACACATAATGAGACCTTTTCAATCTCTCTTTCATAATTCAAAGCTCCATCCCTGCAGTCTTTCATCTGTGCCAGCAATGCATCTTATCAAGGTAGTGCCTTTCTGGGCACAGAAGGCCCTGCACCACACCTGAGCTTGGCCCAGTGACACCCAGCTCCAGCACCTCTTTTCTGGGTAAGGGGAAGCCACGTGGAAGGGGTGCAGGCAATGTGCCAGGGCAGGGCAAGCCCTGGAAAGCATATGTGGTCCCAGTTCCCACCCTGCATCACAGCATGTGCCCTAGGATGCCATGTCCTTGTCTTTGCTGCTTTATGCATCTGTCTTAAAAATGCACAAAATCTCCAAATCTTCAAAAGCCTTCCTCATCCAGGAGTGCCCCAGAGCTCCAGTACCACATACAATCTCTAAATGGCTAAGGTTGGAAGGGACCTCAAAGATCATCTCATTCCATCCCCTGCCATGGGCAGGAACACCTTCCACTAGACCATGTTGTTCCAAGCCCCATGCAACCTGGCCTTGAACATTTCCAGTGACGGGGCAGCCACAGCTTCTCTGGGCACCCTGTGCTACGGCCTCACCACCCTCACAGAGAAAACTTCCTCTCCAATATCCCATCTAATCCTGCCTTCTGGCACTGGGAAGCCATTCCCTGTGTCCTATCCCTCCATCCCTTGTCCCAAGTCCCTCTCCAGCTCTCCTGGAGCCCCTTTAGGCACTGAAAGGGGCTCTGAGGCTCTCCCCCAAGCCTTCTCTTCTCCAGGCTGAGCAGCCCCTGCTCTCCCAGCCCATCTCCAAAGCACAGGTGCTCCAACCCTCAGAGCATCTCTTTGGTCTCCTCTATATTTCCTCCTCCCACCACATCCTCACCCAATCCAGCCCATCTTTGGGCACAGCCCGCTCACAGCATCTCTGGAGACACATAGTCCCTCACGTGACTGTAGTAGCTACAGCTAAAACCTAAGGTATGTATAGCTCTGGGGAGGTCATGACCAAAGAGATTTTATTACTTTTCTTGCTTTGCAAGACTCTGTAGGAAATCCATTTCATCAATTTCATCATAAAGCAAAAAGAAGTTGCATAGAGATAAAATACAGGAAAAAACATAAGAAATCAAAAGTGGAAACAGTGAAGTCTAAGGCAGAAAACAAGCATAAATTTTTGGAGCACTGGGAGTGATCACAGGGCACATGTTTAAACTAGGTCACAACTGACAGTTTTTCATATTATCAACACAAAAATAATCAGTCACCTGCTGTCCTTTAGTTTAAAGTTTTTACATCAGTTGCAGGTGGTTCAGGTTCCTCCAAGCCATCCATGCCATGAAACTTTGCACCCACTCTCCTGGTATGCCCCCAGGTCACAATGGGACAAGAAGCTTATTTTTAGTGATCCTGGCTAGAGTCTGCTTTCCAGGCACAGCTTCCACAATCATCCAAAAATCAATGGCACCAACATAACCAACTCCCAGTGACCCAGGCTGCTGGCAGTGTTGGCTCCTGCAGAGTGACCAGTGGAGTTCAGAGCAGCACAGCTCAAGAGAAAGGATCAGTTAACAAATTTATACTGCAGAGTTGTCCGGTTCCATTGCAAAGCTCCTCTTGGACAAAGGGCAGGCCCAGGAATGCAAAAATCCCTAAAATTATGACCAAGGCTGCTGCAGTTGTCTGGAAACATTCGTTTCTGGAGCAGCAGGTCACAGTTCCTCAGCACTGCCCTGTCCCTGTGCTATCCCCATTCGCAACGCTACAGCCCAGGCTGCATCTGCCACCTCACGTGACAGTACTGACATTTGCACACTATCTTCCAATTCTGTCTACTGTCAAATTTTTCTGCTTTCCTTATAAAGATAAAATTCAAATATTAGCCTTCGGTTGTTTTCTCAGTTG
Organism: Entomyzon cyanotis; assembly: GCA_024500445.1. Lineage (NCBI taxonomy): Eukaryota > Metazoa > Chordata > Aves > Passeriformes > Meliphagidae > Entomyzon > Entomyzon cyanotis. The sequence continues at coordinate 6,638,561 of JAKEPQ010000433.1, read as the reverse complement.
ATCTTTACAAGCAAAATTATGAGTCAGTGAGGGGTTTTGATAAGGGACAGGTTAGCCTGCATTTCTTTTAGTACATCTCTAATGCACCTGCCCTCATCCAAGAGCATTTCAGGTAACCAATATTAAAAAAAAATTCTGAATTTTTATTTGAACTCCAGCAGGTGGCAATAAAGTCACCTGTAAAGATTTTTAAAATGTAAGTGCTGCACACACATGAATAATTTTGGCTACGACTGCTCAAGTTAAATTGTCGGGCCAAAAATAAAGTAAAATACTGAGAATAGAACTCTGTTCTATCTCTTGTGGAGCCCCTTCAGGCACTGGAATGGGCTCTGAAGTCTCTGAAGGCCCTGAGCCTTCTCTTCTCCAGGTGAACACCCCCAAGTATTTTGCAGGTGTTCACCTCCAGATGAACATCTCCCAGCCTAGCTCCAGAGCACAGGGGCTCCCGCCCTCGGAGCACCTCCATGGCCTCCTTTGGACCCCCTCCAGCAGCTCCAGATCCTCCTTGTGCTGGGGACCTCACAGAGCAGGATACAGCACTGCAGGTGGGGGCCTCACAAGAATACAACTTACACACATGATTTAAGAGACTGATTTAGGGGACTAGAAGTTGGATAATGATTTACTAGAAGCTGCTTGCTGAAAACAATATATTGCTTGCTTAACGGTTTTTGCGCTTGCCAAGCAAAAAGAGAAGATACAAAAGAAATACAGGACCAATTGATCTGGTCACAGAGTTAAACCACCGTGACCAGATACCCTGCTTTCGGACCCTGGAACTGGCCCAAGTCAGCTCTGAGGTTTGGACTTGGACCAGGAACTCAGGGAGTATGCGCAAGGAGGCAGGGTGAAGAGTTCAACCCGAGAAATACTCTGTTTACTCCAAGAGACCCCCAAGAACCCTGCCCACAATAATCAAGTGGCACTGCACAAGTGCAAGCATATGTAAATGAACCTCGAACTCATTATAATACAAAGCGGGGATAGGTAACGAATATGTATAGGGGCATTGGGTAACTTCATGCATATGTAACCTGTAACCTGATACAAACCAAGTGAAGTGATGCTGGCAGCATGCATGCTTTGGAGGGTTAGCCCCATGCACCCCAGCGCTGAAATAAAGCATACATACTTTAGAACTTTTTTGAGTTGTGGGGTCCATCCACGCATCACACGAGATTCATTTCCAATTCACACATCCCTTTAGAAAAAGCAGGAACTCACACAATCAAACACAAACATGTTTATTTATGTGTGGGTAGATTCTTGGGGCTTGGGATGGCTCCTCATCGGCAGCCAGTGAGTCCTTCAGGCCAGTCCTAGTTGAAAAGTGTCTCCCCTCTCCCTATGAAAGTGATTTGCTTGGTTATTCATAAGATAAAACATTTTCCATAATAGGAAACTGTCTTAGGTTACATGGAAGGTGTAACCAAAAGTAGGTATTCCATAACCATCTCCAAAAGCTGTTAAAAACAGGTGGAGCAGTGCTCTTTATTTTCAGCATAACGCAGCCCTGATAACACCATTTGGGGCTATCTCTGCTAAAGGGCCATCAAGGTCTCCAGGAGTGACTCATAAGATTACATCATCCCATTGTAAGATGCTCTGCCCAGAGGGGAGGAACTGAACATTCCAACCTGCATATAAACTGAGACTCTGGAACACTGGAGCACGACTTCCACTGGATTCTCAGAGAAGAGCTTGAGAGTCACCACAGGACCTCCAGAGACCAACCAGACCTTTCTGCAGGATCACCATTTCAACAAGATCACATCCATCACTCCAACGGGACTGCAGCCACCATCTCACTGGACAGCTACCACCACCCTGACTAACATGGTGGCAGGTTGTATTCTGACTTTGTCAATTTAAACAGTTGTTTCTGTATTACTGCCTTGTAGTAAATACTAGTAAAGAACTGTTATTCCTTTTCCCATGTCTTTGCCTGAAAGCCCTTGATTTCAAAGTTGTAATAATTCAGAGGGAAGTGAGGTAATATTCGCTATTCCAAGGGAGGTTCCCGTCTTCCCGCAGACACCTGTCTTAAACCACAACAGAAACATTCACTGAATTTTGATTGAATGCAACATCACACCATCCTTTTCCCAGGGAACAAGCTGCCTGCCAGCAGACCACACCAGGGAGGAGCAGTGAGCTGTGCTCAGGGACTGTACACACAGCACTGGCACAGCAAAGTGCCAGAATGAGACATTTGAGAAGATTTTGTTTGTTTGAGGAGGGTAAGAGCTGAATCAAACTTCAAAATTTTTGGATTTCAGGTTGCCAAGCATGGTTGGTTTTGGATGTTTTTTTAAGTTGCCAAACATGTTTATTATAGAATTAACTCTAATCCCGTTTTCTTGGCCAAGTCTCCAAAATAATCTCATGCCAGCTTCTCAATTTACACTTCTGTAGTAGTTGTTGTTAGGAAACATTCATTCCTACTATACAGCAAGATTAGTACAACACTGCATGTAAAAAGGATTAAGCATTGGGAAAAAAGAGTGTCTTTCTGAGGGATTCTGGTAATGTCTGCCCAGCTGAACTGAAAAACAAAGCCAAACTGAACTTCAGAACATGCCAGAACACTGCTACAGAAGAAAGGGATTTTGAAGTCAATACACACATGCACACATACAAATTTTCACCTCTTGAAAACAGATCTGCATGGGCACACAGGCTACCTTCCCTTCTTCCTGGAAAGAACCAAACAGAGGAATAATGAAAACACAGGGAAGTGCATTAAAGACCACTGGGGGCATTCTGGTCTCTTCTCAGTCCTTCTCTGAAACAAAAGCTAACAAGCCAGGATGAAGCGACACTCTTGGTATTCATGTAAGCACAAGGTAGCTCACCTTCATATGGCTGAAGCTTCCCACAGGACTTCGCACTTCACAGGAACAAAAGCCCAAGATCACAAGTTCCCATTTGTTTCACCATCATTTCCCAAACAAACATTCAGAATTAATTTTTCTTAATGAGAAATTTCTTTCATTTTGCTTACAATGGTTTTCTATCTGATCTCAAACATCAGGACCTTCCAAGAAAACACTCAAACCAGAGAAACTACTAGCAAGGTCTTGTGTGGACATAGCAGCTTCAAATAAAGTTTTTATTCAAAGGAAGCAGTTATGAGTTTCTCTACTCTTTCCTGCACAACCCAAAGAATACATCGCAAGGATGTACCTAACACATGGGAACACTTGGACCCTTGGAAATCAGCCACAAAGCAAAGACTTCAAAAGATGTTTATTAGGGAAAACCAGACATTACAAAAGGACCAAACAGATTGTACAAGGCACGTGCACTTTCTGGTACAATGCAGAGAACAAGAAAAGTCTGCAAATGCAGGTAATACACCCACCTGAACTGCTACCATGGGCACATCAATGCTCAGGTCACTTGCCATGAGAAGCAGGTGCTGGGGTTCTTCAGGCAGCCAGCCAATCCCTGGGATGTTTCGTATTTCCTGCAGAAGTGCAGACTGTACACAGAGCTTTAATGACAGTTAAAATTCATATTCAGGAATTCCTCATCCAAGTTGGGGCATAAATATACTGTATCTCCTAAAATTTTATTTCTTTGTTTTCATTCAAGGTCATCTAGATTTCATGTTCTTACAATACATTTTTCCCCACAAATAGTAAAACCTTGCTGTCTACACATGATTCTGCCTAGAAAAGCACATCGGAGACTGTTTGTTTTGTTACCTAAGGAAGAGATCCTGATTTAATTACCTGTCAAAACAAGGTAATTCATATGCATTCACAGGCAAATCCTTTATTACCCACATCCAAGAACTGAGATAGATATATATTAGCTAATGCTTTTATTAGGCTTTAGAACAAACATGTCCTAAACTTGACCAGACCAGGAATTCCTGTCTTTAAAGCACAGCTAACAGTAACCAGTAATCCCCCATCATAGAGTGGACAACACAACTCACTGAGCTCACGGCAGAGAAAATTGAGCATGACTAGCTCAATAGTGTCTAGCAACAAGTGCGACACTAATTCTCAATCCGGAAAAATATACCACTGAACAGACTGGTGAATTTGCAAATAGGTTTGTACCTTAAAGAACAAATAAATGGTTCAAGAATGGTTAAAAATCTAATTCCCAAATTCTTCTCTTCTCCCCATATAGTATATAATAAATGTCCTGTTTCTTGCCGTTTTGTAACGGTTTCAGCAGCTGTCTGATCAATCTGACAGTGTCCACAAACCCAACATCTCTCCATAAACTTTAAGGACTGTGTCCAAAAAACCCAAAACAGATTAACTATCCAAAGCTTGGTTGTCAACCCCTTCGCCCCCAGCCCCAAGCGCTAAACTTACCTTCTCTGTTGCAACACAGCTGTTGGACATGCTATAAATAAAGACAAATATTTCAATCTGAAATCAATAAATGGAGAAAACCACAGCTAAGACACACAGCACCTAAGCCTTCCTCAGACATGTCAGACCACCAGGACGAGATAGGAGTACCTGCCACCAGTGTGCATACTTCAAGTCCATGCTTTAGTCCCCATCACAGTGTCTATCCTTCCTCATCTAAAAACAGACCAGAAATAATGGCATTTCAAAGAGGACAAAGTCATTACAACAAAGAGCACAGATCCTCCAATCCTACCCCACAGAAAAGAGGGAGCTGGCATTCAGCAGATACAAAAGCCGCAAATGTAAATAAAGAATTGACAGTCTCAGAAAATGCTCTTCATTAACGTGTGAATAATTTGAGATTGCTAGGTAGTAATATTAATACGCAAATAGTTCAACTCTCACATACACCCACAGTTTACAGAACTGCAGTGAGCATGAGGCGTTACACCATCCTCCTGCCTCTCTAAAAAGCCAAATGTAAGTGAAACAAAGTCACCTATTTCACACGGCACCAAATATCCTGAATTACTGAGGTAGTGGAAAGATCCTTGTCAGGTTTTTTTCAAAATAAGCTACAATGCTTTGCATCTGTACATTTATCTATAAGCAAACTAAAACTTAGGACTGATCTGGAAACAGGAATGCAGGTGATGCTCACCTGAGCTACTACTTCAGCTCACTAAAAGAAATGTGACATACTGCCAGAGCTGATTTCAGTTATTTTTACACTTCAGTCTTTGAATATCAGTTTGAAGGTTTGGTCCACAATAAGTAATTAATATCCATGTTCCTTGACTTTAGCGGTAAGGCTTTCTTCTTTTTAACTCTGTTCTTCCTGCTATTTGTTAGATGTTTCTCTTAAGCATGCAGAATAAAAGAGAAATTCCAGCTATTCTGGAACAGATCATTTATAATTTTTCCGAACTGCCCTTAAGGAGGGAGAAACTATTGAAAGACGGATCAACCTGAATATCCTGCAGATGAAATAAAATGCAACAGTCACTTCACTAACATCTACTCAGGCAATTCACAATGTTGTGCAGCAGTGACATTAGCTGGTGTTTACTTACTCTTTTTTTAAGACAAGGCAAGGATTTAAAGTCCTAAATTGCTCTGATGCACTCACATGAGTGACAGAAAAGCAGGCTGTAAGATTTCGTGTTGCCTATGCAAGTCAAAGTCACCAGCAAGGTGCTATCACTGGAGGCAGAGCACTACCATGCTCCCCAGAGGCATCCTCTAAGGCTAATGCCCAAAAGCTATGAATACAAAACAGCCACTGATTTCAGAGAAACTAGAGATTTTAAGATTCAAGAACTGTGATCACATCCTATTTCGCCAAAAAAGGAAGGAGCCCTGAAGAGATCAAGAGGCATAAGCTAAGCCAGGCTGCTTATGACACACCAGAGACTAGAGATCAAAAAATCCAGATGAAAATCACTCACCTCAAAAAATGCAACCAACAAATAACTGTTCCAAGAAGCAGTGATGGTTGAAGGGGTCCTGCCATCAGTGTGCAGATATAAAGCTCTAAAGCTCACTCAAACCAAGATGACTTGTGGACCTAAAACTCCTGGATCACAAGATGGGCAATTTTTATCAGAAAGGGCTCAGACAACAGAGCAAAGCCCCAAAGCCAAAAAAGGCTTGATCTCGTACTTTCTGTTACCTCTGGCAATGCCTTGGAAGATGGAAACTCTTTGATTTCAACAATGCTAGGAAGGCAGTATTAAAGAGATGGGAACACTTCAACGGAATGGCAAGGTTTTTAGTGTCAATGAAGCAGAATTACCTTTAACAGCAACAACTCAAACATCACCTACTACTGCTTCACCTCAGACATTACCCTAGACTGTCAGGAGGTCCTATTCGTGGACAAAGCCCACCAAAATGAACAAAAGGACTGAGAATATTTTACTTATTGTAAATATAAGCTGGGTAGGAGGCTGGAAGACCAAGTCCTGAAGAGCCATCATGAAAACGGGAAAAGGTCCAACCCCAAAGGGGAAAGGTTCACACACAAAGTGAAAACACAAACAGACAAGCACAGACCTCCATGGCAAAACATATAAAAGCTGAAAAGCGGCAAGCAAAGCTACACTTTGTTTGGATTTTGGCAAGACCAGAAACCTCCCTCTCACCAGGCTCTTGAGAGAAACCGGAAAGCATGCAGATGTATGAGGCCTGACACCTCTGTGACCAAAGCAGAAGAGGCTGCAGGCACAGGCTGAGCACAAGGAAATCAAGGGTCGAGTAAGGAAAAGGTGTACCAATGTCTTACCTCTCTCCAGCTCCAAGGGTTGCTGTCCTTCAGCCAGATCATGCAGCTCTGTGCTGCTCTTCACCAGGTATCAACGAACAAAACACAAGAACTATTTGGTTCAATTCTTCTCCCAACCCGAATCACATGTGAAACAAGCAGGCACTGAGCTCCATTTCTGTGAACACCACTGATTTTTATCCTGCTCTGCCTCTCGTGTTGTGACAGTCTCACAAATATTGTATCTGAGCCTGGCAAAGCAACATGTACCTGAGAAGGCACTGAGGTGACACCCAAAAAGGTGTTTTCAGACAAATATAATGGGCAGTTACACAAACACTTCTCTACTGCACCTCTACTAAAAGCTCATTAAAACCCAGCTTCCTAATCACTTCCATTTAAAATACAGAAAACCAGGAAAATGTGAAATACTAGTTTCTTCGGTTTTCCCTTCTTAGATGTTTGCAAGGAGAATCAGTTCTAAACTGTGATGTAAATATGAGCCAAGCCTTCTCACCATGCTGACTACTGGTGCATGATGAACCATAAGAGATTGAGAGGCACAAAGCCTAAGTCCAGGAAATGTAGAAAACACCTAGAAAAGGAAAAATATTCAAAAAATGTAATAAATATTGAAAAGAAACTAGGGAGTCATATAATCTTCTGTCCACCTTCTGTACCTGTCAGTTATTTATTCTTTTATTTTTTTTTCTGTTTTTCCACCAGTGTTTCCTGCAAAGAAGCACTGAGAAGCCATCTACTGGTACACCCCAATTCATTCAGTCCAGATTCAGCTGAAATTTGTGTGCAACACTGTAAGAAGGAATTATAAATACTTCAAAAACAAGTTTTGCCTGAGCAATTTCAATTCACAAACCATTGGGTTAAAAATAAACTTGATTTAAGTAGTGGAGCATAGCTTGATTATTTCAGGTATTATTCTAACAAGTTTAAGAGCATGGTACCCAGCCCAAGAATCCAGGATGCAGTCGATACTTGTGCTCTAGTAATCCCTTTCCACCTGTTTCCTGTTCTGCCAGACATCAGCCAGCAGCTGCATCAATCAGGAGGTGAAGAGCAGCACTGCCTTGCAGGCTACAAGCCACAGCAATGCTACAGGCCAAGAATCACCCAAAGGGAAATGGAAATTTTGCAAGTTTTCTGTGAATTGAAAAGCATATCCAGGCTCCAACTTGATACTGTGACACAGCTGACTTGATACTGACTTGATACTGTGACACAGCTTTAGTATCTTAATGTGTGTGCAGAGGCTGTAATACCAGATGGCATAAATGAAGTCCTGAAATCCTTTCAGGAAAGCCAGCAATCAAATTTCTCCACGTGTACAAGGAGAGGTAACTTACCAGCTCAATTCACACAGCATCATGAATGTTCTTCAGGGATTACGAGAGATGAGATGAGATGAGAACGGGAGGCGAAAACATTGTTAGTAGATAAAAGGGTCCAGGCATTTGTGTACTGAAGATATAAAAATGAATTTTAACTTTTTCAGAGCCTGATTTCTGATTGCTGTTAATAACTATAGTTTCTAAAACAGCTTATTTAGACAACTAATAGGAAAAAAAAATAAAGAGCCCACATTTACACAACCATAGGCTTTTGCTTCTCCTTTCATTCTGCCATCAGCCATCTTCCTCCAGGCAGCAGTAAGACACCTGCACTATCCGAACTGTTTTAATGACAGGACTGAACCATAAGTGTAACAACCAAATGAACATCTAATCACACATCTCAATTTTCATCATGCAATCCTATAAGCAACTGCAATCATTTCCAGGCTCTCAGTATTAAAGTCTCCTCGTGGGTTTTCTTCTCACTAAAGATTTCGTCGTCTCAGTTTGGAACAGAGAAAAATTTTTTGCTAACACAAAAAGCAGGGGCTCTGTGCATCAAAAAGTAGTCTGTCTTTGCTTGAGATCTGCCTGGCTTTGCCAATCCCACACTTCCTCCTGGTGGTCTTTTTAGATATTTATACACTGCAGTCTCTCAGTGTCCAGGGGATTAATCAATTCAGGCATCATTACCTAATTTTCACCAACCAACACAGTACCTGACAATAGAGAATCAATGTGAATTATGTACCCCATGTTTCTGCTACATCAAGAGCAAAGTTCACAGTCTCTATGGCCAGATCCAGCTCAATATCTGAAAAACACATATTTTTAAATAGAAAAAATGACACCATACATCTTTGTGGTCTGTCCTGCATTAATTAACTCATTACTAGAGGCTTTGTAAGAAACACACAATGGTTAAAAAGATGTAAAACACACAACTTCTTTGCATTTCAAGCTTGTAGCTGCAGAAGACAGCACGGATATCATTTAGTGTTAGTTCTTCCTACTCCTATCCTGGTTACCCAGCCTACAAAGCAAGTCACTACTTCAGATTTGGATTTCATACTAGAAAAAAGCTGTTCCATTGCTGCCATGATTTTCACTAAACACCTGTAAAGCAGTTTTACCCTATATCCTTTCTCCAAAGGGTGCACTCCCAGTGGGACTAATCAAGCTGAGAGGAAGAGATGAAAATGGAAATATGGAGCCCACTGCAGGCATTCTCTTAACAAAAAAAGCTTGTTACTTTCTTAAAAAACCAACAACTTTACCAGCTTTCTTCTCCCTACCTAAATACTACTGCTACTTTGTACCCAGTCATCATATTTAGAAAAATTTAAGACATAACAACACTACATCATCACACTACATCAGACTTCTTTCAATGCAATTTTGATATTACTCCAAGTAATATCCCTATCCCCCTATTCTATGCAAAATTCCTCTGGAAACTTTTACTTAAATTCAGGGTTTTAGACTTCACATACATTTTTGATTCAAAAACCTGAGATGACTTTACTTGCCTGGTATGGACATCTCAGAAGTGGAGTCTACTGGTCTGTGATCTGCCTGCTTGCTTTCACTTTCGGGAAAGCACGATGACCCATTCCAGGACCACAGCCCATATGTTACAAGGAGATTGAAGTCAAACAGCAAGCTCCACCAGCATGCTGCCTGCCAGACAACTCCATAGCACACACAGACAGAACAGTCATTCAACAAGATCCTGTAATGTACAAGGGGTGCCATGTCTTTCCAGTCTTTGGGTGGAATTCTCCCACTCACCACACAGATCAGTGTCACTTGCTTTATTCCCTGTCTACAGCTGGTAGAAACAGCAGCCACTATTTGCATCTCACATGCATCACTCATTTCTCCTAGCCTTGTATACGGGCATTATCACCAGACTATTTTATTCTTTAACTGAAAGGAAAACCTACAAATAGGTTGTATTTGACAAACTGCCAGCAGTTGTCCTCAGCTGGGGGATGGCCCATCACTACCTGCCTGCATCTTAAGCTGGACACCTGAAATCATTTCACATATTTCACTGTGTTGGCCTTCCTGCTCAATTCCTGGAAACCTCTTTATGGTTCCTTTCCTGTAGCTACTCATTCTGGCAAGGAATGGCTGCCAGCCTAGTATGGAAATATGGCCACATTCCATAGGCGATGTAACCAACACTCTCCCAGTAAAATCAGACTAGCAGAAGTATTTCCCATTTGGGAAGTCACACGGTAAATGATGGGATCCATCATACTTAAATCTTTTGTATGATTAATTCTCCTACAGCCTGAAGCACACAAAAAGCAGCATCCTGGCCCTTCCCTAGCTCTCACTCTCAACCCTGAACAAAACCTGCTCTGCAGCCAAACCAGAAACCAGAGTGTTAGTGTGAGAAATGAATGAACTCAGCTTTGTACCCAAGGACCTGTGTGCACTCAAACATAAAATGTTTGCTCCAGCCAGCTCAAACAGATCGCAGACTTCTAAGACATACTCCACTCTCCACTACTAAGAGACCTCCAGAAGAGAGAATAAAGTCCATTTGTGAAGAAGACTGGCTATACTGGTCTAACGTACAACTGTTTTCCTAAACAGGGGTCTGATGTCCTCTCTTTTTCCAAAGGTCAGTCATTTTGACAAAGTATCAAGAAAACTTTCTGAGCTAATTCACTCTTTGTTCACATAAAAACAACTCAAAAATTAGCCTATCTCAATAGGAAAAGCTCAGAAGATCATATCTGCAGACACATGCTTTCAGTAGCACTTGCAACAAAACAAGTCTACCAAACAAAACAAAAGTCTACCAAAAAATTAAGCCATTTTCTTCAGAATCCCAAAAAACTCTACCCAGCAGAAATAATCTACATGGAAAGTCAGATTATCACACCTGAATCCCAAGAACTCAAATACACGGCTTTTGTATAATTAGAGAACAGAAGACACATAATTAATATAAAAAGTTCAAATGAGTGAAAAATTACTGAAGTTAACGGAATAAACATTCCAAGCGTTGCCTCTGAGAAGGATGATTATTCCCACTGCTAGACTTCTAGACTTTCTGCTATAACAGAAAAGCACTGCTTTTCATGTAATTCTTAAAACGCAAATTTCTATTACTTATTCCTCACTCATAAAAGGGCAGGAGCTAATCACAGCAATTCAGAGCTAAACAACCACATTAGTTTTCTTCCATGTGTATAAACACAAACACTGCTCATCCCACACTGCACATATCTCATACCACAAAAAACTTTTTGAGCTACTCAAATACTTGCACGGTTGTATCTCATTTCAGCAATTTCTACTGATACAGCCACACATTTGATGTTCTTTAGCTGATCCTATTTTAAACCTCAGCCTAGCTGCTAAATAGATTTTTCAAGCTATTTCCAAAATAAAAGAAAAAAGATAACCTACATTGGTGGAGATATCTCTTTGGCCACACAGCCTCCTGCAGTGGGAAAGGTGCAGCCTTCACTGCATGGACCCCACTCTGGCCCAGTGAAATAGATTTAATTTGTGACGTTTAGATTTTACATGCTGTACTGCGCATCTTTCTGAACCCACTCCTAAGGCATGTAGATGAAAACATCTATTTGACATGAGAGAAAAGACTAAAACGTTACAAGCAAGAGTCAGTCAAGCAAAAAAGGAGAGGGGAAAAAAGCACATTTATTTTCTATGAGTTGCCATGAAAGAAGCATAGAAAAGATTTAATGTTTACCAGAACATTAAAGAATATATGTTCTAATGTTTCACAAACATGAGGAATGAGGAATGTATTTTGCATAAAATGATTTTATGAACAAATTATCTCCTATGCACATGTCTGCATTTTTGTGCAACATCTATTATCTAGAAATGCTGACAAAAGTAGTAACTCAAGTTCTCGTACTGCATGTGGATAAGGAATAATAGAACAGAAATTTGAAGAATCCTGCAGTACCTTTACCTTTACATACCACATTAAAAATTATTTGAAAAACAGCAAGGTCCACTGAAAAAAATCTCAAACCTTGCAACAGGGATTTTCACCTGCATCTGCAGCTTTCTGGCTCTACAGATCCAAGACACTGCAGGGAACACTTTTCTCCTCTTTCTCTCTGCAAAAGGAGATAAGTACAGGTGTACATCCACTGGACAGCGGGAGAGTAAAGGAAGAGTAGAAGCAAGAAGCTACAAACACTACCGTTAAGGGTTTAAGCATCCTCATTTCTCAGGAACCTTAAATTCAATGTCTCTACTAGCATTCATTGGTTTTTACAGTATCAGAGTAGCAAGAACTGCTTCCAGATGGCAGCCTCATTGTAAGAAGGGGAACAGCACTGATGGTAAAGTATGGCTTTGAATCTGAACGAGTAGCAGCTGAGAAATCCCGCTGGCAAATTCACAAGGAGACACTGCTACAGACTCCCTCTTCAACCTGAAATGTAATTTTGCCTCTGACCTATGTGTTCAGCTCCGCAGTGCTCTATCAAAAAGCCTACAGACTGCTTATTAAATGCAATGCAATGTATTAGCATCCTGCAAAGGTACAGCAATTTGGAAAATCAAAGCTACTGAAATCCAAACCAACATGTATAGCATAGACTGACTAGGTATTTATTAATAGGGTTTTTGTAGTGAACCTCTAAAAAAATCTGAAAGAAAACTGGTGGGGCAGCAAAACAAATTAGACAGAAATGGTTATGATTAAGAGTCATCTTTGAAGTTGTGTCCACAGAAAGTTTTAAATTGAATCCAGAACTGTTTGAAAACAGGAGAATAAAGCAGGCTGTTCACTTTTCTGGAGTAAGCATGATGTTATGGGTAAGCATGACTGTCCTTATTTATGAGCCTACAGTTCAGCTAGCTGGCTATTAAAAGACGTTTTTATGATGTACACTCCTCCAGTTTCTGACCCTGTTGAACATGACCTGCAATCCTCAGAAATGCTAGTGTGCTAACATTCTCCTGGCTTAATTTTTAGCACTGTACAAGATCTCTGGATTCCCAGCAGAGTTCCATGAGCATCTCACCACAGCCCTTTCAACTCTGACCTTCCTGATACTGTATCAAGGAAACAGGTAAGTAGGAAGAGACTGCCCATTGCAGCATGAACAGATGTATCAAGTATCTGAAAAGTAGCCATACCAGCAAAAACAGAAAGCAAAAAGAATTCACAATTCTTTTCCTCTTCCTGGAGCAGCACACAGCCAACTTTCATACAAGGCCCCATACCTGATGTTGGACTAGAGCCATCCTTGCCAATAACTCTTGTTTACTGAAAAATGATCTAGCTGTTCCTAAACTGCTGCATTAGCGGTGTGTTTCCCAAACCTGACCAGCTACAACCTAGCTGCAAGGACACTACTGCAACTCCTTTGCCCTTCCCAGGGACAGAAGGAAAAAATGCCCAGTCTGCAGGGTGCTGTGGGCACAGCCGTCTAGCTTTCCTTGTTTGGGGCTTTGGGTTTCTTGTAAAGATTGATTGTTTGGTTTTGGTTTTTTTTTTAAACTGCAAGCACTAGATGTTAAGTAACAGGAAAAATAATCCACAACCGTTCCAAGTCTGAGGCCAACAAGCATCATTTAAGAGATCTGACCCAACTTCCCAAGTTGTTTCAACTGAGACAAGGAACCTTCCAACTAGTGAATTGCTACATTTTCAACCTAGAAAAGCCCTGCAAAAGGGTTAGACTATACCGTTGGTTTAAGCCAAGCTGGAGATTGAACACCATACAGCCACTCACTCATTAAACCTCTTTCACATCACACTCCACCCTGGTGAAATGGGGAGAAGAATCAATGTAACACATGTTGCAATAAGAACATTATAAGAATTAAAACTAAAGTAAATTATAATAGTAATTTAAAAAAAAAAAAAAAAAAAAAAAAGGGCAAGTGATGCACAGTGGAGTTGCTCAGCACCTGCCGACCAATGCCAGATGCCCCTTCCAGAACCTAGATCAGCCCTTCCTGGTAACTCCCCCCAGTTTATACACCAGGCATGACATTCTGTGGTGACGAACCCTTTTGATCAGTTCAGGTCACCTGTCCCAGCTATGCTCTGTCCCATTCTGTTTGTTTTTTGCATACCTCCTTACTGGCAGAGCATGAGACAAAGGAGAAAAAGAAGTCTTTGACTTAAGATAAATACAACTTAGCAAAGAAAGCAAAACATTAGTGGGTTATCAACACTCTTCTCATTCTGAATCCAAAATACATTGCTGTAACAGCTAATGAGAAGAAACTAACTCTACCAGGAATCCAGGACAGACTAGAAACAAACTTTCGTGTATCAGGCAACGGTAAAATTGAGCACCTAATTATTTCCAACAGCCTGCTCTCTTTGCTCACCACACAGAAGTCCTTCACGACCTGTTTTATAAGTTGCAAGAATTTAGGTTCACTCACTCCTCTTTCTGAAGGCACTAAAACTCCCAGTAGTCAGTTTTGGGTACTGATCATATCACTGGAAAAAGAGTACTGCATAGAAACTGCAAATTAAGTAAACTGGCTTATATTCCTTTCGCTTTTTATGGGAATACTTAAAATAAAGCTTATTTGGAGGAGAAAAGGCCTTTTGCCCACCCATATAAATTTTTTATAGCAAAGTATTTTTAAGATGCCATTGTTACTGCTCTGCCAACAAACTTAAGCAACTGTTTGCCCAATGCTTATGGGAAATAATTTCTGTACACAAGAATGTAAATTATTTAAGTGGTTCTAAAAACAAGGATAAATTTGCATCTTGCCTGCCTGGAGATTCCCCCAGTGATTTTGTCTGTACACCCCAGCATGTCAAGTCTCTGCTCTGTTTCAAAAGTATTCTTGATGGAAGCCCAGCAGCTTTTCAAAAGCTGACAGACGAACTCATCCTCTATCATGCAGGTAGAATGTAACTTGCAGCCAGAGAACATGCCATTGTATCTCTGTACAACGTACTTGGTGCACAGCTTTCGCCTCCTCAATACACCATTCACAACAGAGCAACAGGTATTCTGGGTATGTATAGCATGATAAAAATTAGTTTAAAGAATCAAATTCAAAGCCAATTAGGACGACTTTAGTTCACTGAAATTCACCACAGATGTGGTATCAGTCAGAACACACACAGCCCTTTAAAGACACTGGAGCTGAAATATCTATGTACTAACACCTGGCTGTAGCACAAAAGCGCTCTTACTTTGTCAAGGCTTCATGTATTTTCAAAGGAAAAACTAATCATGCTGAGACACCACCTGCAAAAGTTCACCCATATGTTTACCTATGGATTAGTGTACTACAAAGACGTAGTGCCTCCTGTACAAACGATCACTAACATGGAGCACTTGCAGCAGACAACTCAGTTGACATTTGGAAGATGTGCGTGCAGCTGGCTGGAAGGCTTAGCTTCGCTCACAGATCTCTCACCACGCTGTTCTTATTTGATACACAGTATCTAGAACCTGCCTAAAGTCACCAGCAGGAAGTGCTTGTCCTGCATTTAACTATGTAGTTTTATTTAAGAGAGGTAATCCTTTGCACTGTAAAAAGAAATCTGCCTTAAATGCCTCCCAGCAGCAGTTTACAGGACACTTGCTACTCAAACTAGCTCACAGCACAGCCCTGCAACAGAGAGTGGTGAGAAGTGCCTGGTGAGCACAAGCTCTCCAATATGAACTCCATCAGAAGAAAAGGCAGCAAGAATAATTTTTTTTTTTTTTAAATTATATGCAGGATCCGTCACAGCTACTGCTGCTGGGCTGCAGGCTTAGGCTTCCTCAGCTACATATGGTTTTCTACCTCTTGCTAATAAAGTGCAAGAGAAAAAATGAGCAGAACGTATTTGCTACTACTCCTCCAACTGGAAACAACCTTATTGCACAGTAACAGCCAGCAAAACCAAAGAAAACAAGAAACATGGGGAAGATGGGAATGTACATTCCATACGCTAAGAACAACTACTACTGCTCGGTGTTCAAGGGGAAAATCAAGTGGTAAATAAAATATTAACTAACTCGCTTGACCTGCTGTCTTACAGGAAGAATTATTTATGCTCTAGGTTTCACTGGGTAGCTAGAGGTGCCAATGACTCATAACTGAACAGCAACTCCAACCTATTTTGTGGAGCTGATCATCAACAGCTGATGAGGTTGTCTTCAGCTCCTTGTAACCTCTTCCTGCTGTTCGAAGTGGAACACTCCACGCTCAGTATCTCTGACCTCAGCCAGATTCTCTGGGAGAATCATATCAGTTGAGATGGTTTGGATGTTGAGATCCGTACCATTTTAACATAACTGCATATTAAATTCTTGGAGGTAAGTTGCACACTGCCTCCAGTGTTTGCGTGTTACAGAAGTCACTCAGTAAAGATTTGCATGAAAATAAAGCTCACTGCAATGGTTCTTCCAAGCAAGCCGCTACAACCATCATTGCATACATGATACTAAGTGCAGGAAGAATTTCTCCCCTGTGATCTCAGTATTGTTACCACCAACACTGTGCAGAATAAAAAGGAAAGAGCTCACCCAGAACAATGGGGAGAAAAATCTGTAATTACAATTGTTTTGAATGAAAATGTACAAGGATAAGTTCAACATCTCTGGTCTTCGTAAAACAGACTTTAACTTAAAAGAAGGTGTTCTTATCCTTTTTGGTGTTTGCTCTATAGGTACTACCAGCAAAAAGTTACGCTAATTCTCTGTCCCACTGTTTCAATATACGGAACTTTAAAATTTGATTACTTAAAGTAGGGCTCACCACGGCACCTTAGAATGTGCTCCCAAGAATTCTTTAAGAAAGCAGTCTGCATTCAGGAACTGTGCAAAAAGTGACTATTAGAAATGTCAAATTGCTGCCTGCGCAACATGTATTGAGTCTCCAGGTACAGTCATTACAATACCATCTTCCATTATGTATTTGAACTATTTTTAATCACAGGACTTCTAGCTCATGCCACATTTCACTTCCCTTTTTCTACAGCAGTTAAAGCAGCACAGCAGGGAACTTCAGAACAGACAGAAGCACCCATTGCTATGATAGCTGAATGCTCTCCAGAATTAGATTTCCTTTCCTGTCACAAAATTATTGCTTACACCACATCCCCTCTGAAATTCCAGTTGCACAATGCACCTTCTGCACACCAAATCTGAAATGTCTGAAGGTATGTCAGATAGAATAATGTCATGGGAACAGGTGCTGATGAAATGGATGCTCATTCCTTGAAATTAAAACAGAAATACAACCACCTCTCACAGGCTGCTGTGAAGATTTAAAAACAGAGAGAGAAAAAACTGTGTATCCTACAGTTACACAAGCTCTGCAGGAAGTTCAACTGGAAAATCCAATGAGAAGACTGCACCCTCACTGATGCTAAGGAAGGAAAAAAGTGAAGCTTGTGTCTGAAGCAAGAAGGCCAGAACTAGAATTTGGTCTGCTTTCCTTTTTTTTTCCATTTTATGCAATTTGGCCGTTTCCAATCACATAAATATATATTGAAATTGTGTTTTAAGCTCATAAACTTCACTGATTATAAACTGATGTTTTATGAAAGGTGCACGTCCCATTCCAGTTATTTCCAGCTATCTCCAGATTCTACATGTGCAAAAGCAAATCCATTCAGTGGATTTTCTTCTCCTGTAAGGACCTTGTCACCTGCTTCCTTTCCCAGACAGGCCACCTGAGCATGTGCAGCACATCCTACTACACTCACTATCAGTAGCTCCATGGGACATGCAGATTGGAGAATCCAGAATTAAGAGATCCTCTTTTTTTCTGTTTAAGATCTTCCAAGTGAAACATTGACGACTTTGTGTGATCATAACTGTTCTCAAGTTGTGGTATGCCAAGCAAAGTTTATCTGGAATTATATAAATACTCCATATCTGAAAAATCCTTACAAAATACCTGTACTCACCAGGCATGTTTCTTCTGCAGTTGGTGTCAGAACTGGCATGCTATTCAGTCCCACGGTAAACAATGACTGCACTTGGAATGCTCCTCTAGCCTAGTAAGCTTTTCCGACTTCTCTGCTCCTTTCCAAGTACTGCATGAACGTACAATCAGGAAAAGACAAGTCTGCTGGCTGAGGAAAGGTGCAAGATGAGCAGGTGCCATGAAGGATTCAACATGTCCAAGTATTTTAAGTTTGATTTGCAAATCTGCAAATCTGTTCTTCTGCTTTTGCTATTTGTTCTAGAACCAACATATGCCCTCCCCAAAAAGAGATTATTAAAATCCAGTGGGACTTTATAATGGGATCAACCACAACTGTCCCTTGGTACAAAAGCAATTGTTTCTCAATTAATAGCTTCTAAGCATTACCATGTTCAATACATAAATGATTCAAATTAATGATATGCCAGTTTTGTTATTTCCAAGTCAAAATTTTATTATTTTCCAGAGATCTACTTAGACACATTCCTTAACAGCATTCTTAGGCTTTGAAGAAGTGTGCTGCAAATTCTTTGCTTTTCCACGGTTGGGTGAAGAAATCCAACCCATACCTGGATTCAATTAGAGAGGAAAAATTTAAATGTTTAAAATGTTTTATACTTCCAGCACCCCTAAAATAGCATCCAGCTTTCTTCTGAAGCGCAAGTCATCTTTACTTTCAAATAAATTTCAATTTTAAGAACCTATGCCATGCCTCTCTTAAACATGGACAAATTTAACCTCAGCCTTTACCTTCCACACTTGAAATCTCTCCATGGTAATGGCAGATTTTGAAAGCCATTCCAGTGCTCAGGTCTGTGGAGCTCATCTCCTCCCTCCTCCCACCCCAATCCTTGCATCTTACTGAAGGAAATGAGAAAGAAAGTTGTCTTACCGAAAACTCCAAGGTTAATGTCCCCTGCGAACCCCACCTAGCAAGTCGACATCATGACATGTCAGGTCAGCCTCAATCACGCTTCCCTGATAGTCAGGTAAAAGGAAGGAGTTAAAATACAAAATTGACACTTGCAGATTTCTGGACATCAGAAAATATATTCTGAACTGTCTTTCAGAGCTTCTGGTAACCTCCAAGTTGTTAAAACATTTCTTCAGAGGCATTCTCCTGTTCTAAAATTTCAGAAGTTCCTGATCGATAACCAAGTATCGCAGATCTACCTTGACTATTTTATTTGAATGAGACCAAAAGCTTATGGTTTCCCTTTAATACAAGTGATTTTTTTCTCCCTACTCTACACATTTTATCAACTAATACATGCTCAAAAAAACCCCTTAGGGTTTCAAAGGACAATTTAAGCCAATAGACTACAACAGCTTCACTAAAATACTAAGTTAACAGAAGCTCTAACTTCTTTTTTGTTGTTTAGTAAAAGTAGGGACACAATGTGGTACACTCTTTCTATAAGGCTCTGAGCTACTCACATAGTTCACGTGAATGACAGAATTCCACTAACCTCCACCATACAAGCAATCCTTAATCCCACACATACTCCACCTCAAGTCATGCATGAGCAAAGATTGCTGATGACAAATTTCTAGGACAGGTTCTTGCTGTTCTATGGATGGGCCACCAGGAATTTTGGTTAACAATTAAGTCTTGCTGAAAGTACATTCATTCAGTAGGATCTATAGGTCTTGGTACCAAATGTTTTACTGAGAGGTTTAAGACTATTTGCTCAGCATTTCACATTTATTTCTCTCTTAGCCTTATAATAAGAGTGCCCTCTGTATTTTCTTTTCTCTGTATTTCAAAATACAGAAATGGGCTTCATGTCCAAACATAGAAGGGACAAAAAGCGGTCAGGTTTTTATACAGAGTCACCAAAATCATGCGGTGATCTTCTACTTCGAGTTTATTTTGGTAAGATTTAAGCAATGCAGTTGTCATTCTTTAATAATCAGACTACAGAAGCTGAGACTTGAAAATAAACAATATCTAGAAAAAATTAAACCTTTAACACTTTGAAAAAATGCAAACTATGTTGAATGAATTAATAAAATTATAAGTTGAGTTTAGTAAACGAAATTTGTTAATAAAGTGAAATTAAGTATATAATAACATAATAGCTGTAAAAGTACTTTGCTCAAGTTTTGGAACTTCTAGGAATCTGGTAACTTACTTCTTAAGTCAAACACCTTATCAATACAGACATTTAAGCAACTGCTATAAATGAGTGATCAAATGATTATTAAAATTCCATTCCATGGCTCCTCCTCCAATGGCAGCAGGACACTCATAAAAGCTGAATATTGGTGTGGAAGGTCAAATCCATTTTCAACATGTTAGAGAGGATCTTTGCTAAGTTATACTGGAGAAACAAAAGAAATGCACGGCCAAAAATTTAAATTGATTTTTTAACTGTATGTCAAAACTGTGCTGAGAAATTCTTTCCTTGAGTCAGGCATGGTGGTTTTCCACTGTACAGCAGTATATTTACTCAATAACTTTTTTTCAATCATTTCATTAAGTTCTTCAAGTTCAGCACACACCACTATTTGAGTAAGCTGTAGCACACCTTATCTAAGGATTAATAAAGCACTGCTTCAAATTAAAAAAGGTGAATTTGAGTAGCCTTAAACCATGTAAATCAAAGAACTTGGTATATCTTGTAAATATAAACTTACTTGGTATATCTTGTAAATATAAACTTCTACTGAGTTTTACTGAGTTACGATTTTCAATTATAAAAATGTATAACTCACTCCTCATATTTAATAAAACTGTTAGTATAAACAGTGATTTGGGCACAAGTATATACAAGATGCAGCCTTACAGTTCTTGAGGAAGACAATTTTAACATTTTTGTCAGCTGTTCTGTAACCACTAAACTGACGTGTTTCACTTCCTCCCCACTCCCCCCACAGCATGTACTGGCACCTCACTTCTCCTGGGCTAACATGTCCAACATGGGAACACTACCTTCTTCCAGGATGAAGAGGACTTGAAATTTGATTTCAATTAAGCTACTTCCCCTTTAAAATGAATACTGGAAAGCCAGTATTTATTGGGACTACAGGGTTCTGCTCAGCGCTACAAGAGCTGTGTAACTACCAAGAAGTCACATAGATACGGCAACAAAACTGTGTTAAAACAGAATTATAAGCCAGATCCTTATCAAAGGCAAAGCCTGAACTGTATACCCAGGCAATAACCCTCTGAGTTCACTGCTCACATAAGAAACAGAGAGGACATGATTTGGCCCCACTAATTTTATGAAGAGGGGGAAAAACCCCCAAACCCCAACATACTAGATACTGATTTTTTTAAAAGCACTTTTAAGCTACTTATGATCAAATCTGACACAGGCAAACCCATTTCTGAGAAGCAGATAGACATCTTCATTTCAGATCACAACTCAAACCCTGCAATCCCATTCCAGATCCACAGCAGTGTGAGGAGGTTCGTCTGACTGGGTATATTCTGACATAACACACTTGAGACACCAGACAGGAATAGAAGACAAAGGGAGGAGTATGATCACTGAAGTTTAACTTCCTCAATAGTCTGTGTTTGGAATGCTGTAAATCAAGTATGAGCAATGTATTGGATTTGGATATTTAGAGGTCTGGCAATAGTTTTCTTTAGACAAAGTATAAATCCGTTTGTTTCTCTCTTTTCTTGAGAAGCAAATGTTCTTCATTGGGGTACAGAATGGCTTAGATGCAACACAAGAGTAATGTCATGACTTGCCAGTTAAAATTGACATCTGAGAATGTCCAAGACAAGGGTCAAAACAACACATAATATAATGTAGCTAGCAATGCCCTCAAAAGATAAAAGTCTTTTAACAGCCTTTATTATAAGGCAGGAGAATTCTAAGGCAAATTGTTCATCATGGCAGAACATCAAATTAAAATGTCAAGATAGAAATAAGCAGAATCTGGAGAGTATGTTTGTGTTATATGCAGCAAGAAGTTAATCTAGTGTGCCACAGCACCCAAGTCATAATTCTCATTCCTAGTCAAGTATTATTTTAGATTAGACTAAGATGCTTGAGATCAAAATAATTTCCCTGTGTGTTTGTACGCTCAATTATACAGTAAGGCTGGATCCTACAAGAACAGCCTCCACAGGGACTCCACAGGACATCATCAAAGGAATAAAATTAACACCATTGTAGGCCCTGCTTCCTTCTCCACATTACATTAGAAGACTACATTTAAATTAGTTCTCTGTGAATGCTTGGATATAATTCAACACTTTTAAGTAGGAAAAAAAAAATATCAAAATTAAGATGCTGGTAGATTATTGAACAGCAATTAAACAGAGAGTGCCTTTTGGGCTGTCTGTAATTTCTCCTAGTTTTCAGTCTGATGTCCACAGTGCTACATGTTGGAAAGCACAGGAAATTTTGCATGAATTTGATCACTCACATAGGCAGTTATACTTTGAAAACAGTATTTTTCACAAGAATTACCAATGAAATAATGTTTTAGGACACAATTGAATTTGAAATAGGTAATGTTTTGAATAGATTTTTGAGTTTTATTGAAATCTTACATGAACAAGAAATTGGAAATACAATCACATCAAGGAACAAATTGCCACGGCTTTGACGTTTTAAGCCAAACAAATTTTGTAGGGCAGATTTTCAAAAAGGTGTGAAGTTATAACAATTTAAAAACACAGTTAACCTACTTCTAGGAATGCAAAACATACAATCATGTTATTTTCAATACAAGAAAACTTAATTTGTTGTAATTTCTTAAAACTACTAAGACAAAGCACTAGCTTTTACTTTTATGTACAGCATACTCCTATGTAGTCTATCCCAAATCAAAAAAAAAAAAAAAAAAAAAAAGAAACTGTCCAAAACCAGAGGTTCTGCAAAATCATGATTGAACAGTGTGCCATTCCTGCTTTTAAACTGCTAAAATGAAGCCTAAAATGATAAAAGCACTGAAACCCCGTATGGAGTTCAGGAATTCTGCAAGCCCAGTAATGTCCAAGTGCGTTTATGAAAAAAGAAAACTAAGAGACTCGAGTATATACACAATAGAGTGATTCTTCAGCCCAATACAAATGGCAGCCAATCGCTACTGAAGGATGAAACAGTAAGCCAATTTTTTTTTTTGAAGGATGTAGAGCTATAGCCAATTCTATGTTTCCAATATTCTCAATCCCTCCTCACTTGTCTACTTCCACTGTTGCCCATAAGTATCCTGATAAAATTCCTGGTTGTCATTATTGTAACCATAGTTACCGGCATAGTCACCACCTTGCTGGAGCGGCTGCTGAGCGATGGGTTGGGAGCCCCAATTCTGCTGGTTGTTGGTCTGACGGCGCTTGGAATCAGGCTGGTTGTACCCATCTGCCTTTCTCTTGCCTCCTACGTTGCCCCCACGGTTGCCCCTGGCTCCACGAGCACCGCGTCCTCTCTGCTGCTGCGCAGGGCCCCCTCTCCCCCCCCTGGCTCCTCTTGGCGGTCCCATGGGTGCCCCCCTCTGTGAGTAGCCAGCTCTACCTCTTGGTGGTGGTGCTCCCCGCCCCCTAGGTGGTGGAGGGGCACCTCTCCCACCCCTTCCTCCTCCTCCTCTTCCTCTTATAGCATAGCCATCATCATAGCCATAATAGGGATCTTCATAGCCACCACGGTAGTCATGATAGTCATAACCATAGTAATCATCGTAATAATCTTCATAGCCATAGTAATCTGGGGGATAGCCATATCCACCTCTCCCTCCACGGCCTCGGCCTCTAATAGGAGGTGGCATGCGAGGTGGAGGGTAGTAATAATAGTCTTCATACCTAGTAAGAAAAAGAAACACAGAATTATTTATCTCCAAAAGCATCCCAAATTAAAGTATACATTTGCCCTTGCTGATTAATAATCCGCAACACAGAGAAAAGTAAAGTCAAGTCATTCATGTTCTAAACCAGCCCCTGTTTCACAGCACAACTTCACTCTGCAGCATTAGCAGTGCAAGGGTGACACTCACGCAGTGCTCCGGGAGGCCTGTCTGGCAGCCTGACGTTCTTTCCTTTTCTTATCCGGTGGCTTTGCTAACACTATTTCAATTTCTTCCCCTTCTATCTCTTTCCCATTCATTTCATTCATAGCCTGTACAAAAATTAAAAGAAAAATAACTAAAAATTTGTTTCCATTCAAAAGGAAACTAAAACTTACTGCAAGAAACCAGAGGGTTGGGCTGCTCCAGGCTGAGCTGTGCCATGTGCTTTGCTTTTGTGCTACATAAACAGAATGTTACACATCACTTTTCCAAGACCCACTTTATTCACCAGTTACAGTAAAGCAGTATTTTTTTAAAAAAATATGCTCTTTGTATCATCAGGTAAAAAAAGAGGATTAAAATGTATTAAGCATTTTTTTAAAAAAGTCAGACATAGCACCATCAGTTTTTATGTTCATGTATCTCCTAGAAACCTTTCAGAAATACACAATTTCTCACTAGCCACACTGACATAAACACTCCCTGCACTTATAAGCCTGGTAGAACATGTGCATGGAAGAGGAAGAATTGTTACATTGGGGTTTCCCAGCTAGCTGAATGTGAGTCAAGCGACTGAGAAAATCAAGTATTTCTGAGGACACATACTTAGGGAGAGAAAAACCAGAAAAGATTACTGACACTTGGTGATCGCATCAAGCAAGTCCCGAATCCTCCAGAAAATTAATGTGCAATTTTTAACTATCAAATGCACCCACAAAGAGAACTGAATACACAGAGACAAAGTACAATTAGGACTACACCCATTAATTCCTCACCTGGAGTTATCTGCTTTGCATTAAACATTTTTGGGTATTAATATTTGCATTAATGAAGACTTTATATGTCCATACAGCGACATGCCTCAAAAGCATTAGAAATTATGGCAATATATTTCCAAGAAGATATGAAAATCAGCAGACACTAGAATCAATGAGCCTATTAAATGCATTTCACACAAAAATGCCATAACAATCTCACTGACAGCCAAAACACACCCATTCACAAAAATATCTCACTAAGTTTATAAGCCAATTTAGTGGCCATGAAGGAGTCACATGGGGCAGATGTGGTAGTGTCCAGCTTGAGATGAGCATTAGCAGTGCATTTGATCTGTCTTTTCTCAACTGTTATAAGTTTCCAGTTGCCGAAACCTAACAGAGCATTTAGCAGGTCTCTGTACTGAGAAGGGGCTGGAGAGTGTTTACAGACATATTACAAAAAAAACCATGTCTGTGTTACTGACTTACCCTTCCTGTCAACAATTTCTTGTCCTCCCTTGGACACGGTCTAAACCTATCCAAACTAACCTCAGCCTCATTAAATATGAGTGACATTTATCCTAAACCCAAATTCAAGGGTATTCTAAAACCTAATCTGATGTGTAGTAAAATCCTAAGCAATTAAATGGTTATAAAATCATTAATAAGAAGATCTCTGAACTGTCCACATAGCCACATACACCACATATCTGCTTCAAGAGTCCCAGATGCAAAAACCACTTCCTACTCTCCTTCTTACTCCCATGAACTATGGATTTAAAAAAAGGAGTTATTTCTACAGAATTCAACACACTGATGCACAGACAGCTGATATTAATGACCTGCTCAACAGCTTGTGGGCACAAAGGAAGAGAACTTTGAAGCTTACAATAAAGATCTTCAATATTTAACAAGTCATTGAGAAGAAAACTTGGGTGCACGCATAGTTGATAACTGGTAATGAATTAAGAGAGTTGCCAACAGCATTCTCCTTTCCTTCACAAGGCACTTTTTAATTACTTTGCACTTTCTATTTGATACTTTTGTCACTCCAAAACTACACACAGCCTTTAAATAGGGGTCTTTGAGAGACAGCTGACACCTTCTGCCAATGTTTCCTCAGAAAAATTGTCTGGGCTGATCCTTTTTTTTTTTTTCCCCTTTTTTTTCTCCTGCATTGCTCTACACCTCTTTTCCAGTCTACTTGTTAACTTGCTACAGTTTTGTCCTTTCAAGTTTCACATCCTCCTAGCTACTAAAATCATAGGAACAAAATTGTTAGCGTTAAAATTCTCCCAATGGGAGCCTTATTAAATGGGCTCTACAGCTTGTCTTATTAAGGTATTTACTGTAAAGACATTTCTTAAGACCGCTTGTACAAAATGAAGTGCTCTCATCAACTTAGCTAGGAAAGACTAATCAACCTACCTTCACTGCTGCACCTCTGTCCTCAAAATGAACAAAAGCATAATCCTTCAACTTCTTTACTCTTTCCAGCTTTCCAAATTCAGAAAAGGATTTCTCAAGAATTTCTTCTGTCACAGTAGTGGCCAAGTTTCTCACAAATAAAACTTTTACCTGGTGAAAAAATAACAACAAAGCTGTAATCTTTAAAAGTCAAATCTCAAAGGAAACTACCAACGAGTAAGTCGTTATTGCCTTTTTTGTTGCATTAAGAAATTTGGGTAACTTTACTAATTCTGTATCTGTTTTAAAAAAAAAAAAAAAAAAAAAGTGCCTTGTAGTTACCTGTATGAAGTTTCTACAACTTCTCTCCTTCCACAGTTCCCTTCCATAACCAGAAGAATATCCAACTTTGTTTTTCTGCTTCTGGGATGCTACAAATCCCAGTAAAATTTTAGTAACAGACCTCAAGGACAGCAAAGAGTTACCCCAAAACACTGGGATAAAGTACACATCATTCCCCACACTGAACTTCTTCTCATTCTGGAAAATATTCTTATGCAATACCTACCTGGTACTGATTATAGCTAAAGCAGATAATGCACAGCCTGACTTGTCAATCCAGGGGGATAACCCTTAACACTACTCTTTTAGATGTTAACAGCAGTCAGTAACAGCATGTTTCCAACATCTTCCATCACACTGGAAGCAACTCATCTGTAGTGCTCGGACCACGCCATTTGCATAGCGTACTGAGAAAATACCCTCTAATTGCTTTTTGTGCCTCAAAACTAGCATTGGTCAGCTAGGAACAAATCTTTGTCACTATGGCATAAAGAAATTCCTCCCAAAGCACAAGACCATCCAGTGAAATCTTTACTGACCTTTGCCATGACTTCCGGATCAGGTTCCTCTACTGGATCAGCCCATTCCACTGTAACAACATTTCCCCAGACTTTTACTTTCCCACTCATCAGGCGTCGGCGGGCTTGTGCTGCTGACTTGTGATCCTCATACTCCAAGAAGCAGAATCCTCGATTCTTCTTTTTATCATCAGGTTGATGATACAAAATTACATCCACCAAACCCTCTGAAAAACAGATCTTTAGTACTGAGCTTCAAAAGGAAAGAAAAAAATCTAGAGTCTACCCTAAAATACCTTCACTGTGTTTTGTAATGAATTTGAATTTTACACCTGAAAGGGGGATGGAGCACAAGAAAAGCAAAACAAATAGTAGATATCCATCCAATATACCCAGAAACAGGTCACCTAGCAAGTTAAATTCTCCAGAACAAACTTACCTCACAATTAGGCACTGCAAAACTCAGCAACTCACACAGTTTAAGCTTTCTATACTTTATGATTTTTACATCTTTGAAAGGCAGCCAACACTAACACATGACCTCTCCCCTGCCTCCTGGGGAACCTGGAAGGAATGTCTTCCACATCTCTCCAAAAAGAAGAGAGAACTAAATGAATATTCACCTTCTGTTTTCACCACTTCCCTGAAGTACTTATAAATAGCAACCCTAAAAAAGAAGCGGGAGGTTAAAGCTCTCCTACAGAAACAAGAGCAAGTGACTCAATCTCTTATCTAAGGTGGAAGCACCCTTCCAGTGATGAGCTGACTTCTCTTCTTCCTACTGGCTGCACATACTGGAGGATGCTGAAAAATTGTTACAATAATTAGTCTGTCATTAACTATTTCTATAATAATAATATTCCCTCTAAACTGATACTGTATTCCCCCTACCCCTTCACTGCTCAGGAATACATTTGCTTCAGGCTCTCCAAAAAAACTTCTCCATGTTGACAGCAGAACTTCCTATAGATCCAGTAAGAAATACAGAGCTTTCAACAGAAAGCTGGAACAGGTAACAAAATCAGGCCCTTCGTTTTTTTCTGAGCTCATTTGTGCTGGTTTTTCTGAGTTCATTTGAGCTGTTTCTGTCTCAAATGGTAAAGTTACATCATCATTCATTTAACAATCACTAAAACAAACACGAGTCCCTTTACACTGCACCTTGAGATGTAGCTCATACATAAAATTTCTAACAAAATCAAACTTTGAATCCAGCTTGCAAATAGTTTAAATGATACCTGAACACATCTGTCAAACATCTAGACCTACAAAACAGAGACCAAATGGTATTCTAAGACTCATTAAGTCTTACCTGTGACTTTACCAAACTCTTCCAATATGTTTTCCTTAGTTTTGTTCTTTGGAATTGATCCAACAAATAACCTGTTGTTTGCCACGGAGATGCATACTCCAAGGTGCTTTCCAGGACGGATTTCATAGTTGTCACACTGAAAAAACAAAGCCATTGATGCGCTTTATCCACAATATTATGCATAAAAATATGCCCAAATCATAAAATCAGGTATGTTCTCATCATCTACTACTTTTATACATAGCACATTGAGTTGGCATTGCAAGACAATTCCCAGAACAGCTGTTTTTGTGTCAGCATTCACTTGGAAGGACAGTGCCAAGCTTAGGATTTCCACAAACTTCAGAAGTTCTGTTGAACGGAAAACTAGGAAAAAACTTCAGTAAAAGGAACAACATGGAACATATACAAATTGCATGGCATAAATTAATTCACCTACTGTTTATCTCAGACTTGAAAGATCTTTCTAGTAACTGGTGACTGCTCCCTCTGCTATTAGTCAACTGCTGCTGCTGTTATCAGGAAGAGAATACATGGCATTATAAATACTATGAGTTCCTCCTCTTGCCTTAGGTAGCTTTGAAGACTGAGCAGGTTTGCTGAGACAATCAACTCTGAATCAGTCTGTGACCTGGCTTATCCCTCACCCCCAAAAGCAGCATCCATCTAAGAGTATGGATGTTTCATCATCAGCCAGCTCCTGAAAATTCCTGCAATTCTTTAATAGCAGGTTTTCAGCCATTCTAACCCTAGCTAAGACACAGCCCTACAAATTACAGCAATAACTTGAGGAACCTTCATATTCCAGAAGAACTAGAAAATGTTAAAATACTATAAACTATCAAACAAGATCACTTCAAGGAAGCATTTCAGAACTTTTCTCCACATACAAAAGTGATTCCTAACACAGTGAAACTATGTATTCTGATTCCATGAACTTAACCTGAATCTGCTTTTCTTATCATTGTATCTTATCTTATGCAAAGCCATTTTGCTTACAGCTAATCCCATTTCCACTGGTGCCTGCAAACACAAGCAGGCGGCCTACCTGGCTTTTTAATTGCTTTTAAGTTTCTCCAGGTTTCAGGTTTTCCTGCCCCCACCACCTGTTCAGATTTCACCTCTCTTCCTCATTCAGTCAGGATCAGGTGAATTCCCATTAAGGCAAATGAGATTAAGCATTGCACCTTTTTGGTTCAAAGTACACACAGTATTTCACAGCCATATCCAAAATCTTGGGAGATACACCCCACTCTGCCCAATTCTACTACTTCTTAGGCAGAGACAAGCCTCCAATCAGACTGCTGTCTCACCCTTTAATCCCCTAGGGATTGTTCTGTGTCCTTTCCCAAACTGACAATGGAAAGAACAAAAGACCACTGGAAACCACCCAAGGAAAGAAGTCAGAGACCTCCACTATGGCAGCAGTAGCTAAACAAGGCATATCCAATTAGCTTTTTACAGTAATGATGAAACATTAAAACACACTGAAGCTTAAAGAATATATTTTCCAGTTGGAATCAAGTAGGTTCCTAACAATCACCAAAGTGCTGTGACAGGCTGCAATAGGGCACAGAAGATAACAGTCCTAAATATCTGTACTTACTAAATGAAATCAAGAGGCAATTTTTAAGAAGGTAAAATTTTGTGTCTGTCAATGGATGCTTTTAAGACCTCATTACTTAAAGACGTGTTTGCTATTTACTTTGTCTTTACCTGTCTGGAAGTAAGGCAACTCACCAGTTTGACTGCTTCTTGTGCTGCATCTTTACTACAAAAGGTAATGAAAGCGTAACCTCTGTTTTGACCAGAAAGAGGATCCATCATGAGGCGCAGATCCCAAATTGGACCAGCTTTCTCAAAGAGTGGTACCAATTCATCTTCATAAAGATCTCGTGGAATTTTACCAACAAAAACCTAAAAAGAGAAAGGACACTTGAAACAAAGCTTTTTCAGAAATCTCAATCTCTTTTTAATGCTTGAAAATTCCTGGGAAAGGAAAAGCAATGCAGATAAATCAGCAGAGCAGAAACACTACAGTCATCACTGCAGCCTTCACAGCAGCCAACACTGTTCTACGTCCCAAGTCTTCTAACTCTCCTGCTGTTTGTACAAGGTTTTACACACAGAAAACCTGGGTTATTTACTTTGAAGAGGTTGTGAATTTCTCCTACTGAAGAGATAAATGGTTCTTACCTGGTTTTAATATTGGCAGTTAAAAACTAAGACCTTACAGACTATCTAGCTGGGTACCATATGTTAAAGCAGGCCAAGCACTTCCTTGCTCTTGCAGTACTTTCAAATCACTCTGTAATTTAATCTTCCTTAGAAAGCTACAGAGCTGGAAAAATAATTTAATAATAATTTAATAATGATCATTTCCTATTAATTGATTGATGCACATTTTCCACTTCTAATATATACTGTAGTTTTGTTTCTAGTCTGTATTTGTTTCAGCTTCCACCAACTAAATTATTAATACTCATTTAAGCAAACCTGTGAGTTCTTGTGGTTTTATTCCTTACAATTAATTTGGGTTAAGTTTTGTTAAGGAGTTTAATCTCTTTAGCTGGGATCTCCCGACAAAGATCTCCCCCCAGTTGTTTAATCACTGCAGCTCTCCTCTGAATTCTCAAAACCTCTTCCTTGCTAATACAAGCAAAACATTCCAAACACCCATTAAGATCAAAATCCATTTATTTTAACTTCAAACATTTTTATAGTAAAAAGCCATGAGTCAACGTTTTTCTTCTCAGTAAGACCTTGCCATAATCACATCTCACAATGAAGGCATAGCAGAATTTCAGAACTAAAGACACTCAGCATGCCCATATAAGCACTGATACAACAAACCCATGAGGAGAACATGACTAATTTGAAAAACATGGAACAAGACAGAACTTCTAGATGTTTCATGTTATATAGAAATTCCTGAAATTCAGTTCCCAGAATATTTCTTTCGTTTAACTTAGCCTCTCTCAGTTCAGTGTGAATGTTGACTGAACATAAATTAGTCACTGGGAGAAAAGAAAGAAACTGATTTATCACATTAAGTGAAAGTTTAATGGCAGAGCCAGAAGGTTTCCCCCACCATTTCCCAAGAAAGCTTAAGCTATTCCTCTAGATAGGTATTTACATTGTCATTACTTCTAGCACACTTAATTCTAACCCATTTGCAACTTTTAAAGACAAAACCTGATACCATCAAGGAAACGCAGATAGGAACTCCAACTTGCTCCTATGTCAGTGAAACTGTCAACTGAACTCTCTACAAACTCCACCTGGTTTTAAAACGTCCACATTAAATTCTTTGGTACAGATGCATCTGTTTCCAGCACAAACCAAAAGTGACTCATCAAAACAGAAGATTTAAGGAAAAGAAAAAAATCCTAATTCAAATACAAAGTCCACTTTGTCAGCAAGCTACCAAAAATATACAGTCCTGAAAGCTTTTATATCCTACTTTCAATGAAGTCTCTTCGGCTCACTTTCTATAAACTTTTAGACCTGACAATTTCACAAGACTGACTAGAGTTCAGTTCAGGAACTACACTCTAGGAGCTAGTATGAAAAACAGAATTAAGGATTTAATTTAGAACATATTAGTATCTGACCTATATCCTATAGTAACTTCCATCTATAAAGTAAGAAATAGGTAACTGTGGGAGAAATTCACATCTAGGGGAATTTCCTTTGAGTCTGTATACTTAATATGTTAATAAACTACAAGAGCAATACTAAACACCGGGTGAATGTCTTTCATGGGTCAAAAGAAACATTTGCAATAGCATTTTTTTAGATATGTCGATTGCTTGAAAAAAGTTCTGAAATACCAAAGAATGTAGGATCAGATGTCTTGTTTCATTTTTCACTTCTACATGAGTACTGTGGAAAAACTTTGGAAACAGACATTATCAACGAAACAGTAAAAGAGATCTTGTCTCAGTAGAATGCAACTGCATCTCTTCTGGGTTTTTGTTGTAATCACTCACCATCAGACTGACTTTTTCCAGTTTTGCTTCCTGAATGACTGGTATAAAGTACTCCATTTTACTTCCTTTTTATTACCATTTTAAAAGACTGAGGTTTTCTTAGTTAAGGCTTTTTGTAATTAATTTCAGTTTCCTGAACAATTTTACAAAGAATTACTGAGGAGTGCAATCCACTACTGCACTCAAGATGATGTGTCCTTCAGTTATTTCAACAACTGAGCTCTTTCACTGCAAGCTAACAGAAGCATACTGCAGCCTTCAACAAATTCTTCAAAACCTCTCCACTTTCAACAGTCCTCTTCATATACTTTGCAGTCAGTTTTTCCTAAACGCCAGATTTAACTGCTATTTAACGTAGGCTGCACAACTGCTTAATCTCATCCAAATCTACAATCTTCCTTAAAAAAACCGAAAAACCAGAAGCGGACAAAAGTTCTGGCACAATGCACAAAACTTTGAATCCCCCCATTCTTGCAGTATAGAAGTGACATTCCATTTGTTTACTAAATTTAGCTTTGTCCACTTCAACTACGGCTGAATTTATTATACGCTGCTTCAAAGTTAGAGTACCAAATTTTTCCCATTCTATTTATTATGGATAAAGCAGTTTAAATTGCCCCAACAAGTCCAGCAACATAGCCTTTTCCAGACTGCAAGTTAGCCTCACAACCCTTCCTTGTTTGTTACAAATTCTGACCCTGCAAACATAATACCAACTTAACATTCACAGAGCTAAAATTCTGCACTTGATAATGTTAACTACATACTTACCCAGTAAATCTCAGCTCTGAAAAGGACATGTGGGAATTCCTCCATTTTAATACTGTCTACACTCTTAAACAGATAGCTAAGCTTACACATCACCTTAGCAATTACAGGCAAATTTACAGAGTTTTTGAGTTTTTATTTCACATCACTGGGAAAAAACCAATTTCAGGAGTAGAACTTACTTTAGCTGGAGAGCCCTCAATAAAACTGAAACCAACCCATCATTCACAACAGATGATTGTTAGCTGCATGTGCTAAACATGTCTTCATGTTAGCTGCACTGTGCTAATTTTGGCAAGTGCTTTCCCCTATTCCTATTGTTGTGGGATAAAGAACTGGCATTTCAGTTACCACTGAAGCCTCCTGTTCTTCAAGTCAGGTCTTAAATAGTAATATATTCACTTAGACTAAAAGGTAAAGGAGGGAAACCAAGTAACACGTTGGTCACCTCCCTCATTTTTGGTGTAACTAGTCTGGACAGGTCATATGCATGTCAGGGGGCTTTTTTCCCCTCCTCTAAATTAAAAAGACAGAAAATTTTTGTATATACATATATATACACACAAACCAGGGGCAGTTTGGTTGGACACTAGGAAGAATTTCTTTACAGAAAGGGTGGATATCCATTGGAAGGAGCTGCCCACGGAGGTGCTGGAGGATCCCTGGAGGTGTTTAA
Organism: Entomyzon cyanotis; assembly: GCA_024500445.1. Classification (NCBI taxonomy): domain Eukaryota; kingdom Metazoa; phylum Chordata; class Aves; order Passeriformes; family Meliphagidae; genus Entomyzon; species Entomyzon cyanotis. Next base: position 6,604,912 of record JAKEPQ010000433.1, on the reverse strand, counting down.
GGAAAGACTAGATATGGAATTCAGTGCCATGGTCTAGTTGACAAGGTGGTGCTCCATCACAGATTAGACTTCATCTCAGAGGTTTTCTCCAATTTTTTCTCTTAATTATTCTGTAATTCTGTGAAATAAGGATCCTTCAACTTTCCTGAATTTAACAATTAAAAGCTCCTCAGTTGGTAGACTGAATATCAGGAGTGAAAAATACTGTATTTTAACCTGCTTTGCAAATACAGCTCAACCTAATTAAATAATTAAATATTCCCTCTAAACAGATAGTGCTTACCACTTGGCATTATTCAACTGAAACACAGAACGCTTGTCTTGTTTACATGAAAACTTCATCACACCTGACTAGTAGTACACTTACAACCGAATTTCCTTTTTTCCTTATACACTTAAAATTCTGCTTGCTGTCACTGATTTAATGAAGCACTTGTAACACTGTCTTTTATTATGACTGCACTTAATTTCAAGTTGCTGAAATGGTTCTGTGGATGTTATCTATGCAGCCTCCTATGCTGAACAACTAGTTTATTTTAAACTACAGTAAGACTACTTTATATAGTTTTGTATCAAAATTTTTAATTTAAGAATACAAAAGAATTCTTTTTTCAGCATTGCTTGCATATACACTTTAGTAAAATGATTGTCCTGATTTTGGCTAAGATAAAAGTTCATTTTTCCTCAGTAGCTGGTACAGGGCTACGTTTTAGAGTCACTAGGAGAATAATGTTGATGACATGCTGATGTTTTGGCTGTTGCTGAGTAGTGTTTATTCTAAGTCAAGGACTTTTCCAGGGTCTCATGCTCTGCCAGTGAGGCAGTACACAAAAAGCTGGGAGACAGCATGGTGGGACAGCTGACTCAAACTGGCCAAAAGGATATTCCACACCACAGATCATGCCCAGTATGGAAACTGGGGGAGCTACTGAGAAGTGGGGGCTAACTGCAGCTCAGGGACAGGCTTGGTACCAGTCAGCAGATGGTGAGCAACTTCTCTCTCTCTTCCTTTACTACTATTACTATATTTTACTTTGTTTCGACTATTAACTGTTCTTATCTCAACACATCACTTCTACTTTTTCTGATTCTCCTCCCCATCTCACAGGGTGATGGGGAGTGAGCAAGCTCGGTTTAAACCATGACAATGACAAACCTCAATTAGCATAGAGCACACAGACCTAAGCAGAGCTTGAGAAGTTATGTGCATCAGTTAGTATCCTTCAGTTTCAGGACTAATTCTAATTATTTACCACCACCACTAAATTAATTTTCTTTCACAGAATATGAACATTCCCTTTAGAAATCATCCTTACTGTGATGCTTCTAACCATCTTCTTGAGAAAAAACGCCAGAGCTTTGGCATCTCAAAGAATGCGAAACTTATTTACAAACTGAAAGACATTGAGGAGATTGACCATTTTCTCAAATCTAGTCTGGTGGTTTTTAGAAAAATCTCTGAAAGAGCCCCGGTATCAGACACACAGCAGTGTTCACAACAGTATTCACAACAGTATTCAAAGTGTTGAGCATAAATTACAAAACAACCTGCTAGGGACTAAAATCTTGAAGAATAGGTAAGTGAGCAATACACAGTTCAAGCATTTTCATAACCAAACCTAAGTTTGCTCACAGCTTGCTAGGAAGATGCACAGGCTCCATCATGACCCTAAATTTTTGAAATATGCTTACAGACTAGACTTTGTCCCTTGGAAGGAAAAAAAAACCACCACTTTTTTGAAGTCTTGAAAGCTCTTCCAAATATCCTTTAACTTTAAAAAGAACAGCTGGTGTAACATGAGGTAAGAAAAAGCAGAGGAAAAAAGATCATAGAAATTTTAAGCAGAAAAAAAGAGCACTGTGCAAGCCCCTCAGGATAAGCAGTTATCAGTGTGTGCAGATGCAAATGACACAGTGAGTGTAATGAGAGAAGGAAACACCCAAATAACTGCTTTTATTCTCCTAAATGAACACCCCAAATACTCCAAGTATCAACATCATGTGACCTCACAATAAGCAAAACATCTTACAGTGGAGCAGCAAGTTCTTCAGTAAAAGGAACACTATGTAACAAATCCTATTGCCATTGTTTTCTTCTTCAAAAGCTTCTGCACAGCTGTAACTTTGTCTTTATTACAGATCACAGTCCAAAAAGGTCCAACTGCTCTTAAAGCTCACCCACTTTAAAAAAATACACAGGACTGCTTCACCCACCTAATCCTTTCAGCAAAGTGTTCGCTGTGCCAGTCCGTTATGTTCAACATGCTGACCACCCAGCTTTACTGCAAAATGTCCAACTACATCTTGAGAGCTAAAGCTACAATTAACATGCAATGTATTCCACTTTATGTTTTAAAAATTGATTGGTGTACAAATATTTACAATACAAAGACCTGATGTACCTTAGGGGGAAAGAGGTCTACCTAGTATGCATCTTCTTCAAATCAGTAACAGTAGTTGGGTATCCTCAAAAACCAAAAATTTGCCATTACTGTCACATGAGTGACAGCTCTGCATCAACATATCTGAGCTGACACAAGCTACAAGAGCTTCAGTATTATTTTAAGAAGTTTCAGACACAAAGAATGCACTGTTCACAATCCAAAAGAATACTATTTTAAATTTTTTTATCCATAACACTGAAAAAGGGGCATATACACTCCTATACAACCAGAAGTGTTGGAAACAAAGGAGAAGTGGTTCTCAATAGCTTAAGAAAAAAAAAAAAGGGAAAAAAACCCCACCACCAAAAAACAAAACCCCACCCAACTCATTGTGGGGGGAAAGTGCCCACAATGATCTCACCACTTATGTACAAACATGCTCTGCCTATCACCAAATCCTAGGATCCTGTTTATATTGATCACTATGCCTCAGACCTCAACAGCAAGAGCTAAAGTCTAAGTTTCGTAGAGCATACACCAGTTTCAGCAACATGTTCAGCATCTCAGCCTGTCAAATCAAACAGCATGTCTAAGTCAGTAATCAGTCCTTAAATCCCACATAATATCAGCAATACATTCATTTGATAGGTTATCATTTCTAGAACTAGCTGGCTGGGGTTTGCTGTAGCTTCTAATGCTGATTCAAGGCAGAAGCATTTCTATTAAGGGAGTTTCCACAAGTTAATCATTCTAGCTTCAGGAAACTTAAAAATATAAAAACATACTCTTCATAGTATGAAAGTGAAGCTAAATTTATGGCTTTCTTGTGAGTTCCTAAAGAGCCAAACCATCACTGGACAACATACTTAAGAGCAGTAGTCAAGGACTTTCAGTCACAAGACTAGTTCATTGTAGGAAGGGACCCACAATGATCAGCCAGTCCAACAGCCTGTCTACTTCAGGGTTGACCAAAAGCTAAAGCATGTTATTAAAGGCCCTGTCCTAATGCTCCGAAACCCTGACAGACCTGGGGCACCCACCAGCTCTCTGGGAAGTCTTTTCAATGTCTTTACCCTCTCAGTAAAGAGATACTTCCTTAAGTCAATTAAACATGGGGCAAATAAATAACACTTTATAAATCACATAATCACCCTGGCAACACCACTAGGTTGGTAAACAACCTCTAAGTCAGCTTTCTAAATGCAGAAATGAAAAAACCAAAACCAAAAACCCAAAGCTACATGGCCGCTTTTCAGTGTAGTAGTTGTGGTACAGGAGTCCCGGTGCTGGACTCCTTGGTTTTGTAGCTGACTTAGGGTTTTAAGTTTTGTTTTAGTTCTTGTTCTTTTGGGTTTCTTCATCTTTTTTTTTTTTTGACCCTTGGAAAATGCTCTTTAATGGTCTGTAAAAGCCCTTTAGCCCTATCAGTAGAAATTGAGAGTTTCACTATCAGTCCATGCAATTGTCAAGGATTTTTTCATATAGATGGAAACAAAAACAAAGGAATACTTAATTATTACTAATCTCAACTGCCCTCTTCAAAACTTTTATATGAGTACCTTTACACAATACCCAAGTCTTTTTCATTTTTAGCACATTACACAAAACCAAGATAGTATTGCTTAAATTCCATTTCTTATAAACAGAGTCAAATACCTCCATGTCACATGTTTACCTACTCATGGTCACTTTTCAAGCAACAGACCATAAGCTTTAGGGTGAACCATACAGTCTGACAATTTCATTTGAAGAAATTTTGCATAGCCTTTCTTAGTATATTCCACCTGGTTTTCTCCACTTTAACCTATTTTCCTGTCTTTTGCAGAATACTGAGGAGTAAGAAAGACTAATTAAGACACACATAGAAGAATATTTTCCACTACAATACATTAAACTTGTAATATAGTTTATTTTCAAATATTTTCTATTTATGAGTCTGCACAAGTATACAAAACAATTACCAGATTAGTTTGTATATACCAACCTCTGTTCCAATGCCAGGCTGAACACCAGAATATACAGTATCTGGAGGAGGACCCCCATATTTCCTCTGTCCTGTAGTTACATCCAAAGTGTAACCAGTTCTCTCTAGCAAAGCCTGAAAAAGAAAAAAAGAAGTCAGACTACTTACAGGGGAGAGAGTAGTGGGTTAAAATATACAGAACAAAAAAAGCAGTCCAAGATAAGCATTTCTTTATCTGGTCCTTGACACACATGATAAAAAGGAATATATGAAGAGATAGAACCTACAAAAAACCCCTGTTATTTTGTGCATTTAAAAAGCTATCATAAACAGCAACATTTGTTTCATATTACAAGGTCACTGGAAAGAACTTGTTTGTTTTTTCCCTTATTTTCCATTTTATATGTAGCACCCCAAGAAGTCTAGAACACCAGACAGTTGAGACAATTCTTGAACAGATATCAGTGTTTTTATAGAGCTTACATTTAGGCAACTGTGTGATCAGAAAGATCTGCATTTCCAACAACCCTTCTCCTTAGAAACTCTATCATGTGTACATTTCTTTAAAGCCAAATGTGAATATACTTATGCAGGTGGTGCTTTTTAAGTACGTCTTCAGTCTTACGCACAAGTAATATATCAGCTAGTACAGAATAACCAGTATCTTCTAAGTGTTACCTTAATCTTTGCTTCATCTGGTCCCTTCGTTGATTCCTGTACTTTGCTGCCTTGTTTCTCTCTTTGCCTGTAGGTCTTCATAACTCCACATAAAAATGCACTTTTGTTCTGTAGATACAATTTACAAAATAATTCAATTGTGTATACGACAAGCCCTGGGAATCCACTGAATCTTACACTCCATACCACGAAGTCACTAGTTCAAGTCAACTCAATAAATCAAATGCCAAAAGAATCCTTTAAGAAAATATAATAATTAATTAAACAAACTTGTCAGGTTGAAAAAGTAGTCAGATTTCAAATAGCATTTCAACCTGTTTTCTCAATTGCATGCATATTTTCATTATCTGGGAGCTTTTGCTTTGCACTCAATTATCTACACATTTAAGGCAATTTTTAACAGACTTGTTATTTGGGTTTGAAATATAGGAATACAGCAACATCAATGAATTTCTAAGTTACAACTCTCCTGCCAGTAGTGCCAGAACACTATTTATACTCATGTGCTCACACTGCTGGAGCTCTTACCTTACCTGTACATGCGACAGGTCACTTTCTTTAAACTGCTGTAATACAGAGAGGGCTCCTTCTTCATTAAATTCCCTAAGAGCATCAATTGCTCTTTCATCAAGATCGACATAAGCTACCAACCCTAAAAGTTAAAGATAAAGAAGTTACAGATTTCTACTAACTTCATACAAACTAAGAACTATGCAGTTTGCTTTTAAAGTCAAAAAGTTACATTCCACAGCAACAGAATTATACATTTAATTACATATATTCCTACACAAGTATATGAACGAATATGGGTACAATGAAAAAAGTTAAATTAAAATGTATATACCTAAGCACTAACTGATGTGCCAGATTATATCCCATGTGTAACAGTTTTCTAGCATTCAGGAATGCAATCTGCTGCATAAAAGCAGTATTACACACCAGCATCTGAAACAATGAACTCTGGCTAGTTCTAATAATTTGAATTTTGTTTCTCTCTAAGTTCCACACTTCCTTCTCTTGAATTGACCTCTTTTAGAGTAAACTGACAGGTGAACATTACAGGTATCCTATTGTATGGAAAAAAGGAGCAACCCAACTGATGATCAAATACCTAGGAAGATCTGCCCCACAAAATATTAAGAAGCAAAAATTATTTGTTCACTCTTTCCTCCAGCTTCAAAAAAGGCAGGAGTCAGTGGACTTCAAGTGTATCTTTAACAATGTCTATGGTTTTTTTAATTCATTTTGTTGCTCTATGCAGTTCCAAGAGCCAGAATTAAAAAAGATATTATTTTGAGCCCTGCTATGTACCCGAAAAAGCTAATGTTACTTTTACAGGTACAGACTCCCCCAAGAAACATTGGACCAGTTCTGAAGCACTTTTTCTTTTTAAGGATCTTTACAAGTTGGTTTTTTTTCTCTTTTGTAATGCACTTGCATCAGTTGTGAAGCAAGACATATAGACTGAGATTTACACTTTTTAGATTATACATCCAAATTTAGGACAAATACCAAAAACTCCACACACTTTGCAACAGCTTGATCTCCAAAATACACAGATTACTTCACTGCTATTTGATTTTGAAAACGCACAGTAGTGCCAAGCCCAAGGACTACATTTCAGAAGTGATCCTGCATATTGGAAGGCACCTGTATGTTTCATAGAAGACCTCAGCAGATAAAAAATTGCTAAATTCAACCCCAAATTTGGCTCAAGTGTCAAAAGTAGTTTACTTCACTAACAAACCCCTGCACAATGCAAACATCTTCAGTGGCATTAATGAAATGTGAATAAATGTTTTAAGTTACTCATGCAGTGGACTTATACCTGGTAGTCAGGTTCTGGGCCGAAAAGCTTTTAAATTCCTCAAGAACTCCTCACAACACAACCTAACTGCGACATATGTTAGAACCACACGAGTTCCTCTGCTCTGGCATTTATACCTTCTTTCAGACCATCAAGTGCACGTCATCATGACCCACAGCTGGAAAGTGCATCTCTAAAGCCAATAAAAGCTGGTAAAGGCTTGAAGAAAGCTCACTGTGAATGACTTCCAAAAGACATCACCCACGTGAGCCAGTATCACCCTGAGGACTGATTAGGTATTGGTTTTGAACTGCCTTCACTTGATCAGTGTAATTTTAACTCTTTTCAACAAAAACTATCATCTTGCCACCCAGGCATTCAGGATAAGCACATAGAGCAGTTCTACTGCTTCTCGTAAATCTGTTCACAGAACACATTCTGAAAAGGAAAAGAAAGACTCTGTCCATAGGATAAAATAATAGGGTGGTTATAAAAACAAAATAGGAAAACCTCTGTATATGAAGAAACCTCTTAAGTTGCAGAGACCACTTGCTACCAGCAAGGTATAACTCGGGTTGCTAGATAGCTTAGTCCTCAACTTTGTTAGTGTCAAGCTGAACATTTCAGTGTAATAACGAACATGGATTAAACTGTCCACTCAGAACTAGAGAGAACAAAAAATCCACAGGCAGACTCAATTCAAATGTAGTCCCAGGCAAGACAAGCTAGTTGCTTCCCTCACTAAGTCACCTATCCAGCCTTTGAGTGTTTTAGAACCACTGTGAGCAGTTGACAGTAGAAAAGTAAAAGCAAAATGATGATTCGGATTGAAGAAAAAAAAATGTACAGTTTAGTATGCGGAAACATACATCTTCATTTGATGTCTAAGAAACTAGTGCTCTGTGCCCTAAAGCAACTAATATACCACATACAACTCCAAGGATGTGTCAAGTAATTAGTCAATGTCAAACCCAATTTGCCTTTAGGGAAATCAAAGTAGCAAAACATTCAGAGCTACACAGATCAAAAACAATGAATTTTTAAACCTTAATCTATAAAAATTTGAAAATGGTATGCCCTCACTTTCATAACCAATCAGAAACAAGAAATGCATATTATACCTGTCTGAAATATTTCATCAAGTCTCTCTGCCACCTTCTGTGGGAGGCCTGCCTCTATCAGTGTCTTGTAGTGTTCTGTGTGAGTTACACTGGAAGTATCCATTGGTTCTTCCTCTTCTTTTAACTGTACCGCATTACCATTCACCTGATTAGCCATTTTATTATGCTGCTGGAAAAAATTCAGGAGCTATATTACAATAAGCCAGAAATAACTAGTTTGTAGGACAATGCATGATTTATCTAAACTAATTTGTATACATGCTGCAAAATCACCTGTATCAAGTTTTATTTAATACTTTTTGGATGCAGCTGATCTAAGTTTCAAAAGAAAGTACAACCCTTAATATTGTGGAAAATGTACATGGAAGAATTTACATAACTTTTAAAAAACGTACTTCATGTACATAACAATGTCTAAACTTCATCTACTGATTGTCATGAACTGGTTACCAGAGCAGCTACAATGCACAGGGACACGGTGATAACATCCTTCAACAAAGACTCAGAAGATCTACTGCTATTTCCATTTCCCATTCTGCTACTTTTAAAACAATAGTTTAAAATGTAATGAACACATAACCCTGCAGGGTAGCTTAAGGTATAAAGATGTTAATACTTGTTTGCTTATTTCCACTTTCTTGGCTTGGTGCCATGTCATCCTTCAAACTCAACATGCTGCACAAGACTAGCCACACACTTTCTCACGACGCTGTCAGAACTCGAGGACGGAAAAAGAAAAATTGCACTCTGATGCACATTGTCATTTGAAGCTGCAATGCAAAGTTTCCATGCTTTCAGTTTCCCTCAAATAGGAGCTGTAAAAACTACAGCTACTATTTCAATAATATATACCTTATTGGTTTAAAAGGAAGCCATGACTGCAGCATCTTCACTTCTTATATTAATAAAAATACTTGCTTTCAGAATTAACAAGGTGATTCCAAATATGTGCAGCAAAAAATGCACGACTATCTTCTCACACAATTCCAGTGGGCTTTGCCCAATCCGTTAAAAACTGTTTCAATTTCTCAATTAGACAGCCAGCTGATATTTAGTGCTTTCAAATAAAAAGGCTGACAAGAGACAATTCAACCACCCAGCAGAGAACACAAGGATGATCAGCTTTTAGGTTCAGAAATGAAACAAGCCTCAGGCTTTAAACGACAGGGCAGAAGTTGATAAGCAGCAATGAAATGATAACCAGGTAGACAATGCAGCATGGTTGAAGCAATGCAATTAAGTACTGGAATACAGGTATGAAGATGATTCAAGAACAGGTTTCTTAAAAAATGCTAAATCCTCAAGCTATTTACTATGCTGCAAAACAAGTCTCCAAGCATAAGCACACTTCTAACAGCCCCTTGTATACCCAACTCTTCCAGACTACAGCTCATGAACTGTTTGGAAGATATCCTATAAAGATTTGCAAGCTTAAGCAAGGGAAAAAAAAATCATTTTTCTTCAGACAGTAATGATTTTACTAAAGCTGTCTTATCTTGAAGGGCAATTTTAGAAACATGTAAAGCAGCCTCACATTGTTTCTGTCAGATGCCACTTCTTCAAGCCATTAGCGTGGAAGAAAGGAAGTTTTCCATAGCTACATAGGGTGTGTATATATATATATATACACACACACATTCTGTTACTCGACAAAGAGAAATGGCTTTCTAATCAATTCGGTTTACTTAAAAGCAACTGTAGCCTAATTACAGAAGAAAAAAAATGCTACCTGAAGTTACAATAATGCTTACCTACCCTTACAGGTATTAATTACCAAAACACTAATGAATATCAATTTTTCTATAGGTTACAAACATCATGGAAAGCAAAACTCAGCTATGTGTCTGCTTGCTAGATAGCCTGGGCAATATCTCTAATTTGAAACAGTGCAGGGCAGAGGGACTTTAGTTAGACTGAAAGTGCTTTGGGTCCAGTATCAGCCTCAACCCCTCTTCTCAAAAACTCACAAGCTGGCACACCAAAAAACTTACAAAAAGGAGGGTATTTTCGTGTTCACCTTTCTACTGCCTCATAAAATCATTTAATTACACATATACTGTCTTCTCTGTACACAAAACAAAACCAACCCAAAAACAAACCATAAAGAACTGAGAGGCTACAGCAACACATAAATTCAGAAAATTTATGTGAAGCAGTTACTAAGACCTACTGAACTACAAGGGCTTATGGTGACATTCAAGAACAGTTTTTTGTTAACGCAGAGTAGCTTCCAACTGTCACATAACCAAAAGTTTAACACTTTTTCCAGTGTTGCCTATAACTGAACAAAAGCTTGACAAGCTATGCTGTGCCCAGGCAGAAACACCTCTGGAGTTCCATGACTTGAACTTCTGACAGGCAAGATTTGCAGCATGACAAGATAGCAGACTTCACCACAAACATACACCAGTGTGGGGAGCAATGTCTAACCCCTAAGAATCAGATTACTACACAGCACCCCAGCTCAAAAGCTTTTTAAAGCAGGCTTTTAGGCAATTTAAATTAATACTCATCTTTGTAATTAATTAGCTGTATGGATTTCTTTTTGCTTAACAATAACTATCTTCATAAAGAACTAGTCAAATGTAATGTAGGTTCAGTTTAGGTGTTCAAATTTTAGCTATTTCCTGTCACATAAACTTAATTTAAAAGCTGTTCCTGAGGAAATCTACAGCAGAAAATTTTGAAGTGACACAGCTGCCAAAATATTCAGGTACCAAGAGCATCCAGAAGACATGTATTTCTTTTCAGTTACAACAAAAGTTCCCCAATGGGTTTGCAAGCTTGGCCTGAAATCTTGACTTTTCTTCCTCAAAAATCACTAACACGCAAAATTGCACCTCTTATAATAGATGCAAGAATCTTCATTTGGAGTTCAGCAGACATATGTGGGTGAAAGTCATAGCTGAAAAAGACTGTTTAGCTCTCCCTCTATTGTAACATCACCTAGTTGTAGCTAAGAAAAATATTTTTAACCAAATTTCATCTAGTAAGTGAAACACAAAGTGATTAACATTTTTATTCTGCTCTAAAAACATATTAAAAGCATGTTAAATGGGACTGATTCCTCTATTTGCATGTGCAGTGTGTCCATGTGACTCAGCCTACAACAGACCAGGCCACGCAAAAGAGCACCCGCACACACTCAGTTTTTTATCTGCATTAAGTAAGATATTAAAATATCTAGAAAAGAGGGAGACTGGTTGAATCGGAAAGATTTCAAGGGTGGATTATAAGAAAAGCATTACGTATATAAGTACATGTGGGATATGTACTTGTTTTTAAAACATGCAGAAATGGATGAATTTAAAACAGTGTACACAAAATCATGCTTACCAAATGAGCAGAAGTAATAAATAGACATTGGGGACAATTTTACATAGGCAAGAAGAATTCTCACTGGTGCCCAAGATGTTATCTAGCCTCATCACCTCCTAACTGTGCGTACGGGGAAGGGTCTTGTTTCAAGTTTTGCACTGTTGTAGCAAATAATACTTTTCTGAAGACCACAAATATTTCATGATATAAAGCACGTTTTTAGCTGTTCACTATCTTTCATGCAAAATTCCTCCATCTCAAGAGTAATTTACAAAGTTACTAGCCCCTTTTTTAAACTCTCATATGACAAGTAGGAAGTTAAAACTCGTCAAAGGTGCTTCCAGTGTCTCATCACTCAAACGGCTCAATTAGTTATTTTCCTGGAAAACAAAAAAATTAGCAGCGATGTGATCCTGACAGTGTACGGCATCTTGAAAAGAGATACCTGATCACAGCCTCAATCTGACAATCACTGGTTAAACAGCCATGATGTTACTATTCCTTGTATCTTGAGGCATGCCTCTAACAGAGGTTGCCACCTACAGACTATCTAAGTATAACTCCATCCAATTAATTATAAATTCAGTCCAGTTAACTCAAAACATGTTTAGGAACAGCTTAAATGAGCAGGAACAGCAATTTCTGGCATAAGGACAATATCTAAAACTACCACAATGAACTTCACAGTGATTATACACCAATACCATTTTTGGGCTCCTGTTGAAAACTTAGTTTCATGCAGGAACAGAACTTGTTTAGCTCAGGTGCACAGGAAGCCAGCTAACTCATATATAAAAGTTCTGCACCAAAGTCATTCCACTTGCTTATGTTACTAATTCTATCCAATATATTATCTGTGTCAAGAAGTTAAGTTAAACCATGTTAAAATAACCCTAAATGAAGACTGGGGGCATTTGTTTGTTTTTGCTGTTTTAATTGACCACAAGAAAACAAGCAGAGTTCCTACAGGTAAGCCTCACACTTCAAGAGAGTTCTTGTCAAGCCAGGAAGATAAACACACAAGTGGGGGGAAGATAAGAATTCACATTTAAAGACTGAACTGGGGTTTTATTAAAACCTCACTTCAGAAACATTCCTGTACATGAAGGCATGTACAAAAGGGCGACCGCTTTATTCCATATATTAAGGCATTATAGCCATTTCTTTTGTACCTTAGCTTATTCAATCACAGAAAGTACATTTTTAATATCTTAATTATGATATGCTAAGTGTTTCATAGCATAAATTACAAGAAAACTCATTTTGAAGTCATCACAACCTGAAGACCTTTACACAGAAGCCAGGATTCCTCACTACCTGTAAGGCAAAATGCAACTGGCACCCTCACCTCTCCAGCAGTTCTCGGCCTTGTTCACGCCACAGCCCCATAGAAAGCAAAATCTGACAGCCCCCAGTAAGATGTGCAAGAGACCAGCACAGCCCACAAAGAAACAAACTCTGCTTCAGTACCCACACAATTGTCATTGGGACAGCACAGCAGGTTAGCAATGTGCCCATCAGTGCCATTAAAAAAACCCCACTGATTGCACCAATAGCGCCTATATTTTGCTAACCTAAACCATAAAGTCTGCCCATGCTCGTTTCTCACTGCAATTGGCTATTCATAACTCATCTGGTTGTCTGGGCTGTACTAAACAACACTCCTGGTATTTCTGTTCCAAGTAACATTTCAACAAAAATGAGCTTTGCTCTGAAGAATTTATCCTCAAAGAATTCTGCAGATGTCTGTCCAACAAAGCAGGGAATATTGGAGTTTTTGACAAAACTAGGAACTTGAGTGTTTGCATTCAAATATTATTTCAACAGTGTTCACCTAGACAGAAAAACTGAGAGGTAAGGACATTAAATGCTTGTAGGAAATACAATTTCAAGGATGTAAAATTATCAAGGAGACACTTCTAATTCACAAACACTACAGTTTGCATAAAACCTTACATTGCAAAATGCAAAATTCTGGTTAGATTACTTTTACTTTTGGAAGACAAGTTTAAAAAAAACTAAACTGTGCTGAAGTGTAGTCTCAAAGGAAAAAAACAAACAACCAAAAAACCAAAGCACCAGCTTCATAAGCATTAACGCCCTGTGCAGCACGAAGTGCCAGTGGGATTCTTTACAGCCACATATATGGGAAAGAGAACCCAACACACTGTTTCAAAAAGAGCACTCCAGCACAGCTTATGCGCTTAAGCAGCACGTTCAAATACTGACAGGTAACAAGGCTGCTCAGACCCAATGAGTAGAGACTTATTTTAAAAGTATTTGCAATAATGATGCACTTAAGGAAAACTTTGCAAGACTTAATAAAAGCTTTTGACAAAAGTTAATTTAAGAAAAAACACGTCTTAACAACAAAACTCTGGATAGTTACTCCTTCAAAGTACTTGACCAGCGTTACTCTCTCAGTGGAAGTACGAAGCGCAGACCCGAGCGCTGCGGGTGGGTGCAGCTGTCCCTCCCGGCTCTACCACGTTATGCGCTACCTAAGACCCGAGGGCGCGCTGCGACAGCGACGCATTTGCTGCTGAGAGCGTTCTGCGCTGCCCGCGGACCGGCCACAGCCGCGACCGCCGAGGCTGGTGCGGCTTTAAAGCGCCCGGAGCGACCGAGCAAGGACCCGACCCGACCCAACCCAACCCCCAGGCCCAGGCCCAGGAGAGGCGCGTCCCAGCCGCCCGTCACATGCAACCCTGATCGGCACGGCTGGGCGGAGCGGGCCGCCCCCCCACCCCCACCCACCGGGCCCGCCCCCGGCCCCTCCCCGGCGCAGCGCCCGCGCCCGTCCGCCTAGCGGCCCCACCGTGGCCCCCACCCCGCTCCGCTTCGCCGCGCCAGCGCCCCGGGCCCGTCCCCGCCCGCGCCGGTCCTGCCCACGGCCCGCACTGCTTGTCCCATCGTGGAGCCCACGCAGGAGGGCTCGGCCCGGCTGCGGAGTGCCCCCGCCCCGCGGGGCGGCCCCGGCACTCACCGGAGCGGGGCCGGCGCGGCGCAGCTCGGGCCCAAGCAGCGACGGCAAATGGCGCGCGCTCCTCCTTCTCCTCATGGACGGCGGCGCGACCCCGGCAGCACGCGGGGTTTCCCGGAACTGTTTCCAGGGACCGCTGCTTCGCCCACTCAGGAACTTGCGCTCCGGACGGGCAGCCGGCGGCACCAATGAGACGCGAGAGGCGGGACGCGCCATTTCTCCCGGCGGCCAATGAGAGGGAGGCGCCGTAACCAATAGCGGAGCGCCTTCCACCCGGCGCGCCGGTAGGGCCGGACTGGAGGCATTTAAAGGGGCAGCGCCGCCCGCGGCCCGAACAAAGGGAGCGCGCGGGGCCGCTTCACTCGGCTCCGCCCTGTGCGCCTGGGGGCGGGGCTTCCATTGAGAGGACGAAGCCGGGGCCGGAGCCGGAGCAGCTACTGGCTAGCCCGGGCCTTCGCCAGGCAGTGGTTCCCGCGCTGTGCGTAGGGCTCCGGCGCAGCCCTGTCTGCCCTTGGGGCCTGTCGCGCTCTCCGAGCCGTGCCTCGTGTGAGCCCCCGGGCGGGGTCTGTCCGCTTTGCCCTCCAGGCCCGAGGCAAGGAGGGGAATCCATGCGGCTGCAGGGGCCGCGGGTCAGGCTCTTCTCAGGACAGTGGCGTGCGGGGCTCTACACCTGCTAATCTGTAATTAATCGGTGATTAAGTCTTACTTGCTTGCTCACCAGATTTTCTTGATCAGGCTCTCGGTAAGTGCCGACTTGACACATCACTGCATAAATCAGGAAGAAATCTGTCTGCTGACGCCAATGGTGGTGTGCTGGCTTCACGTGCTTGTTATGTTCTTGCATAACATAAAAGTCAGTGATGCTTGGTTGAGTCAGGCTGAGTCCCAAAGTGCTGTGTGAAACTGAAGCAAGAGGACCTGTGTGTGTTGCGGTTGTGAACTGTGCATCTGGAGTCTGGTAAACAAAAGCAGTAGCTCGCATTCTCTCAGCGAAGATTCTTCCAGTACCTTCACCCCAAAATTACTCTCCTGAAGATGGCATGTACCTGTGTGGTGTATCACGTATGTGTGATATCCCACTATTGGTAATGTGGGGCACAGGAAAAAATTGTATGGGATGTCCTATATTTCCAAACCAGAAGTTGGAAGCAAACTGGTGCAGATACTGGAGGTATTCAGTCTGTCTTGCTGAACCTGTCTGGTGGTGCTACTTCTCTTGTGGAATTGGCACTGCCTCAGTAACTTCCCTCTTGAGATTTGGCAGTAGAGCCAGCTCTTCAGTGCTGGACATAGAGTCTACTGTGGTGTAGAGATGGAAGGAGGGGCAATCATTTCTTGTCTTATATATCCCAGCAGCTTTTTTACTGGAAGTTAAGAATGATGGGTTTAAGGAGTTCTCACAACACAAACATTGAGAGGAATTTGAGGGAGCTGAGCATCTGTAGTGATGCTTAATAAATGTCCTGCAAAGCTCTTAAATTTTTTATAATATAGTGTCCAGGAGTGAATTATGGAGTATAATGACATATGTCCTGGCAGCTGGCAACTGAACATGATGAGGCTAATGACCAAGATGTATGTTGAGGTATGTATATTTCTGCAATGTAATAAATTGAGTATAATTTCCACAACTACCACCCTGGGTTCTGTGTGCTTTGGCAGTGCTATGTTCTTTGGTCTTATGTTTCATATTACAGTCTCAGCCCAAAATGAGCTGAACTTCGGACACTTCTAGCCAGGAACAAGCTGTAGCCTGCAGGTAGTTGGGTTAGTGCCAGATAGCCAGCCAAGCCTGAGAGGAGGCCCTAGATGCTCTGAGAGTAAATTTAATTTTTTTCTAGATTTCTCAATCTTAATTTTTCCTAGAAAATCCCAGAATAAGACTAGTTACAGCTTTCTCTGGAGCTAAACAGGTGCACACAGGACCTGATTTAGTCCTGGGCCAAGGCAAAACAAAATCATCTTGGAACCAAGGAAAGTATTAATCTCAGTCGCTGAGAGCTGGGAGGGCAGGACAGTCCTGCTGCCCTCTGAATTTGCTGCCCCTGAACATGCAGAGGGAGAGCCTGCTTCTGGTGAGGAGGCTGCCCTGCTCTGCTCCTTCAGCACATAGAAGTCCTGTAGGGGGAAAACGGTGAGCAAACCCATGAAAGGACAGAGCAAAGGAAGTAAAGGGATCCAGCTTTTCCAGAGCTTTATGTATTTACTCTGCAACCTGTTAACATTTTCCTGTGTTCAGTGGCCATAGGTTGAGTTTTGCTGAGGCTCAGCCTGTTCCCATCAGTCTGCCACTCCCCTTTCATACTTGGACTGAAATTCCTGTGTTTCCACATCAGTGGCAAGATGACAGAGTTGAATTTGCTGTAATTTTTATGTGAGCTGTTAACTTACGTATGGATTATGACCTTTCCTGATACTCTAGACTTTTTATCCTGACCAATCATTAGTGCAGCATATTATGGATAATATGTCATGGATGTGCCTACCTCCAGCAAATATCTCATTCTCTGATGCTCTGTATGCAGCTCTTATGTGCTTGCTGAATCCCAGGTGTGTTGGTTTTGCTTAGCCCAGAACATCAGCAAGGTATCCTTAGCATCTAAGAGAGATTTAAACCCTTCAAAAGCTGTTGTGGCAGGCCTGAAGAAGTGTCTGAAGGGTTGGGAGAAAACTCACCGCTGTGTTCATGTGTTGGTTTTGCTTAGCCCAGTTTTTGCTAGTGGGTGGGGAGTGGTACAAAGATGGCTCCTGTGTGTCCTGTGTGAAGGTTCTGGAAGTTTTTCACCATGTCCAGTGGAGCCAATCTCTGATGGCTCTGAAGATGATGCTGGCCAAGGCTGGGCCGATTAGAGATATTAGTTACGCCTCTGTGATAACATATTCAAGAAGCAATCAAAACAACGTGAGCACGCACTTCTTTTTAGCCAGAGAAGGAGGAGGAGGTGAGAAAATGTGAGAGGAAACAACATGGAGACACCAAGGTCAGTAGAGGCGGTGGGGGAGGAGGTGCTCCAAGTGCCGGAGCCGACAATCCTCTGCTGGCCATGGTGAAGACCATGGTGGAGCAGGTGGTCCCCCTGCAGCCCATGGGATCCACGGGGGATGCAGAGATCCACCCACAGCCTGTGGAGAGGTGTCCATGTCAGAGGAGGGGGTGGATGCCTGGAAGAAGCTGTGATCCAGTGGGAGTCCCAGTAGAGAGAAAGGCCTTGCTCCCAAGATGGAAACAGCCTGGCCTCGGCTCGGAGGTTTGCACCCCGTGGACAAGAGGACTTGGGTTGCAGCAGATTCAAGTGGGCTGCTGCTCCTGAGATTTGGACCCATGCCAAAGAAGTTGATAGAGGACTATCTCTTGTGGGAGGGACTCCATGGCTAAGTAGAGGACTCCTCTCCCTGAGCAGTGGAAGAAATTCCGATGATGGACTGAGCAAAGGAAAAAATGCCTTACCCTGCCCCCCGCCTCCCCCCACCCCAGTGCTGTTGGTTGGAAGGAGTGAGGGGGGTGAGTGGAGAAACAGTGTCTTAAGAGGGAGGGGGAGGAGTGAAGAAATGGTGTCTTAAGAGCTTATATTTACTACTCATTTATCCTCTGACTGTTAAGTTAATAAATCACTTTGCAACTTTTAAATTTTCAGTCTGTTTTGCCCTTTCTTAGTGTGTCCTCCTACTGGTTGCTTATCTCAACTTGTGAGTCCTGTGTGTGCGTGGTTTTTTTCCTCTCTTCTTCACAGCTGTGGTAGGGGAGAGCAGAGAGAGTAAATGTCATAGGTGCCTGGCATTTGGCCAGGGTCGAACCTCAACATGGGCTTCCAGGGAGAGGTCTGTCTTAAAAATCTTCAAGCTTTATTTATCAGCAAGAAACTTTCTGAGCGCCCCTAGTGTGTTCCACTGCCTCTACAGTGGGGAAATGCTCAGGAAAATTTCCCCCTGCAAGAGGCCATACTGTTATTACCCTGTGTGCATATGTTTATTTTGCCTTGCACACAGACAGTGTATCTGATTTTTAGGAAAACACACATATATGCTTTGTCTTGCCTCATTCCCCTTATCTGCTCTGGACTGGGGAGGATGAGTGTCACAAAAAGGCCCAAAGAGACCAGACTGGGCAACCTGCATACCTTGCACTAAAACCAGCTTGCTAAAGATCTTGGATCTCACTTTTCTTTCTTTTCATTTTTTCCCCACTCCTGAGCCAAGGATTCTTGACAACTTCCGTCGCATTTGTGTGGGATGCAGAACAAACCAAGCAACTTGGGAAGCAGCTTCTGTTTGCTGCAGCAAAAATCACCAGCCCAGCTTTAGCTGAAAACAAAGTGCACTTTTCCTGCTCTTCCAGTGACCAAGCAGTGTTGGCCCATGATCTTTAGAAGCACAGTACAGACAGAGGATCTGGTGTTAAGGAAGAATAAGCCTCTCATTGAGACGTAAAGGCTGCTCCAAGAAGTGAAACTCTTAATGGAGCTGTGCTGTAGGATGGCTATGGGAAGTCAGGGTGTTGTGAACAGAGTCAGTCCAATCCTGAGGAACTAGCAGATAACCAGAATGCACCAGTCCTGGCAGAGAAGAGAGAAGAATCCCTTCCTTCGTGTACCCCTGTGCCTGTGGGACAAAGTGGGGGCTAGTCATGCCATCAGCCATTCCAAAGTGGTTGAGGAAACCCAGAACAATAAGCTGTTCTATGGCCTGTTATCTGAGTTCAGCACTGTCCTTGCAGCCTTACCAGTTTCAAACATCAGCTTCAGGTTTTGGTTGCTCTGAATCAGAGTTGCCTAGAAGCAGATGGCAGTTTGTAGCTTTCCAAAAGACAACGAAGCCCTGTCCTCCAGGTCACACGGACTGAGGAGAAGTCCTGGAAAGGTCTCTAGACAACTTGAGCCTTCTTAACTCCCCAGCATTCACCTAAGTATAGTCCTGTTTTATTCCCCAGCATTCCTGTTCTAGAATCCTGCAGCAAACAGTCTGTAGCTGGCATCTCTCCATCCACTGGCCCTGAAGTGGTGGCTGAACCCAGACAAACTGCTTGCTACAAGTCATGCAAGTGCTCACATCATTTGTCAGGAGTCCTAAGCTGTGCCAATGATTTCCTGAACACCAAATCCTGCTGGTGAAATGTCCATCAGACCAAGTGCATCTTAAATTACCTTAAATCATTTTTCTCCCTTGTAGTTAAAATACTTCTGGTAAATGGTCTGTCTGTAACTTAGACTTGGACATCTTTCATCTCATGTTTTAATCACAAGCACTGTCAAGGGAGCTGCAGAAATAAACAGGTTACAAGCCTGCAAGCTGGTGCTGTTGACTCCACTTGGGAGAAAACCTTTAGCCACTCACCTCAGAACCAGTACACTCACCTGTGCTGGGTAACTGCTGTGTTATAGGAATCAGGAACAGGCAACATTTATATCATTTGGTGATTTATTGCAGTTTGAAGTTCAATAGATATAGAAAAATACTTCTGAAGAGATGCTCTGATGATGAAAAGATGAAGTTGATTTAACAACTCCTTTGCCAGAAGGCAGAAGTCCCCCTCAAACATTTTTCTTGAGCCACCTTTTAGTTATCAGGCACTATACAAACTCATGCTTCTCACTAACCTCAGGGAATAGGAAAAGGCATTACTGGAATTGCATCTGTGTGTAAAAGGTTTTAAGGAACACCAGAATCAGCACAAGAAAAGGGTCAGGGTGCTGTTACCACAGATGCACGAAGCTCTTATAGGAGCTCCGTTGCTCACAGAATTGCACCTGGTCAGCCCAAGAGCTGGGCTGGGTGAGGTGCTTGTGATTTCTAGAGGCAAGTTCAGGAGAAGGGTCTTTTGCTAGGCAGAGATATTTGCAGCACCAAGGAAATAAAGCAGTGTCTGTTAACTAGGAATGGCTAGAGTGTCATTGATATTTATCTTGGGAATGTCTTTTTATCCCATACCATCTTTGGTTTTTATTCCTTGCTGTTGTTGTTTTGGGTCTGGTTCGCTGTTCCGTCGCTCGTCCCCCTCCCCCAACCCCGATCCAGAATCTCGCGACAAGTGAGAGCCAGCCCGGGATTTCCTGCGAGAGTTGGGGGAGGGGGGGAGAGGGGGAAGCTCCGCCCCTTTTCCAGCCGCGCGGTCCATTCGAGCAGCCAGGCGTCAGGGTCTCTCTGAGCAGAGATACTGTTGCACGTGAGGTTTGCCTGTTTCTTTGTTTCTTTCTCCTTCGGGACTGTGACTGGGCTTGCTGGCTCGTTTACTCTGCCTCTCGGCTGTGTTGGCAGCCTAGAGCCAGTGCGTGCTGCATCGAGATCGGGGTACCCCGTCCCCTGCCGGGTACCGCTCCGCCGCTGCACAGCCTGACCCACGGACTAGCCATCCTTGGTGAGCTATCCAGGGGACAGATTACCCGCTCAACCCCCGTTGTTTTTCTGCTACTCTTTCGGGTCTTTGCTACATTACAACCCAACACCCCCGTGCCTGCCGGGAAGCCCGCGGCTCCTGCTACAACTGCGGAATTTCTGCCACCTCTTGCTTGCTACTCCGGGTGAGCCAGCCCTGCCGTTCCAGCTTGCTGCTCTGAGGTCCCTGAACAGCCCACCTCACGTTCCAGCCTGCCCGCCATTACCGCGTGAGGGAGACTCGACTGAACCGGCTCGACAGCGCCCCCTGCAGCCGCGGGGGAATCATCGCACCTGCCCTGCCCGACCGGGAGCCAACAGCGCCCCTGCCGGCTGTGACCGTAACTGCACCAAAGAGGAGGGTGCCCGGCAACCAGGAGAAGGCTGTTACCGGGTTTCTGGTTTTGTTTGCTGTTGCTCCCGTTGTTGTTGCTTGTTTGCCTTGTTATACATACTAGTAAAGAACTGTTGTTCCTTTTCCCATATCTTTGCCTGAAAGCCCCTTGATTTCAAAGTTGTAATAATTCAGAGGGAACGGGAGTCATATTCTCCATTCCAATGGAGGCTCCCACCTTCCTTGGCAGACACCTGTCTTTTAAAACAAGATAACATTAAACTAAAGCAAACTGGTTTCAGGGAGAGTTGGGACTCTGTGGGTGAAGAGAGTTCAGTGGGTGGATCACAGGAAAGAAACCTCATCCTGAGGATCAATTGAACAGACACTAATATAACAGACATACTAAGGTTCACAGCCGAGTGGGATTCCTAGAGGGAAGAGGGTTGCAAAGTCAATTATCATGCTAGCTGGATAAAAATAGAGACTTTTCCAGTTTAGCAAAGGGCCCATCAAGAGATGGGAGAAGATGCTGCACCCACCTCAGTACCTCTTCCATTTTCTTTGTGGTGATTTGGGCATTTTTCTCACTCACAAGCCATTCACCTTGGTAACCTAGACTCTGAGGGGCTCAGAACAAAAACATTGGCTGGTGAGGTAACAGGTTAAATGTCTCCCCAACATGCTTGAGACAGTGAAAGGGAGAAGAGGGGGAAGCAGGAGGGAAACTGCTTTATGCCACAACACTGTTAATCCATTCAGCCCCTCCAGCAGCAAGTCTGTGGGCATGTATCAGAGACTGAAATAGTTCATGCCTCAAACACTGATATAAAGTTTTGCTCATCATAACAAAAACTGTATAAAGAAGCTACAATCAAAGAAGCCTCCCTGAAGATATCTGACTAGGACTTTGGACTGAAAGTCAAACTGCTCAGATTAGATAAAGGGAAGCCTATTGTTCAGTCATCTCAGGCTGAGGGAAAGCAATGCATCTACAAAGGCCAAAGCCACCAGCTGCACTGAGAATCATCCCTGGCTGAGTTTGGGGCAGGGGGAGAGCACAGCTTACAGAAGCCAGGTTTGCACAGACTTCCCGCCAGCCGAGGTGGCGGGAAGGAGGTTTGGGAGGTTTGCATGGTGTAACCTCTGGTCACAGGCAATAAACACCCATCCTCCATTACACAAACTGGCCCCGCTGTGGAATCCCCAACTCCACAGACCACATCCACAGGACTTTTACATGAGAGGCAGCTGAGGGGGAGTCACAATCCGTCAAAGACCCCCCAGAGTGCTAGGCCTTGCACCACAGGACTGCAGGTGATGCAAGCAGAGTCTGCTGCAAGAGACTGCCCCCTCCCCCAGGGGGACATGCCTGGACATTGCCACCTTGCCCGAGTGTATATTAACCCATGGCATTATGCTTGTTGGGGGGGACCATCACAACCAGGAATACCAGCTGGAGAGGACCAAAGCAACATCATTGGGATCCACGGATGGTGATATTTTCTCTGTTACCCTCTTTCTGTTCCCCCCCCCACTTCTTTTCCTCTCTCATATTTACTACAAAATAAAACCTATACTATTGACTGGCATATGGTCCAGCTTGCACCTTAATTCCGGCAGAGGTATTTCTAAAGAACCTTAATAATTGGATCATAACAGCATGGCTTTGTAATTACTGACTGCCAGTCAGACCACTGCTGAAAGGGGCTTCTCGCCCAGCTTGCTTGCTCCATCAGATCTAGAGCTGCCTTTCCTCATGTGTACTTCCACTGCCATAATCTAATAGGAATTCTGGGTCACTGCAGAGGAGTAACTTGGCCAGATGTTCCTCTCCAGAAAATGGCATGGGCTGATGAACTGGGGGTAAGGGACTTAGCATATCTACTGGTGTAGGAATCCTCTTGAAACTGGTGTGAAGTTGAAACATGAGGAAAGTGAGATATGTTTGAGAGAGTGCTGGTGGGCAAGAAAGCTTTGTGGTGTAGCAAGGTACTGACTTGCACACCTCAGCCCTCAGGGACTTGAGAGGGTTTGTAACACCTCGCTCTGTGGCAGGGTATAACACAGAGGTCCAAATCACTGCACTCCCAGTCACACAGCAAATCCCCTTGTCGCTGTTGAGCGGCTAGCTGAGGACTGACCCAAGTTCTCAGACAAGCGAAGAGAGGAGAAAAGGAACTTTATTGTTTTGAATTCCATATATATAGAGTCTACAGAAGTGCCCCAGATTGGTCAGCCCGAGACCTCCCCCCTGGGCCCAATTGGCCAGGCCCGAACTCACTCAATCCGGAGAAACTGTTTGCAAAACATCCAAACTTTATCTTGTTTATGAAATATAGCAAAATGTTCCCACGGGAAGAACCTGTGCTAGCCACATCCCCTCTCTTACAGGTGCTTGAGCAGAGGCTCTGTGGCTGAGCTTACATGGCATAGTTAGTGCACCAAAAAGCAGAATAAATCACAGAACCGTGAATTTAAACCCTCATCTTTTCCCTTCAGAATACAGAGTTGTCCTAATATTTATGTCAGCTCTCCACAGTCCACTGAAGTTGTGGCTAAACTTCTCACTAGTGACTCTCCAGCTTTTGGGGAAGCCAACCCCAGCTGGCAGATACGATTGGAAAAACATTCTGAGAAGGTAAATAATTGGATTTTTAAATAGGTATAATCCAAACAGGTCAATAGTATATTGATTTTCACGATGCAGTTCATCTCACTAGGTTCAGGGAGGTGGGGAGGGGAAGGTACTAGTATTTTGTTAATTAGCCCCAACTAAAAGAAACAAAGCCCTCAGCAAAGCTCTGTACACAGCCTCAGCAGAACTCACCACAGCACCCTCTCTCATAGACTGAGAATGGCCAGGCAAGGATGCTCCACATCCTCTCTTCCTGATAACATGGGTGACATCTTCACTGAAGAACAGCTGTTAAGGGCATTTGAGTGACAGTGGTGTCATTTACTCTGCAGACAAGATGTACCACTATCTGCAGCATTCATCAACTAAAGGCAGCCCAAAGGGAGCAGCTGGCTGGGGCTCTATCAGGGAACACAGAAGAAATTGGGACACCTCCAGCCAGCCAGTCACACCCTTGTCAAACCACTTTAAACATCAAAAGCATCATTTGCCTCCTGCACTTTCTGAGAGGGCAGTTCCAGGCAGGTACCCACCCAGTTCAATGTCCTTGCCACCCTTCACTGACTGTAATGCAGGCTAGCTTTCACCGGTGCTGCAAAGTAAGCCTGTTTGAGCAGATTTACAGACATGAAGTGCAGGTATAGAAGGAAAGGCTCTTTTCTTACCTGCCTGTTGTTACATTAAGTCCCCTTGTCATTTCTTACTGCAGCAAGGACACATTGCTTCAGGCCACTTACTGCGTATTTTATGATTAATTTCTTACATTAAAATGTCAAAAGTGATTGAAATGGCATAAAATTAGTCTTAATTCATCCTTGTTTGGACAAGGACTTAGCTAAGGAACAGAAAAGTTGAGAGAGTATAACAAAACACAAATCACTGGGCAGTTAAATTCGTTGTGGAAAAGAACATTCACATGGAAGTCAGGATCTCGGCAGTCTTCCTCCAGGAACTAACACCACCATAACTGGCAAGTGATCAGCATAACTTAGAATACTATTTTTCTCTCTGTTTATGGCACTAAACAGTAAGAGCAACAAGTGAACCTTATTTTTTTTTTGTCATCTGCTAGTTCAGTGGAGGCAACACCCCGCTATACCACAAAGACCGTTTACTTGAAACAAAGTTACTTCTCTGTGACTGGATTGCTACACAGGTACCATTTTTCCCACAACTCTTCTAGCAGCTTTTACTGTAAAGTTATCCTACTAGGCACAAATGGTAATTTCTTTCATATAAATCTAAAGAAAATAGTTCAGTTCTGTACAGGCCTGCCTACTCAAGAATGCATCTTTACTTTGGAAGAAAATGAAGTTTAAAACCAGACAGTGAGGTTGTTTGTTTTTCTTTTCATTGAACAGTTACTGAGCAAGAAAGTGAGACTGAGTAGTTTATTTGATGTTGTTGAAGACCACAGTATAATTGGATGGATTTGGATTATGTTGACCAAAAAATACAGTCTTCACGCTGTTTTACATCACAATCAGTATTGGCCATGCACATTCAACAACAGCACCAGCTTAGTCATCTTTAAGCTGCTTGATCTTATGCTTATGGCGCTCGATTTCTTTCTGCAGACGCTCAATCTCTTTCTGGTGGTGGTGGATCTCTTCCTCGTGGTGTTTCCGTAAGGCAGAGAGCTGCTCCCGCTCCTTTTCCCTGCAAGAGAAGACGGCAGGAAGTGTAGCCCCGCAGCCGAGCGGGCGCAGCGGCGCGGACCCGGCTGTGGGAGAGGCTGGACGGGCCCTGCTCCGTGCTCGTGGGGAGCGGCTCTATAGGCCCCAGGCCCCGCTCACCTGAAGTACCGCTCCTCCTCGGCCGCCTGCTTCTTTCCAAAGGCGCCGCCGGCCTCACGGATGGAGCCGCCGCCGCCGCCGCCCTTTCCGGCGCCTTTACCCAGCTCGCCCAGCTGCGGGAGAGACGGCGGTGAGCGCGGAGGGACGGACGGGCGGAGGGACGGAAGGACAAAAGGACAGGCTGACCGACAGACGGACGGCGGGACAAAGGGACCGACGGATAGGTAGAGGGGCGGAGGGACAGAGGGGCAAACAGACGGACGGTAGAAGGGACACTCTCGGAACGCTCCGAGCCCGTCGCGCCTTCGCGCCTACCTGGTCGGCGCCCGATCCCGAGCTCCAGCGCTGCTGCTGCGCCAGCAGAGCCCCGCGCAGGCCGCCCCGCGCTGCCACCGCCGCCACGGCCGCCATAGCCGCCTGCCCTTGGAGCGCCGGACGAGCCGCCGCCGGGCGAGCCCGCCCAGCCGTGGGTGCGCAGCCGCGGCCCCCGCCCACCTCCCGCCCCCAGAGCCCGGCGGTGCCGGAGGCGGGATCTGTGACGTAGCAAGGCGGGGCCCCGGGCCCTAACGCGCTCCGTATCCGGCCGCGCGCCGGGGAGGCGGGGCTTGTTGCCGCGGCGCACGCCGTGGTCACGTGCCGTGCCGTGACGGTCACGTGTCGGTGGCGATGGCGGCAGCGGGGCCCGGCACGGGCGCGGCCGAGGACGCGTTCCTGACCTTCTACAATGAGGTACTGCCCGCGCCCCTTGGCCGCCACCCGCCCGCGCCCCCCGGCCTCCTCTCGCGGCCCCGCGGCCTGCGGTGGGCTCAAGGGCCGCCGGCGGGTGGGACGGGTGGAGCCGTCATCGGCACTGGGCAGGGGGTGGGTGAGCGACGGGTGCCGGTGGGTTTGTGTTCGGTCCGGCCTGCCGATAGCCCTGGTGGTAGCTGGGTACCGGGCCCCGCGTTCGGCCCTCGTCCCGCTCGGCTGAACCCGGTGGGAGCTGTGCGCTCGCGGTCCCTGGGCGCGTGCCCCCGCCGTGCTCCTGCTCGGCCTTGTTGTGGGCAAACTGTCACCTGGGAGGGTGCGTGGGCCCTTTTCCCTGTGCCCTCCGTTACTTTGGGCACAGCCTGAACGTGTTTACCTGAGCTGCTCGCACAAAGGCCGTGCCAGTTAGGTGGATGCATATTTCTTTAAAAAAAAACCCCACTAAATATAAATACATGGTTTGGTTTGGCATAGTATTGTGAAGGGCAAAAAGTAAACTGAACTGAAGTAAATAACCTGTAGTCAGAGTAAAGTGGACTTGTGTATTTGCATCAGTATCACTTTAAGTGTTTAAAGGGCTGCACTGCCAATAACGGGTTAAAAGCAATAATGCCGTGGTTTCCAAGGAATCACAGTGGCAGTACTGCTGGAGGAGCAAGGGGAGGGGGAAGGCACAGCTGTAGAGCAAACCATAGAAGAAACAGGCAGAAGTGCTCTGCAGCGTTTTTTATAGTTAAAATGTGATGTTAAAAATACTGTTGTACTGTAGAAAAGGCTAAAAATATGCCACACTAGTGCCTGAATAAAATAGGCCGGGGGTAAGCAAGAGATATTGTGAATTCTAGTACAGGACAAGGATGATTGGATGACTGGTACACCATTGAAAAAACAGGTAAGGGTATTGTGATGGTCAGTTAATGCGGGTCTCTCTTGTTCTTCAGGTAAAGCAAATTGAAAAACGAGACTCTGTGTTAACATCAAAAAACCAAATTGACAGGCTGACCCGACCTGGATCTTCCTATTTCAACTTGAACCCTTTTGAGGTCAGTTTGAACATTCTATCCTCCATTCTGAATTGGTGTACAAACTTCCTGATTTTCTGAGTATTTATTACAGTAAAAAACAACATAAGGAAAGAAGAAAATTCTCTAGGTACAGATTACTGTTCAGAAGGTTTGCAGAAGGCAGCAGGATGGTGCTCACTGTCTTTTGATGGTGTTTGATGAGGGCACAGACTATATATTGTTACATTTCCTTCATACAATAGCATTGGAAGATGTTGCAGATCAGTGCTGGGTACTTTCTGAACGGGAAAAAAGCAGCTGGAGGCGGCACCTTGCCAGGTTCTGGTCAAAGCTCTCTTAATTCAGCATTTCTAGTTGTGTGTTTTATTTTGGGTGTTCGTCCCACTGAACTTGTGTAGTGCATAGAGGAAGAAAAGGTCTCTCAGTGGTCACACCAGTGAGTAGTCTCTGAGGAGCCATTGGGAAATGGATAATCCCTTTGCACTTTGCAGTGTTTAATTCCAGCTGAAGTCAGTTATAAAGTCTAAATGAGTAGGAAAGCCTGAGGAAGACAGTAAATAATCAATCTGGTGTTCATCTGGAGTTGGCTTTCCCTGGGTGTATTCCTTTCTGATGTCATCTTCCATGCCTTTTTCAAGCCTCAGGTACTTTTTGTAGTCCCAATTCAGGGCTGGTCAGCCAGATAAATCAGCAGATTCACTTTTACAACATTCAGTTTCGTATAGGTCTTAGTACTTGACTTGGAGAGTAAATTAAGAAAGCTGTTTTGGAACAGACTGTAGCTTTCCTGTGGGAGAGTGGTTTTTATTTACAGATTCTTAGAGTCAGACCAGCATGCATCTGCTCACTTGTTGCTTAAATCTTTTGTTCAGTAAATTAATTCACAAAAGGGTTCTTAAACTCTGCCACATCTGTAAAGATCAATAAACAAGAGGTCTCGTTCATGGAAACCAAACAGTAAAAGTACTGTCTTCTTTCAAAATGACAAAATGAATAAATTCTTATAAAGTAGTACGTTTCTTGCCCAAAGTTCTAAGTTGGCAATGACCTGACAGTGTCCCCAAACCACCACGTGCTTTTGTTTCTGTCAGACTGAGCATTGGTACACGACTGGTTGAAGGTTCAGACCAGTTTGTGGACCACAGCTGTCTACACAAGACTTGAATGTAGAAAGGACACTGGCATAGCCAGATGAATCTAGCATTGCTAAAAGTAGTGTCACAGATGTGACAAACATGGTGAAATGTTTCTGTTTTACTGGGTGAAAATTCATGTCATTGTGGGGCAAGCTTTCTGGTGTGTGTCTGTGTGCTGGTGAACCAAGAGCTATAGAATCATAGAATATGCTGAGTTGAAAGGCATCCGTCAGGATCGCCAAATCCAACTCCTGGCTCTGCCCAGCACCCCCAACAATCCCACCCTGTGTATCCCTGGCAGTGCTGTCCAAATGCTCCTGGAGCTCTGGCAGCCTCGGGACTTTGCCCATTCCCTGGGGAGCCTGGTCAGTGCCCCAGCACCCTCTGGGGCGAGAACGTTTTCCTGATGTCCAACCTAAACCCCCCTGACTCAGTTTCATGTGGTTTCCTCACATCCTGTCACTGGTCATGAGAGTGAAGAGATCAGTACCTGCTACTGAGCTGCCCCTTGGAAGGATATTTAAGAGTGTAATGAGTTCTTCCCTCAGCCTCCTCCAGGCTGAACAAGCCAAGTGACTTCAGCCATTCCTCATGACAGTCTCAGAGCTTGCTGACAGGAACCTGAAACACAGAGAGCAGCATCAAACATGCTCTGCTTTTTTGGTCTCTTTCAGGTGCTGCAGATGGATCCTGAAGCCACAGATGAAGAGATAAAGAAAAGATTCCGACAGGTATTCAGCTTTTGCACTTGAAGTCTGTGGAAGGGAAGTAGAAGTTTTGTAGCAATTGTTCAGCTGGGGGTGGGCACAAGAAAAATGGTAATAAAGCTGAATCTGAGTAGAGGGGTTGCTATTTTGGGCAGAAATGCATAGAACAGTGCTTGTATCAACAAGAGGAGAGCTGCAGCTGTGTCCCCAGTCCATGCATGATAGGCTGCTTTGCCTGTGCAGATTGCAAACAGATACAGCCATGTATAATCAGCCTCTTGAGCTTGAGATCAAAAGGTATTTTTCTCAAATATGTGGATTTGGATCCAAAAGTGTATTTCTTCTGAGGTTTCTTTAAGAATTTCCATGGTCATTTTTAGTGGCTCGGTTACCTGGAAAAGTAGCAGCCCTTCTTACTGGCAGGTCTGCAACACAGGCATCATTACCCCAGCCTCCCTCTGCTGACAGACCTGCAGGAAAAGTTTGAGTTTAATTAGTGCAAACAGCAAAGAAACAGGATTTGGAGAGCTGCAGCCTCCACCTGAATTAGTGGTGTGAATGTCTTTAGACCAGAAGATGCTGAGTGGCAGAGGAGCATGATATGGGCTGCTCCTGTATGTGGGAGGTGGGAGGATAACTTTTTGGTTTGTTGCTGACTTCTGAGTTCTGCAAGACAATAAAGTGGGATGTTCTCAGTTTTGGGCTGGTAAAACACTACATGGAAATGTTTCAAATTCAAGGTAATGAATTAAAAAATGTGCATGGAATTATGCATTGAAGAAATCAAACACCTAAGTGCAGAATGTGGAACAGCCAACAACGGGTTAAAAAGACACTGGCTGAAGTAAATCTGTTCAGGACTGAAGGCAGACCTTTTCCTGGGAGCTACAAACTGGCAGCTGTAGAGTTCCAAAAGTAGTTATTTTGCATGCTTAACTGATGCGGTTTCAGTTGCTGCTCTGTACAGCAATGGCAAAAATAAAAGGTCTGGGGGAAAAAAAAAAAGAAGCCACATGGGGAAAGTTGGAAAGAACTTTCTGAAAGAGAAATGTGGAGAACATGTGCTTTCCAGCCCAGTTAAAGTTCCCCTCAGGATGGTGGTGATATGTGTCTTGTCTCTGCCAGGTGAAGTACCGGCAGGAGTTTTCTGAACTTTCAGTAAAATAGCCCAAGGAAAAATGACCACTCTTAAATAGTTTGGTATTTGGACAGCCTTGGGGATGCTGGAGAACTTCTTGAGAGACTTTAGTTGAGGATGATCTTTTTATGTTTGTTTCTTCTCAAGACCAAGGATACAAATCTTTGATGACCAGGGGGTTCATATCAGCCCAGACACTGCAGCTAAAGGGTGTTTAAATTGTTCTGCACATCACAAGCTGCAGCTTTTCTCAGGCAGCCTATTTATTATAGTGATTGTTTGATTTATGAGCTTGTACTGGCACATACTTCTGCATGTTGTCAGCTGGTTTTTCCATGTACAAAGGAATGTGATCTCTTTGGATTATTTCTGTCTGAGACTATTTCCCTCCTCTCAAAAATCTCTGAAATACTCTTCATCTTTTACAATGATTTTGGTAGCAAGATCCTTTCTCTTGCAGCTGTCAATATTGGTGCATCCAGACAAAAACCAAGATGATGCAGATAGAGCCCAGAAGGCGTTTGAAGGTAACGCTCTTTCTCTGGGCTGCTCTGGGTTAGTAGTTGCTGCTTTTCTGGTGCTGCTTTAAATGTTAATTTAGGGTGGCGGGGACAGAGGGGTTGCTGCAGAGGTGCTTTAGCTGGGGCAGAAGCAGCTATGGTAGCAGCAGCTGTGTGAAGTGGTGGCATTTCAGCAGGTGGCACTAGGTGACAACAATGGCATTGTAATGTCACAACAGGGACAGACATCTTCATGGGGTTTTGGGGTTGTTCAAGAAAAACTGTTTAATCTATGCATTAGATTTTATTCAAAGACCATATGACAGAAGTAATGTGATGGTTTTAGGTGTATGCTTTGCATCACAGTAAGGTGTTCTGCACCTTAAACTCAGCTCATGCCCAGTAATTACATCTGGCAGGACTGATGTTTTCACCTGCTGCCTCCAGAAGATATTGCACAGTTTCTGCCATTATTGTACCCCAAAAGTCAGTTGACTAATCATGTTATCACTTACCTAGATGTATTTAATAAAAAAACGAACAAAAAATGCTTCCAAACAAATGACCCCCACAAATTCTAGAAGCCAAATTAGTAATGCCAGCAAGTAGCAGTCTTGTGATGCCTTGTGAATGTGACTACTGGTGCTATTAATGCTGATGCTTTTGTTAGCTGTAGATAAAGCTTACAAGCTGCTCCTAGATCAGGAGCAAAAGAAGAGAGCCTTGGATGTGATACAGGCAGGAAAAGAATATGTGGAACATACTGTAAGTATTCTATATGAACGTCTGGAGTTGGGGGTGAGTGGGAATCAATCATCCATGTTTTGCTTTTTGGTACACTTCTTTCATGTTTAGTCCTCTAAACTGAGCAAACCTCATAATGGCACTGTGCAGGTGGGCTCCAAGCTCTTCATAGTAGGAACAAGCCTGCTGCATCCAGGACTGCTGTCTAGCTCAGTGCAAGATAATTCAGTGAAACTGAGTACTTGAAATAATCAGGTCAGACCACATGATCTGACCTAAATATTTTTCTCCAAGTCTGTGAATGAATGATGCAGTTCAAATATGTGTAGGTGGAAGAGAATAGGTGGTGACAGCAGGAGACTGGGAAGTTTGGAGAATATTGACCTATAAGATAGAAAAGGAGCTTGGATTGCATTGGCCAAGAAGTTAGAGGGATGTGGGTGTATTAAAACACAGCAGGATTGAGGAAGCAGATGATAAAGGAGAACACAGACACTCTTAACACACGAAACACTTGATGTTCTGCTTGTTGTTAGTCACTTGAAAATCAAGAAGCACAATAAACTTCCTGCTGGTTTGAATGGTGTATATTGAATAAGAATATATCTTTAAAAAAACCAAAGCGGATTATGTTGAAGGAATAGTATACAGCATAGTATTTTTAATTACTACAGTGTATGTGATAGTAATCTTGTATGTGTTTGTCTTGGCCTAGGAAGGTTTGGTGTAAAATAAAACATCAGTCAAGAACAGAGTTCTTTCTACACATTGGAGTAGGAATGCAGAACTGCTTGGATACAGTTATGTAAACCCTATAAAATTTTAAGGCTTTTTTGTTCTTAATCTTTAGGTGAAAGAAAAAAAGAAGCAGCTGAAGAAAGATGGAAAACCTCCCATTGTAGAGGAGGATGATCCTGAAGTTGTAAGTCATACTATATTCAAAAAAACTGGGGAGTGTCAACAAAATGTGTTTTGAGGAATTAAGATTCAAAACCAGTACACGAGTATTTATTAGACTTGTTAATGTTGTAAACCCTTACGTTTACAGAACAAATTCTTCTTAGCCGCTATAGAGTACCATGTGTCAGGTGATGCCTGTGTACTTTGGAAAATAGTTTCACTGTAGTGTAAAGCGCAAATGTATTGTGAGATTGTGTAGATCAAAATACCCTGTTTCTTTCTCAAAGCAAGTCTTGCTGCTTGTGCATCATGTACTCACTCTTCTTTGAATTGAATTTCTTCTTGTCTTCTGACTGCTGGAACTGTGGCATTCCTGCTGCTGGCAGAGGCACGTGTAGCACTCACTGCAGCATGGCTAAAATGAGCTTGTGACGTTTTTTAGTGAGAGCTGTTTCGTCTGTTTCTTTCATATAGCACTGGAGGACAGATGTGCTGTTCTGCAACAAATTACTTGTATTAAAAAGGGCATGGCATAACTTAGTTCTTGTTATGTGGGTTCTAGTCTGGAGAAGTCCAGTGATATGAGAGGCTATAACAATAATGATGATTTCCAAACACTGATGTCATTAGTCTTATCATCCTTTTTCTTCGTGAAAAGTGATTTCTTCCTGTCCATATCACCACAGTAACCCCATGACCATCCTATTTTTCATTGCTATTTAGAAGTCTCTTGCTGTTCTTTAGTAATGAAGATTGGTTTATGCACACTAATTTCCTACTGGAAAGCCAATGCTAGATTTTTCATAACACATCAAGAAGATCTACTGGAACATTACTCTCTAAATAGTGACCATTTTGCCTTTTTTTGTCAAATGAAACATTGCAAGACTTAACCCAAGAATAAGAGGGTTTGAAGTGAACAGTTTTGTTTAGGCACAGCTTCATGAATACAAATTAAAATTAGACTAATATGAGACTAGTATGTAGTTGTTTCCTGGTGCCAGGGCCAGAGTTTAATCAGCAGTGGTTTATACCTGTGTGCTGCTGCTATTGTCAGGGCAGAATAGAGGTTATGTGGGCACACCTGTGGTTTTCTTTCTTCTTATGTTTCTTACATAGGTAAAGCATATGACTTTAACTGTGTTAATAGGCTTTATTTTAAGACTTGAATTGTGTTTTACAGTTCAAACAAGCTGTATACAAACAGACAATGAAGCTCTTTGCTGAACTGGAAATTAAGAGGAAAGAAAGAGAAGCAAAAGAAATGCACGAAAGGTATAAGCAATGTTCTACTTGTGCAGTTCAAGTTCTTCTTCCCCCTCATGCTTCCTCAGAGAAGATAAGAGATCAGAGAGTGTTAGAATAGTCTAAATTGGAATGAACCTCTGGAGATCATCTGGTCTGACCTCCTGCTGAAAGCAGAGCCTTGGATTAGATTAACAAGGGTTCTGTCAAGCTGATTTCCAATAATGTAGATTCTGCCACTTCTCTGGGCAGCCCGTGGGTTGGAGAGCCCTGTGCTTGAGAAAAGCACACAGGAAATTTGCCCTCCTGTGTTGGAAGTGTCAATATATTTGATATGCTTATATTCTCTTACGTGTACACATGGCGGCCAGCCACAACAGTGAAATGGTGACACAATTCTGCATACTATTAGCATGCAAATGATTGATTTTTAATTTTAATTAAGTGCCATAAATACCCCATGGCATGTGTAATCCTGAACTCTTTTAGATGTTTTGATCACTTGCTGCCTGAGTATCTGGGGTATTTGAGTGCATCCTGCTCACTGTGATTGCACTTCCTGCAGCAGGATTCTCTGCTGGTCAGTGAGGGAGGTGGCTGTAGGACATTGCTTTTGATTATGGGTGAAAAGTAGGGGGTTAAAAATGTAATTTGTAGCTTGCATGCTGAAGTGGTTAGTAACTGAGAATGTGTACCCTCAACAGTTGTAGAAACTTATCACTAGAGTGATGTCCATCTTCCTGGATGAAGAAGTCCAGCTTGTTTCGCTGAGCAAGAGAAGCTGACTCACTAATTGTGTGCCCACTGTCAGTGGAACCAAACCATCTTCTCTGCTCGCTGCTCTTCCAAATTTGAAACAATTCTGTTTGCTGTGCTATCTTAGGTGTGTGTATTTATCTCTTTTGTAATCTGCCAAGAAATTAGAAGAGCTTTCCAAGATGTTTTGAAAGTACTGCCGTGTTTTTCTAAAGTAGGTGCTTGTGGGTTCATAACTTCTTTGTGACTTCCCTTCTAGGAAGCGGCAGAGGGAAGAGGAAATTGAAGCACAAGAGAAAGCTAAACGAGAACGAGAATGGCAGAAGAACTTCGAGGTATTCAGCAGTTTAACTTACAGAATGGGTCTTAGCAATTCTTATCCATGCTGCAGAGGAGAATGCCCCTAGAGACGTGAGAGACCTTTTGTATGCAAGTCTGTAAGAATTTAAGTAATAGATCTGCACCAGCCTGGTGTTTGTTCACGTGTGCGGAGAAGAGCCCATCAACAGGGCTTTGGTGTCACCTATGCAGAAACAGGTCTAGTTAAGGTATTAATTAAGGTATACTATTTTTCATCTCTGTCAGCAGTTCATTCTTGTCTTTAGTTGTAAAATTGAATTGCTGCTTAGCCCAGGTCACTGGTGACCACTAAAACTTAATCTGGAAAGTGTTCGTGTGGACTGTTGGTGGTACTTTACAGTCTGGTTGCTAACACTTATGGAATCTGTATCTCCTCTGAATAGTAAAGACATGATGGACAGTCACTTCTTCATGACCTTGCCACCCTGCAGCCAGGGTTTATCTGAAGTAGTTCATGGTGGTTATGCTGCTATTTTAGGGATCCAACCTACAGCCCACCAAAATACTGCATCTGGCCTGTAACTCTTCTGTCATTACACACCAGAGTTGAAGACTTGAGACGTGCAGGGAGTGATACAGGGTGGACAGGAAAGACAGGATGTGCAGTAAGGTCAGTAAGGATGTGTAGACCTCATCAAAGGATGAGCTAGATTGTTCATTTAATCCAAGGCTAGAGCCCAGTCTATGCTCAAGAGTTCTTTAAAAAAGGGGATATCTGGGAGAGAAGTGTATGAGCTGGACTGGCATCCTGTGGCAAGTGGACAACTATGATGTGTCTGGAGACTCAGCTGAGAAGAGTTTGTGGTTGTGTGCCATATAACAGGTGTATGAAAGCTGGAT
The DNA here is from genome assembly GCA_024500445.1 of Entomyzon cyanotis. Taxonomy (NCBI): domain Eukaryota; kingdom Metazoa; phylum Chordata; class Aves; order Passeriformes; family Meliphagidae; genus Entomyzon; species Entomyzon cyanotis. The sequence goes on along the minus strand of JAKEPQ010000433.1, from coordinate 6,569,423 downwards.
GTTCTAGAAAACTTGTTTAATGCTGCTGTGTCAAGTGTGCTATGGGTTTTGTTAGGTAATGCCAGAGAGGTAAATTGAGTGTGTCACTGGCCTTGCCACTGACAGATGTTCTGTGTTCTCACACCAGGACGGCCTCAGAAGGTGTGGGTGTCAGGGCTGCAGTAATGCACAGCAGTTGAGGACATGGGAGCAAATGACACAACCAAATAAGAGTGGAGCAAACAGGAGCTGCAGAACTGTTGAAACTGTAGCTCTGAGCACCTGTGTGTCCTCAGCCACTACTGGACAGCTGAATTCTCTGTAAAGCAGAAATAAGCATAAGAAAAAATTCTTGTGCATCTGAAGGATTCATTTTGGACCTTTACACCCAGCTTTGGCATCATTTCACATAGATGAAATGGTCACCAGCAAGGCTGGACAAAGACTAGTGTAGGTGGTGGGGTTGCACTGTGCCCCAGCATCCAGATCCTTGCTAGTGCTGGGCCCTCTCCCATACTGCCATGGGAAAGGGGGACGAGAAGCAGACAGCTGCTGTAGCCAGAGCCCGTCAGCAGCACCAGTATTGCAGATAAGGGTCTGGCGCAGATGGATCCCATGGTGTGACGTGGATCATCCTCGGACTTATTCTGTCCTGCTGTGGAACCTTCATCCTATAGAGATCATAGGCTGGCTTTGTAGGGAGATTTGGGGTTTTCGGGGGTATTTTGTGGGTTTTGGTTTTTGGTTTGGTTTGGTTTCTGTTTTGGGGTTTTTTCCTCCTCAGGAAAAGTTTCTGCTACTCTGCAGATAGGGCAGGGACAGGAGAAAAGCACACCAGAGGCCTTTTTTTTTCATTGTGTCAGTGTGTTTGAGACTTGGAGTGAGAAGCATGAGAGAAGGCAGCAGTACATTTCCCTTCTCTGTTTTCCCCACCTCCAAGCTGCAGCACCAGGAGAGTGAGGAGGTGAGACAGAGAAAGGAGATGGCATGTTCTGGACTGACAGATTAGGAACAGTCATTTGAGAGGTTTCTTGTTTCCTTGGAGGATTCAGTAGAGAGTAAGGACTGCCCAACCCAAGCTGGTGGTTTCTGAAACAAGAATCCAGCAGAGTGCTTATACTGATGTGTGTAAGCTCACTTGTAGATCCACTGTACTGTGTTGCTCTGGCTCTGCCAGCGTCTTTGTGTCCTGGTTGTCAGGGGGCTGCGTGCTGGATAAGTGGAATTGCTACTGATTTCCTGAAACTGGTATGTACTACTTGTGCTCTTGCTCTTGCACTTCTTAACTCTCCACTTCCTCCCTCTTTTTCTCAGGAAAGTCGGGATGGTCGTGTAGACAGCTGGAGAAATTTTCAGGCAAATACAAAGGGGAAGAAAGAAAAGAAAAATAGGACCTTCCTGAGACCTCCCAAAGTAAAAATGGAGCAGCGTGAATGATCCTGGAAGCACTGCCCAAGTGCAGCTCCTCAGTCCCCTCTCTGCTTTTAAGGACTCATTGGCACCTAGAGTAAGATTTGCTTTTTAGTAGACTGTTTGTTTCCAGTACAATTAATTATCAGTCGAAGTATTTTTTGTACTCTGTCTGTTTGAAATAGGGCCAGAGAATGACCCCGGCCAGGGCCCCACTACACGTAGAACACTTGGCTTAAGAGAGTCCCCGCCATTCCTGCTGTCCTGTGTGTCTGCTGCCCTGTAACTCAGTGTTTTGTACTTCACAGAGACTGTGCTGTTTCACCACTTCTGTTTCTAGTTTGAGAGCTGACCAAAATATTGGAAATGCATCCAAACCCTTCCAGGCACCATCATTCTCAGCCAGTTTAGCTTGGGAAAGGCCTGGACTGACTAGGCATGTGCTTCCAGCACTGTGCAGTGCAGCTGGCCTGCAGTTAAGTCCTGCAGCTCCTCACTGCATTGAGTTGTGCTTGGAAGGAACCTGCCCCCAAGATCTGATTTCCAAACTAAAATGCCAGCTCTCAGGCTTAGACTTCTGTTAATCTCAGACCAGCTGGTCACTTCCTATAAAGGAAAATAACTTCTCTTGATTAATAGTTAAGCTGCAATGGTCTGTATGTAAAATAAATTTTTACCCAAATTACCGTATTTTGTTATTTTCTTTTTCTTGGAATTATTAAAAAAAGCAATAGCAAGAGTGTGAATGGAGTGCCGCCACTGAGGTAGTGCTGCTTTTCAGCATGAATGTTTTCCCAGTAAGGGTCTGCTGCCATCCCAGTGTCTGCTCGAGTTTGTATTTTGAAGTGACAGTCCTCAGAGTGGCACCCAGGAGGCTGGGAGAAGATGTCTCTTCCTGAAATGTTGCGTGGGTGGAGGCAGGTGTGCCAGGATCTGTGCTGAGAACTGAGCTTGTGGCTGGGCCTTGGGGGAGCATGGATGGGTTGGGAGGACTTGGGCACCTGTGAGGAGCGTGACTCCTCGGAGTTTTAGGGTGAGCTCAAACTCACAACTTCAGATTTTTAAATTCCTGCTTTCTTTGTGGTGGAAGTTTTTAAAGAGATTCTTAGCTGTTTAAAGGTGTTGAAAATGGAATGTGCCACAGACTCACGTGTGCCAGACAGATTCCTCTGGAGACCATTCTGCAAGCTTTTCCCATCTGTCCTCATGGCCTTCCCCCGTACTTGGCTCCTGTGGGGAGCTGCTGCCATGAAGATGATGCTTTTCTTCCTCCTCCCTGCTGTTAGCCAAGTCCTTTCACTTGAGCTTGAACTCATGCACTGCATTCATACATGCCCTCTTCAAGTAGGTGTGATGCCTTGTGCTGCTGCCTGTATCTCAGGCATTGGTGACAGCTCACTCTGGGAAGGCTGGTTCTGCTGCCCCAGGAGAGGTGCCTCCAGCTGCTTGTGTCCCAGCTCTTCCAGTTTTGATGAACTGCCTCCTATTCCTGCCTGCTGGGGAGGAACAACATGACCGAGCTGGGTTACCTAACTGTGTCTACAGGAAGAGCAGCTCCCAGGGAAGGCAGTGCTTCCTGACGGGACCAGGACTTAGCTGAACCTGCTGAAGGGAGCCTGGTGCTCTCCACTCACTTTCTTTTCCTCTTGTATACTGGTCTGTGTGACCAGATGTAAAGTGAAATGTCCTTCCCTTATAAAACTAAGTTATTTTGGTGCTTTATACATTAAATAGCCCTTTATGCAGCAGAACACTGTTCCTATTTTCTTCATAAACACGGGAATGTAGTTTCTTCACCTTCAAGGTGTAACCTGCTAAATAGATCACTTGAGATGAACCCAGAGGGGCAAGACAATGCTTTAAAAGTAACATGTTGGTGATACCTGGGTGGAACATGAGCCCAACATTAACTGGCAGCAGACTAAGATGGGCTGACAGGTCTGGGAGACACTGAACTGTTCAGACACTGAAATTTCTTCTTACGTGCAGAAGCTGATCCTTCAGTAACTGGGAATACATTGGTAGGACAACTTCCTTGTCAAGGCAGTGACTGGACACGTGTTCTGGGGGAAGTATCAGCTAACTTGTGGTGTTGCCTTTCAGACGCAACCTCCTCTGCTCCCTGGTTGGAAGACATGAGCAGTGCTGGGTAGCAGCTCACACCATCAGTGTTTGCAACTGCGGTCTCTCAATGCCTAGAGGACATGCTGCCCCTCCAGTCTGTCTGCCTCTTCTTCACCTCTGAAAATATTTCTACCTAGGTCTATGGGCTGCTGCTTGGACACATTGTTTTCAGCTGGATCTGGCTGGATTGGGACAGTGAAATGTGTAGATTGCAACAGCACTGTTTCATGCTCAATTTAGCTATTCCTTTTTTCCTTGGCTTCCTGCCCTGCCTATGATATGTTTCTGTGTCTGAATTTGCAGTTTTTCCTGTCTTATCTACCCAGCCAAGTCCTGAGAAGCTTCCCATCTGCTGGGGAGCTTGGGCAGTACCTGAGCCTTTGCTGGGTATTTCTCTGCTCCACTGGAGGGAACATGGGAGGTTAATTCTGATGTTTGTATCCTTTGTAGAAGCAAACTGGTTTGAATTGTCTGGGTGGAAATAAGTGAGTGCACAATGTGGATACCTACAGATGCAGGCTGGGCCATCACCTGGCCCCTGCCACGTGTGTCATGGCAGTGGAGTTGATTGAATGGAACATTGTTTAATTTCAAGAAGTAGAGATGTGTAGAGGGAGGAATCTCTAGGCCTCTAGCTCCTTACTAGAGCTTTTTTTGGGTCAATAAATGTCACTGTTGAGACAGACATGACATTCACATACGGACACACACCAATGACTCCAAGCAAAGAAAGAACATCTTTATTACTACAAATTCTCTTTTATACTATTTCTTAGCATTCGCGTTACATGTTCATTGGCTCCTAACTTACTGCATTTCAATATTATTGCTCACCTATAATAAGCACACATTCTTAGAAAATAACAGACTCCCTCTTGCAGCTGCAGCTTCTCCTCTCATTTTTGCTTCTTGCTTCTGTTGACAGTAGAATTCTCATGGATACAAACTGATTGTGTCAAGGTCAAAGTCTGTGAGTTCATCAGGCTGATTGTCAGTTCCCACAAGTAAACACAACTATTTGTCCTTAATGTGCAGGACAAGAAAATGCATTGCTGGGAATGAGGAGTAATTTTGTTTTCTTTCAGAAGGAGAAGTACGAGGGAGTTGCAGAAGTGCCTTTCAGTAGGGTTTTGGCTTTGGTTTCCTGTGCAAACAACTCCTCCTCTGTGTCCAGTTCCCACAAAATGTACAGGGGGGCCGACTAAAGTTTGGCTCTGTTTTCTGGGTGTCCAGAGGTCACTTCTGAAGCTCTTTGTTCCAGTCTGAGGCAGGGAGGTTGCCTTCCCCTCCTATGCACTCGGCAAGGGTGTATCTGCTGTTCAGCACTCGTGGGATGGGAAAGGACCTTTGCAAAGTGGCTTCTTGTGTCTGAGAGTAGAAAAGGTCAACTGCAACAGAAAAAACTCACACACGGATAAAAGGAAAGGGGCACAACCTTCCTATCTGGTGCTACTGGGCAGTTCAGGAATGAGAATGGAGGATCCTCTGAGTGTGTAGATAAGCTGAGATCTAGATTTCACCAGGTAGCAAAGCTATTCAGTAGAGGCTAGACCACGTTATCACCTGTGGGATCTGCCAGAGATTAAATCTATTCTTGATAAGACATAAACCAGTGTGTTACTTAACATTTATCTTAGTTTGGCAAACACAGTGATGTGCTCTGAATTCATCATCAACCCCTTCTCCCTGGACAGAAACAGCTCTTTCACTGTATGCCATTTGTATTTCTGGGCATAACTAGTTCTGGCATTAACTGCAGCCAGTGATGTGCTCAATGAATGGACCCAGGTGGGAGGCATCAATGGCTTGTGCTTTACTTGCTTTCCAGATGAGTTTCTTTTGCTAGTCTTTGTCTTAAAACAACTGAAACTGGAGAGGAACTGTGAGAGGTTGGCCTTAATGTAGAAAGTTTACCTCAGAAAGAGTTGGGTGATAGCTATGTGTTATCTACAGAGATGTTGTCTTGTCTTCCTTTTCCTCTTGCAAACAGCAGTGTGAGCCAGACCTCCTCTGCTCTGGTAGCTGAGCTCTTCATTCCTAGGATTCCCTCAACCTGAGGGAAGGCATGAAGTTACGTTGGGGTGGGTTTAAGTTGGATATCAGGAAAAGGTTCTTGTCCCAGAGGGTGCTGGGGCACTGAACAGGCTCCCCAGGGAAGGGGTCACAGCTCCAAGATTCCCAGTACTCCAGGAGTGTTTGGACAATGCTCTCAGGGACAGGGTGGGATTACTGGACTGTCCTGGGCAGGGCCTGGAATTGGACTCAATGATCCTTGGGGGTCCCTTCCAACTAAGAATATTCTAACATTCTCACCACCAGAAAAGGGGCATTGTCCCCCTGTGTTGTGCCCCAGTACAGCATGCTCAGCCTGGCCCTGCGTAGGGCTGCACTGGTTGGGTCGGAAACCTCCCCAGCTTTGTTTTCCAGAACTCTTGGCTGTGCGTCTCCTGCTTATGAGGCTCTCCTGCCTTTCCATCTGGGTTACCTCCTTGTGCTCCTTGGCAGGTGCAGCTCTCACAGCCCTTCGTGTTGTGCACAGAATGGGCAGATATTTGGGGGTGCTGCTCCTTTAGGCTGGGATCCCTCTCTGATCTCAGCACTGCAGTGACCCCCATGCACACTTTGATCTGGGATGTAAGTGAGCTGCCTGCTTCGTTGTGGAGGCTCAGCAGCCTTCCTGTGATGAAGCCTCCCTGTCACACCAGCTGGAGGGCTTCGGACCTACTGATACATACCTTGGGGCAATTAGGTCTTTGTAGCGGAGCTCTGCTGCAGCCCATTCAAAGCCCTTAAATGGGCTCTGGGAGGCATTCTTGGCATCGCTGGATGCCTGCTGCATTCACATTCCCTTTTTGGGATAATCAGCTGTTCTGCAGCAGCGGGGACACTCCGTGGGCTCTTTTGTAACAGTTTTTCAGGGTGGAACACAGTTGTAGGAATGTGTTTTGATTACAGGGCGGGCACCTGTAAAGGAAAGTAACACTGACGCATGTGCCAGCGTGATTATTGCAGTTCAAGTCACAGAACTGAAATGTTTTGGGGAAGGAATTCTATTCTTTAATTTGACCTTGTGTTTGAGGTGAGGCTGTCACTAATGGTAGGTGACGTTAGCTGGGGCTTTATCTAGGCAAGCATAAGGATGAGACCCCTGGTCTCTCTGGGTTTGTCTCCGAGGGATGAATACCCCTTGTAGTGAAAATATTTCACTGGCATCACTTTCTGACTGTTCTGCATCCCAAGTTTGTGGCTGTTGCCTATTGTCACAACGTTTGTCACTACTGAGAATAGTTCATGGCTGTCCTCTGCAACTTTGCTTCCAGCAGCTGTAGGCAGTGATCAGATGGTCTCACTGCCTCTGAGCTGTTCCAGCCTGTGCCCCAAGCTCAGATCTGTGGTGCCAGATCTCTGTCTCTCCAGTTCTCCACATCCCTTTCAAGCTGCCCTTGCTGTTCCAAGTGCAGTCTGACACAAAGGGCACATTTAACTGTCCTCATTCTCTGGCTGTGCTCCTGGCAGACCCTGGCTGCCTTATTCACAACCTGGCTGCCAAACTTCTCTGCTGGGAAAGGCCATAGTTTAAACTGTTGCAGCTTGGTTGTTCAGTTAGGAAGTTGAGATGTTTGCTGCAGCTATGCAGTTGCATGCCTGGAGAGCTCCAGGGCATGCAGACAGGCAGTTCCTTCAGGCAGTGGTACTTTGTGCGACTACAAGTTGTGACTGTCTTGCCCTTCAGGACTGTCTTAGAAGCCTCACATTTCCTTTCCTGCCAAAATCAGAGCCAATTCTTACCAACAAAGAAACCCCAACAACATTTCCTTGTTAAACAACCCACAGGGTGTAAAGGGAGCAGACAGAAACACATGTGATTTCTTGTTATACCATGAGTGACTCAGGCGGATGTTGTGCCCATGACCTGATGCCAGTGCCGCAGAACATTTCTGGGGAAAGCCCCTGTGGAAGCTGGGCAGGGCAGTGCCAGCAGCAGCAGGAAGGAGTGGTCCCCCATGTGCCTGACCACCCTTTCTTCCCAGGTTGAAGGAGCACAAGAACCAAGGGTGGTTTTTAGTGCTGCAAAAGGGGTACAGGAACGAGCTGCCACAGTCTGGAGTATTTTCTGGCTGATGCTTTCTGATATGGGGACTCCCACAGCAGAGCAGTGCCCTTCCTGGCACTTTGCCTGCTGAATCTCCACCTCTCACGGAAGCCTTGGAACAAGCACTCACTGTGCTGCCTCCTGACCCTAGGATCTGGAGGGAAATGAGGAGCCCAGAAAACAGATCTGATGGGGGCGCTGGCCCCCCTTCCTGAGCTGGGACCACCTCTGTGCTCTGGGCTGACCAGGGAGTACCCCTGACCTGGAGCTGCTCCAGGGCTTGGCTACCCCACCTCTGGCCTGTGAGGCACCAGGTGCCAAAGGAGTGTGACAAGCCCCTGACCATGATGGAACTTCAACCACTGTGTCCCTTCCACTGCCTGCCCAAGGAAGGACCACAGGAACTGGTGTCAGGCTCCAGGGTGCAGCCAGGGCACGGCTAAGCATGTCACAAGCGCCAAGAGGAAAGTGAGTCACTCACCTGGGAGCCAGCACTACGCCCTCTTTCCTGCCAGAGCCTCTTCCCGGGCAGGACCACACTGATGGCTCGGCTCTGCCAGTGTCTCCACTTGCAGCAGGGACCCGGCGGGCTGGGGTCTGTGACTGAGCTGGAGCAGGTGCTCTGTGACCCCAAGGTAAGATGCTCCTTTCCCTTCTTCTTGCTCTCCCAGGCCTTCCTCCCTAAGCTCCACAAGCTCCTTCTGTGTATGAGTACCTCAGGACATGGGCTGGCTCCACATCCCCCATGAATTTCTGAGCCATGGCATCTCAGACAGTGCCAAGGGCTGCAGATACATGTTCATCGTCTCAATCTGGGTGTGGGAAGACACTCCTTGTTCCCCAGGCCCAGCAAGCAGGGATCAGGTGATGAGGTGCATCGCAGCAGCAGGACTCAGGCAGGTACTGCTGGTGCCTTTGGCGCTGCAGGCCATTCCACCTCTGAGTGACAACAACCCTGGCTTTGCTTGAATGCTGTGAAGCAAGGTGAGGAGCTCTGCCTGGACCTTCCTCCTGCAAGGAAGGGGAGGCAATGCTTGGAGCCTCTCAAGGAGGCCAGGACCCTCATCCCATTCATACATGGCCCCTGCCCAGGCTGGGCAGGGGGATGGGGCAGAGGGCTGGCAGCTGTGGCAGGAGGTGTCCCTGCAGCTGGGAGCAGCAGGAGCAGTGTCCCAGCTGTGGCAGCTCAGGTAGGACATGGCTTTGGCCTCCAGCAGAGCTGTGACAGCTTGGGGCTGTAGCACATAAATCCTGACACAGGGGCCCAGGAACTCACCCCTCTGTCCAGTCCAGCTGGAGGATGCCCTGCTCCCTGCCTCATCCACTGCTGGTGAGGCTGTCCATTTACCAGCAGTGACATTCTCTGCCAGTCTGAGCAATCCCAATGGGATAGCCAGCAGCAGAAGCCATGTCCTATCTTGACAGCTCTCAGAAGGTACCCAGGGAGTGCCACAGCCCCAGGAGTGGCTTCTGGCTGATGGGTTGGTGTGTTTTCCTGCTGAGCAAGCTCAGCTCCAGGGCACATTCCTGCAGGGTTGGTAACAAGGTGGGGACACGCTGTGCTCAGCTCTGAAGTGCTCATGATGGGGGAAGCTGAGTTTATTCAGTATTTCTTTCCTGCAACATGCAAAAGAAAATTTTGCAGAGTGTTACATGAGTAGTGTGAACTCACAGACAATAACTCTCAGCACCAGCTCAGCATGTGCTGCGGGCTTCAAAAGGACTTCATGCTTTTTCAAAGACCCATCCTGGCACTCAAGAACATGTCCTGGGGACTGGAACCAGCAGGGATCAAGCTCACCTGTGTACCATCACCTGTGAGCCATCACAAGCTCCATGCTGGTATTTCATCTTGTCCTTTTTTGCTGCTTGTGTCACTGACAGGGCAGTCATAGACCCATCGGCTGAGATTCTCCTCCTCAATTTGCACTCCTTGGAGAGCTCTTCTCTGATAACACAGTGTAGTTGTCTTGGGAAGAGATCTCTGGATATTTGCTTATAAAACCAAGAGTTTCTGATCCCTCCAAAATTTACATATGGTTATCCAAAGCAAGTATGTTGCTAACAGCCTCCGTCTAAGAAGGAAACAATCCCAAGGACACATGGTAGAGGCAGGTGGTACTTACAGGAGACACTGGGCATCTGCCATGGCAGCATGGGTGCTGCTGGGTGACAAACCCATGGGGAACAGCCACTGCCTAACAGTCAGCCTGTGTGGGGTTATCCCCAGACAGGGGCATTTGGAACAGCTGCTCTGAGACCCAGCAAGTACAACAGCCTGAAGGACTATCAGTGCTCCTTAACAGAATCTATGGGAATCAGAGTAAAATAAGTTTATTTTTTAGTAGGTTGCAAGTTGGGTTGATGAAAGTAAAGGCATATTCAAGATTGTTTTTTTTTCTCAACTCAGCCTCGCATGGCCATCAGAGCTGTCAGCTGATGTCTGTATCCCCTGGGCAGGAAGAGCAGGAAATAGCATCAAGCACAGGGCAGTCAGACTGCCAGGCGTGCTGAATGAGTCCAGCCTCCACTGACAAAATCCATCTTAATACTGGATTCAAAGTTACACCCTCAGAAATGGGAAGCAGTGCCAGGAGAGCAGGGAAAGAGAGTCCCCAGTGGGAAGGGAGTGAAAGGGAGGAGCTGGCTGTGGGCACACTACAGGGGCAATGGGACCTGCTGATGCAGAATGGCCATACAGCAGGGCTGAACAGAGGAAGGATGAAGACTTCTGAAGGTTCCTCCCCAGCCCAAAACCCTCTAGGCTTTCATTTCCTCTAAGGGCTGGGTTGTGGCAGGACAGTGAGCCAAGATTTGTCAAGTATTGCTACATCCCCTGCAAGCACTCCCCTTGCCCCTGACATCACTGGCTTCTCTCCCCAGGGACATGGGCTGGCTGCCAGCCAACCTCTGTAGCACGGTCTTGTTTGGCTTTAAGTTGAAACCTCCAGAAGCAACATAAAGGGCTCAGCTGGGGCTCTGTCTCATCCACGAAGGGTCAGGTTCCTTCATCCTTACAGTGGCTGATGGGAAGGGGAAAGGAGGGAGGATGGCTGGTGGCAGAGGAAGGAGGCTGCAGCCTCCACCCCAGCACAGCTCTGGAGCATCACTGCAGGAGCCTCAGCTCACTCTGACGTGGCCTGACAGAGACAGAGCCTGGCTGTCCCTTGCTCCACAAGCCAACCTCCTGTGCAGCCCACCCTGCTGAGGTTCCCATTCCATGTGGTGCTGTTGCTGTGGGGCTCCCTCACGTTGCAAGGGCTCCACTCCGTTCAGGGCGCTTCCAAATACTTTGGCCATCCTGTCCTGTTGTCATGGGGGAGTGGAGTGACCCCACAGCAGCTCAGACATGTCCAGCTGTGGTGCCAGTTGTGGTGTCCGTGGACTTCTGGTTGTCTTGGAGCTCTCCCTGAGCAGGGATCAGAGCAGCAGGACATGGTTTGTCCTGCAGTTTGCAAAGCACTTGCACATGTGCAGCTTGGATGGAGCTCACCTGGGGCTCCTGGAGGGTGCCTGGCACCTGGATGCACACCTGCAGAGCAGTGTGCTGAAGTGCATATCAGGTGTTTCCCTCTGTAGTGGCCCCGGGAAAGGCTACCTGCTGGCTCTGCAGAAGAGCCAGGGAAGAGCTGACCCAGGCAAAGAAGTGCAAACTGGTGCCAGCGCTTTGGCTGCCCCTGGCTGGAGACATGCAGGCACTGGCATGGACAGTGGGTGGGTTCTGGCATGGTGCCAGCTGCCCCCGTGCTGTGCAGCCCAGAGTCTTCAGGTGCCTGAGGTCAGGTGAGCCAAAAGCCAGCGTAGAGCAGCAGTGCTGCTGTCCACCTTGGCCCCTCTGTCAGTGCCCCATCTCCCCCGCTGATGAGGAGATTGCCATATCCCAGCTCAGAGCCAGAGCTCACCAGCTCAACATTAAAAGTGTGACATAAAAATGCCCCAAGGTCTGTGCCAGCTCCTTGCACTTGGAGAAGTTTGGCTGGTGTCCTCAGTGGTGAGGCCCAGGGCACACAACCCTCGGGCTGTCCCTGTGGCTCCCAGGACATGAAGCCATGCCATGGGCGTCTCTGGTGCCCCCATAGCACAGACATGGCCAGGACCTTCTGTGGAATGTTTCCCATAGGTGGCATTTTCTGAGAAGAGCCAGGGGAGATTTTCCCAGCCTTCCCAGAGGAGCTCCTTCTTCTTCTGCTTCTTGACCCCATGTCATTCCTCAGCAGCATTGTGGCAGCTTTGTCCTGATGATGGCAGCTTTGTCCTGATGATGGACTCTGTGGCTCTGTTCCAGTATGTTTCACAGTGACCCCAAGCACTAGATTCAGGGCTCTGTTTCCTGTAGGTGTGTCAGGTGTGAGGTTTTTGCTCTGAGCTCACATCTGTGCTACATGCAGGTGTAGGAGCAGTGGAGGGCATGGAGGGCAGGTAAACCATTGTCATGGGAGCTACAGCCTGGGACTCATGGCTTGGCTGGGAAATGTGTGCAGCTTTGCTTGTCACTGGTGTCTCCCTGAGCACCCCACCAACAGCATCGTCATGCTGAGTGAGTTTCAGGCTGCCACAGGTAATGGTGGCCATATGGGACAGGTGAGGCTCTGCCCTGCTGTGGTGTATCAACGTTTGCTGAAGATCCCTGAGATAAAAGGAGCCTTGGGATGGTTGAATCCCTGGGTCTGATTAGCTCCAACACAAGTGTGAAGGAGACTGCTAGGGAATGAGTCTGTTCACATATGAGTTTCCTGTCTCTTCCTTTCCTGGAAGTTAAGTGGAAGCTCTTTTGCCATTCATCTGTTTGGGAAGAAGATGCTCAAAAGTTGTCTAATCCCAAATCTAACTGGGGACACAGAGTGGATTCCTATTCTGCCTTTAGAGGAAATTCCCAACTTTGCCCTCTTTCAGGATCATCAGAAGCAGAGATACTCTGAGGAAAAAGCCTTAAGGACTTTCCAGACCTTTGCGGTGGCTAATTGTCTTTCCTCTACAGCTTATTTTATTTCTCATTTCCTTTAGCTGATGTCACACATTTCCTCTTCTCTAGTGACTCTGCAGTCATGCTACAGTTGTTTCTCCCATTCTGGTGCCCTGCTCTTAAGAGCTGCCAGTGCGGAGACTGTCCAGCCCCAGGGCAGGGAAAATAACATCAGGGAGACAGCCAAGCATCCTCAGTGAAACCCCCACTGCTACTAAGGCTAAAGATGGACATGGTATGCTGAATTTTTTCAACTCCGGTAAGCAGAAAATATACTTTATTAGTACTATTCCTCTTGGAATATACACTTGCTGATGGCAGAGCTTGCTTGCATCTATAAGCCAGTAAATCCTGACTGGAAGGGCATGGTCCATGGGAGAGTCTATAGACTGGAAGCAGGATCAGCAGGTGCCCTGGCCATGCTCTGCTGTTCAGCTGGTTACTTCCACCTTCAGCCCTGCATCCAGTGGAGCTGATGGTACAAACCAACGGGGATTACTGGCTGGGGCACTGTGGACTAGGCAGTGGCTTGGGCTGGAGGTCTCAGGGGGTTTGGCCATGCTTTACAGGCTGCTGCAGCAGAGAACAGGATCCACAACCAGCCATACCTTGCTCGTGGTGCCTGCTTGCCCTTCTGTGGGCACAGGCAGTATGAACAGGCTTCAGAGAAAGGGGAACTGCATCAACAGGACAGGCTGAGTAAGAGCCCCCACACAGCACTCCAGAGCTCGGGGCTCAGAGCATTCACAAGTATACAGAGACATGAACTGGGGTTCCTCAGGCTGAAGAGGGAATTGGGCATTGGGTAAATTCAGAGGGGAATGGTGCTATGTTCCCTTCTAGCCGTGTTTAGTAGAACATCTCACTTGGCTCATGAGAAGGGAAGAATACCACTCTTGTGATTCCCTGTGGGACCCTGGCATTGGCACAACACAGCCTCCTAACGCAAATATAGGTGAGCTTTACCAGGTGCTGCTGGTAAAGCAGCAGGGGCCAGGACATGGCACTGCCATCTCCCACAGACCACCTTTGCCAGAGATTTCAGCAGATTGGAAGCAGACGCAGATCATGTTTGCACACTCACCTCTCCATTTCAGAGCACATCCCTGTGGCTCAAGCTCACCTTTTGTGCAGGACTCTGCCGTGGAGGGGACATGCATGTTCACTCTCCCTTCCATCCCATCTGCTAAATCTGGCAGCTGGTGTGTAGCCTGGAGACCAGTAAACTTCACCAGAGCTCCTGTGCAATGTTTGGAGGCCACCATGACATTGTGAAGTACCAGAAATGCAGGTGTGGGTGAACAGTGCCCTGGGGCACTGTCTGAAGGGACTTCGTGAACAACAGCTGTGCCCATGTATTGGATGTGGGCACTTCTCTCCTCCTCATGAATCCTGCTGGAGAGATACATTACCTGGGTTTTTTCCCCCCACTCTTGGCATACTCAGGTCTGGTACCACAGTAATACAGCACCTTTCGTTGCAAAGATTCCAGCCCTAAGCACCAGAACTATTTGCTGGTGTTGCAAAAGTCACAGCAGTGTGAGTTTATGATGCAGGTTTGGGGAAAAAAAAATAGGAGTTCTCTAACAATTAGGTTATTAGGACTTCTTGGGTTTTTATTCCTTATTCTAACGTCAGACTAGTGTATCAAACATAACACTCCTCACTAGTTTGTCTTGCCTCTGCACAGTCTCACCCCTTCCCTGAATGTCCATATTTGTGTGGTGCCCTCCCAAGCTGAGATGCAAATCCTGCCACCAGGCACATCTCCTCAGTAGAGCTGGGCCTTCAGAGGGTGGCAGAGCTGGGCTGAGACACAAACAGTGATGCAAGGCTACATTGTGACAATTACCACTTCTCATCCATCATAGATGAGGGGGTGGAATCTGATCCCTGAGATGACCAGGACTTGCCTTGTGTTCTGCATGAATCAAAGGAGAACAGGGGACAGAGAGCAGGCCCTGCCTCTCTGGATCCCCTCTATACGGCAGCAGTGAGTGACACAGGGATGTGCCAAACTCTGGGACCAGACCCTGATGTGTCACATCCTAGACCATCCTCCTGGCTACCACCACCTGAATAATCTACTGCCCTTTGGAGACCAGGGGGTTCTCAGCAGGGTGGCAGAGATCAAGGTGGATGACTTGAAATACATGTATCACCTCCCAGTGACACATGTACATGGGCCAACTCCCAGTACTGCCGGGAGCTGGCAGTACTGCATGCCCATTCCACACAGACCTGGCTGGAAGATTGAGCTTAAGGATACTTGGAACCCAGCACTGCCCAGCATGCAGCTGCCTGGGAAGGTCCAAGTCTGTAGTTGTCATCTCCTCAGGGGACCTGCGAGAGGTGAGGAAGGACAGGACCCTCAGGAAGATGACTGCTGCCTTCCTCTCCTAATGACTGAAAAGCAGTACCAAGGCTTGCTTGGAGAAAGGGAGAGTGAGCTTCATCTCCAGCTGACTTCCCCATTTGCAGAGGAAAATTGCAAATGTGCAAATGTTTAAATGAGGGAGAACAGCACAAGAGTTGGGAGCAGTTTGGGTTCCTGTCCTGTGACGGGTAAAAGCAGATTAAAATATACAAGGGATTAAAAGGGACTCACACAAAACTGAGACAGGGACATGTACAATATTGAAGATGCAGAAATTTGATATAGAGTCATAGAACCACAGACTGGTTTGGGTTCATCTCATTCTACCCCCTGCCATGGGCAGGGACACTTTCCACTAGACCAGGTTGCTCCAAGCTTCATCCAACCTTTCCTTGGACCCTTCCAGGGATGGACTGATTATATTTTCAAACTGTAGGCAAGAGTTGAAGAAATCCCCACTGAGATGGAGACTGGTAATACCAAAGCCTGAAAGTATCTCTGTAGGGACAGGTTTGCCCACAGCCTGACATGGAAGTGCAGAATTTCTGCTGCTGCCTCTTGCATCTGATGAAGAAATGGGACGGGGAGAAGCGAGTCAGGTTGGTTTGATGACTTGAGCTCAAAATTATGACAGGCAACAGCCAAGACTTTAAGAGAGATACTCCAAGGCGAGAATTAACAATGTACCACAAATTATCTTTTACATCATTCACTAAGTACAACAACTGAGAGGTCTGGTGGCTTGTGAAGGGGATGTTGGGAGTCTGCAGGACCCGAAGCTGAGGAAATAAACACAGTCTCTACAAGTGTAAGCAGGAAAATGTCCAAAACCAACAAGTAGATAGTGACTGGAAACGACCCTATGCCCAGTAAATCTACTGAGGATACAGAACTGGGAGGAATGGTGATACAGTAGCCCTGGGCTGCCATTTGTCCAGACCTGGGCAGGCTGGAGAGGAACCTAATGAAGTTCAGCAATGGCAATTGTAGGGTCCTATGCCTGTGGAGGAATAACCTCATGTACCAGTACCTGCTGGAGGCTGACCTACTGGACAGCAGCTCTGCAAGAAAGATCTGGGGGTCCTGGCGGACTCCCATGAGGCAGCAGCATGTCCTCTAGGTCACCAAGAAGGCCAGTGGCATCCTGGGGGGCATGAGGAAGACTGTAGCCAGCAGGACAAGGAAGGTGATCCTGCCCCTCTATTCAGCCCAGGTAAGGCTGGAGTGCTGTGTCCACTTCTGGGCTCCTCAGTCTAGAACTGAACTCCTCAAAAAAGACATGGAACTCCTGAAGTGGGTCCAGTGGAGGCTGCAGAGATGATGAAGGGTCTGGAACATCTCTCTGATGAGGAAAGGCTGAGAGAGTTGGGGATGTTCAGCCTTGAGAAGAGACGGCTGAGAGGGGACATCATCCCTCTCTGTCAGTGTCTGTCAGGAGGGGTCAGGAGGACAGACTTTTCAATGGTGCTCAGTGGTAGGACATGGACACCAGGCACAAACTGAAACACAGGAAGTTCCATCTGAATATGAGAAAACCTTCTTAGTTGTGAAGGTGACAGAGCCCTGGAACAGGCTGCCAAGAGAGGCTGTGGAGTTGCCTTCCCTGGAGTTATTCAAACCCCATCTGGATGCCATCCTGCACAACCTGCTCAGGAGGAATCTGCTTTAGCAGGGGCTGGGCCAGGTGATTTCCCAACGTCTTTTCCAACCTCAACTCTTCTGGGATTCTGTGAGACATTTTTACCACATATTGTTTCATGTCTGGAATTATTTAAAATAAATATGAACAAGTTAAAAAGTATCAGGAACCATGGTGAGAGGTGGGGAATGGGGGGAGGTGGCAGGGGAAGAAAGAAGAATCAGATGCAGGGAGAGGATCAGTCACAGAAAACATTCCTTCTTATAGTAAAAGAGTAAGAAGCTTGAGACAGGGCAGAGTAACAGAGTATTTTTATCTAAGAACTCTCATACGGAAAAGTATTTTAAGATTAGAGATGAGTGATCTGAGATCTCACTACAGCAAACAACGCTGGATGAACAGAGGTTTGTGTGGTGTGGAACTGGGATCAAAGAGACAACCAAGCAGACAGGGC
The DNA here is from genome assembly GCA_024500445.1 of Entomyzon cyanotis. Taxonomy (NCBI): domain Eukaryota; kingdom Metazoa; phylum Chordata; class Aves; order Passeriformes; family Meliphagidae; genus Entomyzon; species Entomyzon cyanotis. The sequence goes on along the minus strand of JAKEPQ010000433.1, from coordinate 6,552,384 downwards.
AAGTGTCTGGCTGGAAACAAGGCAGAACCTTGGTTCTTTGGTCATAGCTAGCTGAAAATGAAAGGTGGGGCTTGGCTTAGCAATGGTGCCAAACCAATCAGCTTGATTTATGCTTTCTATTTTTAGGTAAGAAAAGGTACAGCAGGAAATTCGTGCTTCAGATGTGCCCACTGAACACCATGATGTCTGGAAAGGGCAAAGATGGCGGGGAAGGCAGTGCTGATTCCTACATTTCTTGCCACATAGACTCTGAGTTTCGCTACAACCTCTTCACTGTTTTCTACAGCATTATTTTCATTTTGGGCTTTGTTGCCAACTGCTATGTTCTCTGGATTTTCAGCCATATTTACCCCACCAAGAAACTCAATGAAATCAAGATATTCATGGTGAACCTGACAGTAGCTGACCTGCTCTTCTTAGTTACGATGCCAATGTGGATTGTTTACTACCACCACCATGGAGACTGGATCATGCCTGAGTTCCTCTGTAATATGGCTGGCTGTTTATTTTTTGTTAATACCTACTCTTCTGTTGCCTTTCTGATGGTCATCACATACAACCGCTACCAAGCTGTAACTAATCCTATTAAAGCTGCTCAGCTGACCACCCAGAGAAGAGGTATCTACCTATCAGCAGCTATCTGGATCATAATAGTGGGCAGCTCTTTGTATTATCTTTTCGACAGTAATACTAATCAGGAGGAGATCAACTCCAAGAATTTCACACGATGCTTTGAGCGCTATGACACCTCGAGTGGTGTTTCAGCTGTTCTCGCCATTCATATCATCATCTGCATCCTCTTCTATATAATTTTTCTTTTAATACTAGGCTGGAACATTGTCATTATCAGGACCCTGTTCTCCAAGTCAGTGCACCCACGGAAGAGTGCTCACGTCAAGCAAAGGGCCCTCTGGATGGTGTGCACAGTACTGGCTGTGTTCATCATAAGTTTTGTGCCCCATCATATCGTGCACCTGCCCTGGACCCTGACTGTTCTGGAGCAGTGGAAGAAGGAAAACTGTCAGCTGCGCCAACAGCTCAATGATGCTCACCAGGTAACTTTGTGCCTCTTGAGTATGAACTGTGTATTGGACCCAATCATCTACTGCTTCCTCACCAAGAAGTTCCAGAAGCATCTTTCAGAAAACCTGAAAAGCATGAAAGGGAGTCGCAAGTGCTCCAGGCAAACAACAGACACGGTGATTGAAGGCACCATTCACCAAGAGGATGCCATTAGGATCGGTTAGGGCCACTCAGCCTGTTCTGATTGCAGATGGAGAGGCATGGATTATTCACTCATCTTTTCTCAAGAAGAGGCACCAAGGGACACAACGGAAGACCAGGATTCAACATTTTCTTTTTCTCATTAGACAGAATGGATGCACATTTCTTCTATCACATGCAACTGGCAGAACTGGAACCTGCAGTGATCTGGCAGCAAACACCTTCTGTCTGTGCTGCTGTTCTTATGGGCACTGAGAACAGCTCAGATGATCTTCTTTAAAGAAGTGTGAAGGAAAGAAGTGTGTCACTGAGCCTCTGCAGTGAGCAGCTAGAAGCTGAGTGCACCAAAATTACCCTCTGTGTCAGTCCAGATAGCACCATCCCTGCTCCTCTATCTGCCCAGCCCTTGCAGTGGATCCAGTATGAGAGCTGTAAGGGACTTCTGGAAGAACAGATTGAGCTGTGAGCGTCATCAGGTTCTAAGCAGCTTACATGGTCCTGTGAAGAGAGTCTGAGCTGAAGAAGCTCTTGAGTGGCTGTAAGGGATGTAGTCCATGGAGTTCCTCAACTGCTGTCAAAGGAGACCTGCACCTCTGATTCTTTTATCCCTTCTTACTGACTCTCATGGTCTGCTGGGATCCAAACTTGAGAGATGTCTGGGAGTAGTTATTATGAATCTGCACTTCCAGATTTTGAGTCAGTAAAGTAGGGAAGGATTGGAAGAGATATTAGCAGTGCCTCAGCACCCTCCCCACCTCCCTCCACCAGATCACGGTTATGGCCAAAGGGCACTATGGTCTGCCCTGGCGTCCTGTGTGAGAGCAGAACTGGCCAGTCAGTCGCCTTGTGCACTCAGTTTAGTAATTTCTGACTGCATGTGTCTGTGGACACCTAGTCTTGCTCAGGAGGCTCCAGATAACAGAAAGCTACTGTCAGCATGGGCATTATGATAAGAAAAACAAGCTTAAAATGCTTCTGTATCTTTGTAGTTATTTATTTGAATTAGGGTTATAGCCACTACATTATTCATTCCTCCAGCCTTTCCAATTCTGCTGCAAAGAAACGAAGCTGATTAGCTCTTGATCTCCTACAGCAAGTGAAATGTTAGGTCAGGACACTTGACAAATAATTAACACACTCCAACAGCAACGGAGGCCCCTCACCCAGGGCCGGATGCAGTCCACTGGGGCCCAGGGCAAAGTGGTTTTTCTCTGAGTGCTCAGTTCTGTTACCAGTCATGAGACATTTGGGGTTCCTTTTCTGACCCAAATTGCTCAATCTAGCACAGGAAATTGGGCAAGGAAATGAACTCACTTGTTTTCACAACAGATTTTGGTTCCCTAAATGACCCAGTCTGTTGATGACAGGAAAGAGTGTATCTGACCTTTGACACCAATTATTCATGTGCAGGATAGCAGCCTTCCCACACCCAACCGAGAAAGGGAGAGGTAAGCTCAACCCTTTCCAAAGAGAAGATCAGTATTTGTATTGCTTTGCCTGTATCCAGTGGAGATCCTTCAGAGGTGTTCTCTGGAGCTCCTTAGGCAGCTTTTGTCCTTATTTGTGCCAATATGGAAAAGAACTAAAAAGAACTAAAGCTGCTCCTTAGGCAGCTTTTGTCCTTATTTGTGCCAATATGGAAAAGAACTAAGATGTTTATTTTTCTAAGGCCATTGCCAGGGCCAGCCTTGCACTCCAGGCCCAGTGCCAGACAGAAGAGTCTGATCACAAGAATAATGCATCTTCCTCCTAGTCCTGGGCTCTGCTCCAGTAATGGCCACCCACAACAAACACTTACCAGTACCTCATGCTCCCCAGACATGTTCAAAGATGTGCCCTGAATCTGCAGAGCCACAGCACACATGAAGGGAACAATTTCTGTAATTTAAAACCTGGCTTGCTGGAGGAATCTGCCTCTGCTTCCGCACCGTTGTGTGGGCACATTCCAGATGAGGAGCTCTCACAAGCTGGCACACTGGGGGACCTGCTTTCCCCATGGACCCTTGGTCCCCATGCGATAGCAGAGCTCTCATTTCACAGACCCTAAAGCACTGAACAGATGGAGTTTGGCAACACCTGGATGAAATGGAAAGGAATTTTACCTGGAGAGCTGGTAAATGCATGGCCATCTACTGATTCCTGAAAAGCTTGCAAGAGTTTACAGTCTAGCTCTTTACCATGGATACAGAACATGCGTTATTCCATGGCAAGCACCGTGGGCTCAGGGAACAAACATAAACTTGCATCTGAGGAAAAGCAGAGGGAAAAGCCCCGAGGCCACTTCAGGAGATGTTGCAGTAATTAGGCACTAACAATGCTTTTCTAAAAACCAGGCTGAGCTGCTACTTCTGTTCCTGGAATTACTTTCTTGTTTTTACCGAAACGTTGCATTACTCTGCTTTACTTCGCAATGAAATGGATCCTCAAAACTTCTTTTAAATAAAGCATGTTCCCCAAGTGTCTTGCCCTTTAATTTCTTCCACCTTCTTGTCTTTCTGTATTTATACCTGAGGGAAAAGCCTTGGTACCATATCGACACAGCTTCAATGTGTCTTTTTTTTTTTTTTAACCATCATTATGAACTCTTGTGAGAGGTGAAATTAAAGGCTCAGCAAGTTTGTACCGGCTAAAAGAGAAGGGAAAAGAAATTTCAGATAGGAAACAACATCTGAAAAATCTGCCAGAGCTCTCCAAAGCCCAACCAGACAAAACCCCCTGAACTCTCTGACCTGCATATGGGAAATTTATACACACCCATTTTGCGGCTGTGATGTGACAAACCATTTTAATGTACTGGATTTGCAGGGCCAGACTGTGGTAGTGGGGGAGGCAGGGGGTGGGGAGGGCTGCAGGGGTGGTTTTAGCCGGAAGCTGACAGAAGTTTTCCCTGTGTCCAATGAATCCAAAGCCATTCGGCTTCAGGGCAGACCCGAGCCCATCAGTGACGGTGGCAGCACCTATGGGATAACATAAATTATGAAGGAAAAACAGTTAATGCACAGAAGCAATTCACAGCCAAAGAAAAGAGGAGTGAGAAACAGCCCTGCAGAGCTCAGTGGAGAAGGAGGGCAGGAGCTGCTCCAGGTACCGGGGCTGAGATTCCCCTGCAGCCCGTGGGGCAGCCCATGGTGAGGCAGCTGCGCCCCTGCAGCCCTCGGAGGGCACGGGGGTGCAGAGATGCACCTGCAGACCCTGCAGGAGCCCACGCCGGAGCACGGAGACGCCCATGCTGGCGCAGGGTCATGGCAGGACCTGTGGACCCGTGGAGACAGACGCCCACGCTGGAGCAGGTTTGCTGGCAAGACCCGTGACCACATGGGGGACCCGCAGTGGAGCTGCCTGTTCCTGGAAGACTGACCCCGTGGGAGAGACTCCACGCTGGCGCAGAGGAAATTCTGATGAGTCCATCCCTTGTGAGGAGGGAGAGGCAGGGACAGGGTGTGACCCCGCACTCTCCATCCCCCTCCACTGCTGGGGGGAGGAGGGAGAGAATCGGGAATACAATTGAGCCCGACAAGCAGAGAGGGGTGGAGGATTAAGATGTAGATTTATTTCTCATTACCCTACTCTGACTTCTCTTGCAATAAATGAAGCGGATTGCCCCAGCCGGGTCATGTTTGCCGTACCGGTGCCGGGTGAGAGATGTCTCCTGCCCTGCTAACGCCCCACCAGCCTTTCGTTCTGTTTTCTCTCCCCTGCCCAGCTCAGAAGTGCGGTGAAGGAGTGGCTTTGATGGCACCCAGCCGGCCTGGGCCGCTCCATTTAAATACCCGTTGGGACGGTGAGCAGAAGGGTGGCCCCGGGAAAGCAACACCGCCCAGACCCGCAGCACGGCCGCAGATGCGCCACCCAGCTCCCTTAAGGCACCCGCCGGGCCCTGCCCGGCCCCCCTCAGGCCCGCGCCGCCACCCCGCCCCGGGCCGGGCGGGGCACGGCACTGACGCCACTGCCGGCGCCGCGCGCTCTGTTCCGGCGGCGGGCGGGGAGCGCGGGCGCCGCTGCCATGTCCGCTGCGGGCCCCGGGCACGGCTCCGGAGCCGCCTCTCGGTAAGAGCCTGCTCGGGCCCAGGTCACGGAGCCCCCCCTGCAGCCTCCGGCGGTGCTCCCCGGCTCGGGCTGGGACCGGCAAGCCGGGGCTCCTCGGCCGCGGGGCCGACGCGCGTGCTCCTGCCCCTGACCCCGCAGGAGCGCGGGCCCGAGGGGCCGGGGCAGGGCCGGTGGTGCGGGGCTGGATCCCGTCTCGCCGCCCCCGAGCTCGGCGCGGTGTGCCCGGCTGTCCCGACGTCTTCGTCGCAGCTGGTGCGCGGAAGACCTGGGAGAAAGGCAGTAGGGGCAGGGAGGCATTCTCCGGCTCCCTGGGCTCGCTCAGGCAGTGAGGAACGGCTTGAGGGAACATAGCTGTAGCAATTCTGATAGAGCATCGAATAAAGAGTCATGGTGGAGTTTGCTTTCAGTAGGGAGCTAGCTCTACTTCTATGATACACTTAATCAGTATTGTAGTAGCCTCCAACTGGTAATTAATAGTCAGCATACTGATCAAGATAACGATAATCATAAAAGTCTTACCAGCTACTTGTTACCTGCTGCTTTCTTTCAGTTTTGTCTGTTATAGATTATCTTAAACTTCGAAAGCTGAATAAGTGAATAATTATTATTATGAATAATAATAATATGTTTAGTTGAGAATCACAATTCATGTGCCTTAAGTCAGTGGATTCATAATAAGTGACTTTTAAAGATGCATGCACGTAGTGGCTTTCTCAGCTTGTGGACTTACAGACTTGTTGGGCTGAACCTGTTTTGTTTGGCGGATTTTCCTTGTCACCTCATGCTGACGTCCTTCTTACTTGTGCAGTTCTGTTATCCAGCTTTTGCCACACAAGGAGTGATCCACAGGTAAGTTCCGTTGCTGAGCTTGAAGTCCTGCAGTTTCCAAGCTGCTGCAATTCCTGCAGTGTTTGCCTGCAGCTTTCATTTCCCCCCTCAGCTCTTCCTGCAGCCTCAGAAGCAGTTATGGCACATGGGGAGCTGTGTATTGTTGGGTTGTGCATCATATTTGATAGAAAAATTCTTGCTTTTCAAATAACTTGGTTGAAAAACTGTCATGGATGTATGTAGTACCTGTAGGAATTCTCAAGTTATTGGTCACTTTGGAAGGATTTGTAACTTCTCAAAACTCTGCCCTGGAAATATCCAGATGTTGAATGAGTTTTAAGTTGAATATGTCAGAGTGCACTATAAATCCGTTTCCATGTGTTGTATGAAAGGGTTGGAGCCCTGCTACAGCAGATTAATGTACTATTTCCTAACTTCTGTGTACCAAAAGGTGGTTATAGATGGCTAAACATAAAACTAGATAAAATATACTGAAATACTTTATTGACCTAGAAGTCAGACAAGTAGTGTGTTCTTGTGTGCAAGCCACACGATACATAAAGTACTTAAGGCATAAAGCAGATAATGTATCACTGGGACATGAGTAGCTCCATGTCTGTACTCTCAGCAGAAGTAGGGTTATTTTTTTTTTCCCTCTTGACAACTCTCTGCTCTTTTTCCCTGAAATCTGCTCATAGAAAAGGGATTTTTGATAAAACTTCTACAGGGTCTGCAAAACTGTGATTGGAAAAAGAGCTGCCAGGATGAAGATGTGTGGAAACTTCTGAGACTGAAATGGAATTGTGTTGAGACTTAACAACTAGTATTTTATATATGGTCTTGCACCAAGCAGTGTCTACAGGCCACCCATCTCCAGGCAACATCCTCTTACTAGAACTTGGGAGTGTTTTTGTCCCCTGTACCATGACCAGTGGCACTCACTGGTTGGCTATATGCTGAGGAAGGTATTTTTCAGCTTTTTCTTGCTTTGTCTTAGCCTTAATTTATTTTCTTTATCTCATCCTAATTTGTCTCGAATTTTTTTCCTTTACTTGATTAAAGGGCAGCAAACCAGCATTTCTTCAGCAGTATTCTCTGGTGGCCCCTCTCTAGCAGTGATTCTGGGATAATCTGTGCAGATGCCGTGACTAGAGGTAGTCCAGTACCTGAGGGAGTAACTTCAAATCCTTTCTTTCTTCTTTCACCTGCCTCCAGAGTCTCAGGGAAGGTGATGTTGCAAGGGCTTGGATCTCCTCCTGGTGCCTTACCCAACGTGGTGTTTAGGAGAGTGCTGTTACACAGCAGGGTGTAGCATCCTCTTCAGGGTATGGTGTTATTATGATTCACACCAGTCACTGCCCTGTCTTTTCCAGGTTGTCACCCATCAGCCCTGTAACTGAACAAGCTAACTGGAAAATGAACCTTGTATTTAGAAAAATAATATAATATTGTGATGGAGCTGATTTGGGATTCTTTCCATCTCTTTGGTAGATTTTTATTTGGGGTTAAGGGTATATCTAGCCTAATTTCAGAGGTGATGGAACAGTTCAGTTCTGCAGTTAAGACTTGACCAGAGTGCTGTTCTTGCATCCCAGGAGCTGCCTGCTGTGTCTTGAAGTGTTTGTGTTTGAATACTGACAGTGCTGCTTCTCTGAGTGTCACCACCTGTAACATTACATAAAGTGTGTGGCAGCTTTAAACCTTGGGTGGTGGTTCCTATTTCTATACGGAATGCATTATTATGTGTAATTCCATTTCTGGGATTTTACAAGTCAGTCTCATACTAGTGTCTTTTCTGTGACTCTTTTTTTGCCCTGTTCTTTTTGGGCGAGCTTAAGAAATTTTTCCGTAAATATTACTGACTTAAGATGATCAGGGTAGAAAAATGTATATTCAGGACCAGGTGATTATTAATTATTCGGAACAGAAAAGAATGTAGCAGCTGTTTTCAAAATGATGTGGAAGTGTTTTGGGTAGAAAAGCAGTGATACTGGTTTTCTGTACTTCAGATTTCCTCATGTTGCTCTTTTGGTAAAGGCATAGTTGTTCTTGTCTACCTGTTGGGGAAAATACTGTCACAGGAAACAACACTATTGGTTCAGGTGTTTGAAGTTTTATGTGCAAGTCTGGTCCCATTTGCCGTACATACATGGTTCTTTGTTCCCTACCTTTATAATAGCTCTTGAATTTTCATAAGCTGTTGCCTTGACTATTTTGTGTACTTTAAGTCCCCATTGCTTGTCCATTCAGAAATTTTGGGGTATAGGAAGGAGAGCTGGCCTTTCTAGAAGATGTGATTCAGAGTTAATGGAGGCACTTTTATTCTTCATTAGCTTGGCTGGTATTCTGAAGAACTACAAAGACACATGAGATTTCGTTCTTCTTTTTCTACCTTTTTGTTCTTCTGTCCGGTAGTTAGCTCACATGCCAAGCTTGCTGCTATGTTGACCTTTCTGGATATGAGCAAAAATTAATTCTTCTGGTTTGAAAAATAGAAGAAGTTACAAAATACTCATTCTTGCCTGACCTAAGGAAAGCCAGAAAGTCCCCATGAGTCGGTAGTACCACTGCAGGTGGCATTTTACAAGGTAGCAAAAGTAGTTACAGAAATTCAGTGAATTACTATTCTGTGTGATAGCTATCCAGCACCTAAAGAATTTAACCTTATGCTGAATAGAAAACAGCACCAACTTGTCGTGTTTCTCTAATGAAAGAAATAGGGGGGTTTTTGTGTCTGCAGTTGTAAAAAAAAAAAAAAGGAATTGGTTGGGACTGAAAGTGTAGTTCTCACTGAATTACTGACAGAGCCCAGTGTTATGTCATGCAGCTTCTTTTTCCAGTGAGGGAAGTAAAACGTGGACTAGTTTTTGGCAGACTATGCCTAAGTCAGAGATGACAGCCCTTTGGGTAAGGTCTTGATACTGACAGATTTTGGAGCTAAAAGGCAGCAGAAAGTGCTGTGGGTTGTTCTATCTCAAAGGTTACCTGGTACACGTGGTAAGCAAGAAGACACTAATTCCTTGGGCTGTTGTTCAGCCTGAAGGTGTGTGTGAGCCTCTGGTTCTGCCCAAACTTCAGTCCTGTTCCTCACTCTCTCAGAGCCCCCTGGGGGTGAGCCCTTGGTCACAAGTGACAGAGCTGCCAGGCCCTAAGAGGTGTGAAGTGAGTTGTGCTCTGCTCCTTACCTGTCCCAGTTGTCAAATGAAACTGGTTGTAACTTAATGGAGTGTCAGGTTAAACATGCTTTGTTTACCACTGCAGGAGTTTGCATAGTGTGACACCTCCCAACTGGTGTCAGCTGAAATAAAAGTGCACAATCTTATCACTGGCCACAGATCAACTAATTACAGATCTTAGTAAAGCAATGACCAGGTCGTTCATCCGCCCACATACATACTGCGCTCGAGATTTTCTGCAGTCATCAGGCACTCCAGGACACACAGCACTGGTTTTGCTGGGATTTGTTTGTTATCTGGTATGGGATTGATACTCAGTGCCAAGGTCTGAACAAAATATATTCATTTATAGCAATGAAGGTATCTTCATGATCTTGTTTATTTCCTCCTGGAAGCCACACTTGGACAAACCAGAAGGTCAGAGACCTGGTTTACATGATACTTGAAGCAGTGTAGTTTGTTCTCTTTCTTATTTTTTGTGCTTGTTTTTTGTGTGTTGACAAGAGTAAAACACACACACATGTGCTGTGGAAAGATGCAGACACAAAGTTTGAGTCTCTTCATTTGCCCACAGTTGTGTAAACTCTGAAATATGATGCTTTTCTTTATCTCACCTCCTCTTTTTAATTTTCTCCTTGAAAGCTGTAACTCAGGAACTGCAGTAACTTTAAAAGCAAACAAACAAGAAAACACTGCACCCCTCCCCCCCCCCGAAAAAAACCCCAAAAAACCAAACCAAACCAGCCTCACATGCCTTTTTTGTTTGTTTGGCTCTCTATCAGGCCCTGTTGTCTATTTGGATGCACTTTGCAATAGGTGCAGTTGCCATCTAGCTGAATCTGGTAAAGCAGTCTAAGGGAGGCCCTGTGATCAGGAACACTCTCAAATAGGTACTTACTGTACAGGAATGCCAGACCTCTCCATCTTTCCTTTGCATCTTTGGTATGTGTCATCCTATTCCTTCAGGGTCTTCCAATGGGTTTTTTTTGTGCATGTGGCAGAAGTTGAACTTGCATATGGGATTGCTGCATTCCTGGAAGTGTTCAAGGTCGAGTTGAGTGGGGCTTAGGGCAAACTGTGTAGTGGAAGGTGTCCCTGCCAATAGCGGGGGAGTGGAATGAGATAGTCTTTAAGGTCCCCCCAACCCATTCTATGATTTGGTGACTACTTCTAAATGAACCCAGGTGCTCACTACTTGCAACAGCCACTTTGAGTTACTTGGTGCACTGCTCTTCTGCGTTTAAGAAGACTTGGAAGAATGCACAGAGCAGAAATGCTGTACAGTAAAGAAGTAGCATGTTCCAAAGACTGAAGGCTTATGTCACCACAATTTTGTTGTGTATTTTTGGAGGAGAAGGTTGCTAATTGACTGAGTAATTTGGTTTAGAAGTTAATACATGTGAGTACTCTTGAACTGTAAATATTTTATATGAGCTAAATATAGAGAGTTATGGGATTACTACACTGGCAGTTAGATAGCTCAAATAAATAATGGCATGAAAGAGGAAAAAAGGATATGGGAATAGATGGAAGGCCAACAGGGAAGAGAAAGGAAATATGAATGTGTGTTTAATCTGAAAGTTTTGTTGTCCTGGCTGCAGTATCTTTTCGGGTCTGTGTAGAAACTTTGTACTATTTCTGTGTATTTGAATGTAGCTTTTTTGTCTTGGTCTGGAGCACAAATAAGCAAGGAGCACTCACAGTAAATAAAATAACAGTACCTTATTTTTATAAAAAATAACATACAGCATACTCAGGATCAACTCAGAGACTTTTTGCTTGCATATGAGTTGTCACTGTAGCATGTTAATTATGGTTCATGCTGTAAAGGGCATGAGCTAACATGAAAGATAAAGAGGAGAAATGGGACCTTTAGATTTGGAAAAAAAGTAGTTAGCCATTTTTTGGCCAGAATTTTTTGAAAGGTGGCTGATCTGCCAATAGCAGAGAGGGAAGAGGAGTTTTGTCAGTGAGCTCTAGCAAGAAACAAATCATTTACCATCTAAGTCTGCATTTATTTGAGACCTTACCTGATGGTAAGTTTTGAAACAGTTGAATTCCAGATAGGACATGTTCATTCTTGGTTTGGGTAATTTGTAGTGCAGTAGTACTAACTAGTCGTAGATACTGTAATCATAGCAATTACTATTTGGTGGTGACCAGGGAACTGACCTCAGGGTTGTGCTGTCTGTGCTGTAAGACATCTCGAGGAGATGGTGGAAGGAGGCTTTCTGGGATGTGGTGATGCTGGGGTACCACTGTCCAGGAATAATGGGGCTAGGGACAGTGGGATGGGGCCAGTATGAGTGAAGGGGTTTATAAATGGGAAGAGCATTACAGATACAGGAGAAAAGAAGTGCTCTTGGGTCTGTATGGGTGGAAATCCCAGACCTTAAATGTACTGCTGGGATTAGACTGGATACCCCTGGATTGGGGCAGTCATAGTGATCAGGACCTCTTAACTGAGATCAGAGAAGCTGCAAATGTGGGAGACTTATAATGGAAGATGCCAACTACTTGGACAAAGACCAGGTAGTGCCTTATCAGGAGGCGAGGTAGAAGAATCATTCTTCCAATTCAGTAAACAACTGCTTCAGCTGAAACTGCCAGAAATAGTGGCTTTTTGGATTATTGTGGTGTATAGAACCAAATTTAAGCTAGTAATTGGATGACTTGTACTGACCACAGTACAATTCAATATAATCGAGTAGAAGGAGAGAGCAGCCAAAGTAAATCCAGCGTATGGATATGCAATTTCAAGAAATTAAAACAACTAAAAACGAAACAAGTAGTTTAAAAATCCCCCAAACTATGAAAAGATCTGCCCAAAAGTGAGCAGCCAATAGGGAATTTGTAGGCTTTTTAAAAGTTCTGTGTCAGAAGCCTGAGCAGCAACCAAACTGAAAGCAAACAAATTGGGGTGGTGGTATTGGGGTGTCCCCAGTATCCCGCCATGGCTCAACAGGAAAGCTAAAAATCCATCATAGGGAAGGGATGAGTATTTAAAATGGAAAGTGTGTCAGGTGAGAACAGGAAAATCTGTACTATAGCAGGTAAAATGTAAAACAAGAATTAAAAAGGGTGAAAAAGAAGTTAAAGTACACCTTGCATAGCAGGGTCAAACCAGTAATAATATATTCTCCAAATTCATTAAGAGCAGGAATCCAGGTTGTGATCATGTGGGATGGCTTGGTGGCCAAGAATGAGGGAATGAGCACCTGAGGGTGGTAACATGTAATGGAGAAGCTCAGGGAATTCCTTGTTGTGTTAGTTTGAAAACAAACCAGTGGGAGATCGCAAGTCAGGATTATAAATTTAATAGGAAAATTTAAAAAATAAGTGCAATAATGCAAGAGAAAAAAACCCAACACTGACAGAGTCGGATACAACCTGACACCCTGTTAGTCAGGGTGGTGGTAGCAGTCCAAGTGGAGTAGTTAGATTGAAACGGTGATCCTGTGGAAAGTCTGGTCTCCACCTGAAGGTCCAATGGTAGCTCTTGTCCTCTTGGAAATCCAGTAGACAGGGCTCCCTTGTGCAGTTCCAAAGCCAGGTTATATCCGGGTGGGAATGCTTGGCTCCTCCCTCCTGGGTGGAGCATCTCACAATAGGATGAGATAAGTCCATGAGTCATGTGGTGAGTTCTTGATGGCCCATCACCCATTATCAGAGGTGAGTCACAGCAGGAGATAACAACCAGTGCCCCACAGCTTTGTGGTAATAGAATACTAAATACATCTATATTGCAGCCTAGGACAGTTGTTCTCACTGTTAGATTTAAAGGTGGGCCTTAGAAAACCTCCAGGGAACACAGTAGACGACTGAGTTCCACAACAATAAGGTGGCAAAGTTATAAAGGACAAAAATTCTGCTTACTTGAAAGTACAGTGTCAGCATGGCTTCTGTACAGGGAAGAAGTTATTGTCCTGGAGTTCTCTGAGTGCATCAGTAGACGTAAGCTACAGGTGTAATTAAATTTTCAGAAAACATTTGACAAAGTTGTATTAAAGAAGGTTTCCCAATGGAAACTGTGGCAGCACAGGACCTCTCTCTTGGGAAACTTTTCCTTCTCATGTTAAGTATGAGAAACATAAGATAAAGACTGTGAGAACAGAGTATATTTGAAATTGGGTGTTGAGGCACCTCGGCCAATCACCCCGGGGGGTGGTTGACAGCTGGCCAATCCGAATGTTGTTCCCGCCTGTATATAAAGTATAATCATAATAAACGTCCTCTCTTCTCTCTCTGGATGGCATTAACTGAGTTTCCCTCCGTTACTGCTACAGCAGCAACAGACTTCTGGAAGGAGAGATTTGGACTGCAGGGCATCTGACAAGGTGGCCTCTTTCAGTGTCTCGTTCACAGAAGGTAGGTGGCTCAGGCTCTTGACCACTGGGCTTTTCAGAATGTGCAGGGGTGGACATTTCTTCACCCCTCTGGGACAGTCTTGTAGTGTAGACGTCTCACATGGTGAATAAATCTTTCCTCACATTGAACTGGAATTTTCCTTGTTGCAATTTATGACCATTACCTCTTTCTCTAGTCTCTTGAGATGAGTCTGGCTGTGTCTTTTCTGTATCTCTTTTAGTCTAGCTTGAGGTAAGTCTTCCAAACTACCTTCCAAACTGGCCTCTCAGTTTATTCCCAGCTTGTTGTGTTGCATGGGGTTGCCCTGTCCCATGGGCAGCCTGTAGCCTTTGTCCTTGTTGAACTACTTGAGGCTACCGCTAGCCTGTCCTTCTGCAAGGTCGCAGTCCATCTGAATTACAGCTCTGCTTTCCAGGCTTTTGGATTGCACCTCCTGTTTTGGTCTTACGCGTGGATTTTCTTGGAAGGCATATGCTGTACTGTTGACCTTGTCATGATGAAGGTGTTAGTACTGTGTCCACTCTCATCTCTTGTGCGTAGCTTTTTGTTATGAGCCGCTGGTTAGACTGTAGACTTGTAGTCACAGTCTTTTGAACCTGGCTGTCCAGGCAGTTTCCGTGTGGACAGGACTCTGTCCATTGTTCATACTTGCCCAGTATGGCTGCAAGCACGCCAAAGGGCTCTGCATTACTGAAAGGAGATACTAAATATTTAAAGCTCTTATTGTCCATAGCAAATAATTTCATCAGAGGGGGCAGTCAGACTGGGCTGGCACCATGTGGCTTTGGTGGATCCATGCTACTTGTTCCCAGTTGCTTGCTTGTCCTTTCTGTGTGTGCAAATGGTTTCCATGGGGATTTGTTCCACAGTCCCCTGAAATGCTGGGAGGAAACAGACAACTGGCTTCTCTCTCCCTTATTGTCTGTCTTGAAGGTGACATTTGCCCTTTTCCAGTCATAAATCACCTTCCAGATTGATGTGACCTTTCTAAATGATAGGAAGCAGGTCTTTCTCTGTTATGTCTGGTGTTAGTTGTGTATGTCCAGTTTTCCTAAGGCAGTCTCTTAACTTCATCTTCCATTGTTAGTGCCAGTGTTAGTGTCTGGGAACAGCAGGGAAGGGACACTTGAGTGGTAGCACAGCAGGCAGCTGTAGCAGGCTCAGCAACAAGGGCACAGTCCCTCAGAACCCACAGGGAGAGCTGGGCCATGGCAGGAGTCAGGCAGGAGCTTGGGTGGGCAGGTGAATCCCAGGAGACACCTTTGTGCTCCAGCTGGGAAGTCAGGTCTGTAGGTCAGGCGGGGGCCAAAGGGGAGAGCTCCAGCTTAAAAACAGCTCCCAAGTCAGGGAGTGCAGACCTTCGCTGGTGCCTTCAGGAGAGTTTTCTGGAAAAGCTGTCCTCAAGGTCGCTAGCTGTACTGTCTTGGTCCTGAGCCCAGGTAATCAAACCCCTAGGAGGGGATATATTTTCTGGGGGTCCTGACAGGTGACACTTTCATCTTCCAAGCTTTGCCATGAGGGTCTGCCTGAGAGCAGACCTTGATAGTAAAGCCTGAAGAAAGGAAGATGTTGAATCCCTCAGCCTTTCCTGTATCCTTGGTCAGCTGATTGCTTGCCTGCTCACCATCCGGCCTGCAGTTTTCTTGGCCTGTTGGTGGTAGTGTGCTCACAGGAGCCGTAGGAGCCCTTCTTGTTGCACTTTGCATCCCGTGCCAGTTTTGAGACAGCTAAGCTTTTGTTCTCTGCATGCGTCCACAGTTCTGGTGAAGTTCTCACAGGTAACTGGTCTTTGCTTGACCTCCCAGATTCTTCCTTTTTGAGCTTAGTCAGAAGTCCTCTGTCCAGCCAAATTGTCCTCCCCGAGCATGTGCTCATTTTTTTTGCCTGTTGGGGTGGACTGTGCTCTTGTGCTTGGGGAAGCTGTCCTTGATGATCAGACATCGTCTCTTCAGGGCCTCCCCCGCAGCACTGTACAGATCAGATCAATCTCCTGAACAAACTATAAGCCAGCTATATATTTTGTTACTTGTTGTCTTCACTTCTCCTGAGATCTTCTATGATGTTACATCACCACCTAAAAAAGTGATCTTTGATGCACTGAGAAACCTGACTTTTGTTCACCCCACCATGTTGCCGTTATAGTGGATGTTGGTGCTTAAACTGGGTTTGTCCAACATCTTTACCAGTGATCTGGAGGAATGAATGGCCAATAAGATTTCCCAAATTTTTTGATGTTACCAAAGTTTTAAGTTAATGAAAAGCCACATCAAAGGCAGATGTCACCAGACTGAGTGATCAAAAAGTGGCTTCAGTGGAAAAGCTTCAGTGTAGATAAATTTACAAGAACTTAAGATAATGAACATAAATATGGTTTTGATTGCTTTTTCTAAATTAAGGTTAATTAATCAAGGGAAAAACAATCTAAATCCTGCCTAATGGGAGGCTAACTCACAACGTGCAGTTGTGACTCCAGGATGAGGACCTGGAGATGTGACCCCAGGATGAGGGCGGCGATGGGTCACTGAAATGATTCTCAGTGTAACCAGCTAGACAAAACACTGATGATGTTGGCTGGCTTAGGGCAACAGAGAGAGACATAATTTTACTGCTCTTTAGTAAAGCCACGGTTGCAGCCACATCTTGTGTATTATGTGCAGCTGTGGTTGCTGTGTTTGAAGTGGGCAGTGGCCATGACTGCAGTAGATGGAGCAGATTCTTACCAGGAGAAGCTGAAGGGTGGGAATCTGATTTGGAGACAGAATGTGATCAAGGTTCACAAAATCCTGAAGGCAGTGTGAAAACATGCTGAGAGCTAAGCTGCTCACACAGTCCTGCTGTACCAGGACTGAAAGCCCTTGGAAACCTGGTGGAGGTGGCCATGCTCACACAGGTCCTGCTGGTGTAGCTGGGTGAGACTGACTGTGTGTCTGCTCTAGGCAGATGTTGCTGGGCTCTCCCTCTGCCTCTGCCAGCAGGACTGATGACTGAAGCAAATGGTGTAATAAATCCATTTACTTAAAAGCAGTGGATCCTACTGAGCAGCTGTATGTTGAACACTGTCATTTAAACTGGTTTTTTTTGCCCAGTAAAAAAAATGAATCTCAATTATCCAGTGCTTTTTTTGAATTTTTTTTGGCAGGTTATTCTAGCGACTAGTGTTGCTAAGACACAAATAACTACAGATGTTCTCAGAACTGATCACATGCTGATAAACACCATGTCTGCCCCTAATGCAAAATAACAAAAAAAGTAAATTTACTGTAGTCACAACCTTTTTAATGAAATTGTGGTGAAGGTTGAGTACTGAGAGAGTTTTGCTAACAACTATAGGTGCATTCTGTGGGAGCCTCTGGTGCTAGCTATATGACTTTTTGATATGTATGAGTCAAATCTTTTATTGAAAATGAAATATAAGGCTGCATAATGTCAATAATTCCTTTTTGTGGTTAATGTGATGCAGATTTGCTGTCTGACTGAGAGAGGTTTAAAATGTTTAATCTTCTGTTCAGGAAATGTCCTAATCTATTAGAATGTGTCTGAAGTGGCTTTTAGGAATTAAAGGCAGTGTGTCCTGCTGTTGGGAAGTCTGTTTTTAAAACTGTGGAAGTCAAACAGCATTTTTTTTCTGTCTAGGGCTGCAGCTCTAGAAATTCATGAACTGTTTATCAATAATCTGGAACACAAAAAAGTATATGAGCTGTGAGATTTCAGGTACCACACCCTGTGTGGTCTTCAGGGAAAAATCTGTCAGGTCTCACTGCAAGTTATATCCTTGGGAACAGAGGAGAGAATCAGCTCTTCTACTTGGCTGACGTTTCTGTAAATCACTGTGTTTTGGTTTTGTCACTGAAAGATAGCATCAGTTCTGTGTTCTTGTGCCCTGTAAGTGATGTGTGTTGGCTCTGTCTCGCAGGAATTGTCGCATGATTTCTGGGCTCAGTGGGAGTTGTTTTTCTTGAGGATGAAGTTGTTCTTTCCAAATCTTCCTTTTGTGAAAACAGTTCTTTTTCCCATTAATTTTTTCTCTGCTGTCTTTCAAAATCAAATTGAAAAAGCATTGCATAAGAACTGGGAAAACAAACGTGTCATCGGTGAAAAAGAGTGAGCTGCAGACAGTCAGAACACTGATAGCCCTTCAAGGATCTAAAAATCATGGGGAAATTCCTGTCAATGGAACATGTATTACTTAAGGGAAAACTAGATTTGTATTTCCACTTTTCATTTCAGTTATTTTCTCACTATATTTATATCTGATTTTATTTCCCACAGTATTTTTTTTTTCCATTTTAAGGTTATGAAATTTTAATCAAACCATGTTTTTTCAGTCCTACAGGACAGCATTTGGAGACTTGTCATGACCACCCGTACCTTCAGAAATAGGGCATATAAAATGCCTTCCTTGTAATTTATACAGTGTTTGATTCTGAAATTTCCTGGTTGATAAAGAAGGGGAGAGAGAGCAGGGAATCATCCAGCAGCTCTCATGGCAAAGGTTTATTCTTCTGGTCATCACGGTATGTTGCAGATACCTGTGTCTGTTGTGTGTTGTACCTAGGGGCATGCAGGTGTGTGTGGAGGATGAGAAAAGCCAATCGTGGAGTATCAGTGTTTGCCATGAGCTCTGCTGGATTTGTTCGAGACGGAATGATCAGGCTGGTATGTAGCCCAGATGTCGTTCATTAACTTGAGTCCTTTTTCTGCTTTGCTGCTGAAGGAGGAAACTGGAAGAAAACTGCTTACGAAGAGGGTGGATTTAACAAGACACAGCCTGAGGTGTGGTGTCTTGAAGATAGATTTTAGAGGGCATTTTCAAGACCTGTTTTGGACACAGCAAGGCCATTTGAGGAGTTGGTTGTCGATAGTGTTAGAAAGTAGGACTTGTGAGGGGACACCACAGTGTGAAGTAAGAAATCCCACTTCATTTTCCTTCTTACTTCAGTTGATTTGCTGACACTGGAGTAAGGTACTTATTCCTATTGGCTTGGAAGCTGTGGGGTGACAGACACAGACATGGACTGGGCAACCTGAATTTGATGGTTACAAATGAACTCCTGCACACTGTGGAATGGAGGGCATGCATTGTGCTACTGCTGTCTCTGCTTGTGAGAGCGAGTGACTTGTGTGAGATACTTCATTCCATGATGGAGGAGGAGAGCTCACTGAGCCCCTCCTGCTTGCTCCTGTCTCTGCACAGGGTTGCGCTACTACGGTGAATCCCTTTTCTTTAAAGTATCTTTAAAGATTTTTGATTTTCACCAATGGAACATTTTACACGCCAATTTACCTATTTTGTTTGCGTCGCTGCGACGTTACAACTTCATGAAGAGTTTCCATGATCTTGACTTTGCCTGAAGGAAGAAAAAATGAAGCTTAGTACACAAAATTGTTCAATTCCTGACAGTTCCTTAAGGGGCTGTTTTATTCCATAAATCAGGAACCAAACTGATGCTGTCATCTCCTGGGATTTTTAATCAAGCTGTTTCAGTGCAAAATGGGAGATTCTTCAAAACTTTAGGGAATGCCTGTTTTTGCCATATCTTCTGGAGAGATCCTGTAGGAGCAGGCAGTAGGTTGGATGTGCCTTGGTATAGTCAGAACACTGATCTGCCTGTGTTGAACAACAAGTTGGAAATATTTCAGCAGCTTGGCAGGTGAAATACTAACATAGTTGGATATAGGAATGCTGAGATACGGGAAGGATAAAATATATGCATGCACCTGCTCACACCCTACTGTGGAGGGGCACAGGCCATTTCCAATGTGGGGGTGACTGAGAGCATATTTTGCCTGGAGATTAAAACTTAAATCATAAACCTTCAGAATAAAAACCACTCAGCAGCTGTGCAGTGCATAGTAATGTCAATGTGTTTCTTCTATCTTTGCTTTTCTTTGGGTATTTTAATTAAATCTAAAAAAAGAAAGGGGGGTCGATCTGCCATGCCACACTGTACCAAGTTCTACTCTTCTCTCTCAGAAGCTGGTTGTCATGTGGTGAGTGGCACAGAGTGAAAACATTGCAAGGTAAAGCTCTGCTCCAGTCAGGTAATGTCTTGGATTGCTTTGGCTGCATGCTCTGATCCTTTGTGTGTGTAATGCAGCAACATGGGACACATTGTCATGAAATGCCCCACCAGAAAATATAGGAAGAGTATAGTATTCTGCTGCCTTATTCATATATTTTTGTTGCTGTTCATTGTAAGGTGCTGGCCCTCGAATAACCAAGGAGTGGATATAACTGCGTAGATTACTTGTACAAAAAACTTGTACAAAGCATTGCAGCTGTTGCTGTAAAAGACAATAAAAAATGTTTCTATAAATACATACTGCACCACTTAGACAAGTCTCTTGGGCCAGATAGGATCCAGTCAAGGGCACTGAAGGAGCTGGCAGAGGTGCTCAATGAGCCACTTTCCATCATTTCCCAGCCTTCCTGGCTAACTAGGAAGGTCCCACTTAACTGGACGCTTGCAAATGTAATGCCCATCTAGAAAATGGATCTGGAGACTACAGCCTGACCTCAGTGATGTGGAAGGTTATAAAACAGACCATCTTGCATGCCATCATATGGCACCTGTAGGACAACCAGGGGTGAGGCCCAGCCAGCACAGGTTTAGAAGAGGCAGATCTTGCCTGACCAACCTGATCTCCTCCTCCAACAAGGTAACTTGCATCGTGGATAAGGGAAAGGCTGTGGATGTGTCTACCTGAACCTTAGTAAACCCTTTGACACCATTTCTCCTGGAGAAACTGGCTACTCATGGCTTTTATAGGTATACTGTGCTGGGTTTAAAACTGTCTGGATGGCTGGGCCCGGAGAGTGAAGGGGAATGGAGCTACATGCTTGTAGGGCAGGGCACTGGTGGAGTGTTCCCCAGGGTTCAGCGTAGGGACCAGTCCTGCTTAATATCTTCATGAATGTTCTGGACAAGGAGGTGGAGTGCACCCTGTGCACAGCAATCCCATGGAATGCTTCAGGCTGGGAGAAAAGTGGCTGGAATGGGGCCTATCAGGAAAGGACCTGGGAGTGCTGGTTGACAGCTGCTGAATGTGAGCCAGCATGTGTTCAGGTGGCCAAAAAATGCCAAGGGCATCCTGGCCTGTATCAAAAATAGTGTGTCGAGCCAGAATAGGGAAGTGATTGTCCCTCTGTTCTGGGTTCAGTTTTGGGCCCCTCACTGCAACACAGGCATTGAGGGGCTGGAGCATGTCCAGAGAAGGGAACAGAGCTGGGGAAGGGTCTGAAGCACTAGTCTAATGAGCAGATGGAGAAGCTGGGGGTGCTCAGCTTGGAGAAAAGGGGGCTCAGGGGGACCTTGTTGCTCTCCACAACTCTCTGGCAGGAGGATGGAGCCAAGTGGGGTCAAGCTTTGCTCCCAGGGGACAGGGGCAGCGCAAGAGGAAATGACCTTCAGCTGCACCAGGGAAGGTTTAGATTGGATATTAGAGAAAATTTCTTCCTTGAAATGGCTGTCCAGCCCTGGTACAGGCTGCTCAGGGCAGAGGTGGAGTCACCATCCCTGGAGGGATTTAAAACACAAGGCACTTTGGGATGTCTGTTTGTGGTAGCCTTGGCAATGCTAGGTAGCAGTTGGACCTAATGATCTTGGAGGTCTTTTCCAGCATAAATGATACTATGATTCTATGGTTATATTCCAACTTTCTGTTTAATAGATGCAATTTCATTACCCCAAACAAAGCTTTGTTCTTAGGGAAATAGTGACTGTTTTAAAGCAATATAAAACCATAGTCATTTAGCTTGTTTTTCTAATCAGTATAATTACTGTGTGTTGGTTTTATCACAGTATTCTGACTTTAATTATTTGCAGACTGGGAGAACTGTTTCTTGCATGAAACTTTATATTCAAAGCCGAGGCAGATGGGTGCAAGATGAAAGTAAATAGCAGTCTATCCTGGCGCTGCTTATAGCAGGCAGCTTTCAGAAATTCTATCCAGAGTATCTAGTTTGAGAAAGTCTGACTAAGCTGGACTTTGTATTTTAGGATTTGTAAAACAGGATTTAGCACAAGATTCTGGGGATCACTTGCCAGGGCTTTTAATAGTGAATTATTGGCATCAAGATGTTGTGCAGACCAGAAGGCAGGCAGCTGCTGAGAGTGATTCTACAGCCCATTCCTCTGATGGCTTCTGGTTTGAAGTTTAGGTAACGTGGCTCCTTAAATTGAGCAAACAAAATACAATGACATGCAAAACATCAATTCTTAACATTTTGCATTGTTGGTGTTCCGTGCAAGTTGGAACGAAACAGGATGGTTATTCAAAACATGTCTAGATTAAATAAAATGTGTGGTGTTTAATTCACGTATTACGGAATGGTTTTCATCAGGTAATTAAGAAAAATCACCCCATAAAGGGAAAAAGTGTGGTACTTTGCTGGTTTCCAGAAGCAGAACAATGGACACATTTTTCTGAATTTTTCTTTCATTGCAGCAGCTCATTTAATGGTTTCTTGCACACATGGTTCCATTTTTTACTGTTTTTCTCATTCACAAGCCCAGTGGCCCTCCAAAGCATTCTCACCACCTGAATTGGCTTTTGAGACCTTCACGCAGAAATATGAACAGATACGTAGATGGGAATCCTGGTCAAACAAGCCCCAGCTGCTCCCAGAGCTGTATGTCCCTGCTTCCATCTCCTGCGAGCTCAGCAGGTGCAGTCCCCTCAAGGAGCTGGGCCATGGTGGGATGGGGCCAGCACCTTTGGGTGTGACCGTAGCAGTTTGGGCTCTCTACAGAACTGAACATACCAAAGATCTGCTTTGATACCTCTGCTCTTGTGCTCACTTAAAAATGTTCTGTAATCATGTGTGATAAGCTTACCTGAAGTGCCACTACCTTGAGTTTTATACAAGTTAAAAATCTAATTTTGAGATTTGATGCGCAAAAAAAAAACAAACCAAAAAACAAACAAACCAATAAAAATCAGTGTTGTGTATTTTCAGTTTTTAAAAATCACCTTTATTGCTGGCGAGCTGCTGGCTCAGTGTGCTCCTCTGAGGCAGCTCAGGCTAAGCAGGTGCAAGGTGCTGGGTTTGTTTTTTGGGAAAGCCAAGCCCTGGGCAGTTCAGACCTCTGCTGCTGGGTGAGGAGGTGGCCGACAGCACCTGGAGGGGCTTGGGGCCCTGGGGCACGTACCCACCGAGGGTTGGGGGCTGGCTGGAGGGCTGCTAGGGATTAGCTGTAGTGGAGAGGGCTATTAGGGACATGAGTGAGGCAGGAGCAGCTGCTCCCCAGATCCTCCTCCTGGTGGCTTCGGCCCTGGAGCTGTTAGCAGCTTCACGCAGCCTCTCAGTGTGGCAGGAGAGGTTCTTGCCATGCCATGATCCGAGGACTTTCTCTGCCCAGCCACAGGAAGACATATGGCTGCCCTGCATGAGAACCTGGTGACTGGGAGAGTGATACAGGTGAAAAGGCTGTTGTGTATTTATCACCGTGATTGATGTCTCTGCTTCATCAAAAGTAGATGGTGAAATTACAGTTTCATTTACTATGGCTGTGGCTGAAAAGGGACAACCTGCTGCCCTGCTTGCATGTTTTTCCTGACCCTTGTCCGGTTGCTTCCCCTGGCACAGGTCTGTGTGGGGCCAGAGCTGATCTCTCTGACAGCAGCTTAGCAGAAAGGTTGTATTTGGGTCCCTCTGGTTTTTCTTTATCTTTCTTTTCCTGTAGCAGATCCTACATCCAGACTGCTGTTCAACTGCACGAGACTGGTGCCCGTGAAGGAGGGAGTGTCAGGCAGGCAGAAGTCGGGTGCAGGAGGTGGGGAGAGGCAGGAGCTCTCATTTCTCCCACACCAGTGTAAGCTGCTGCTGACCTTGACTGGGGGGATGCCCTCACCCCCTCGCTCCCAGGTGTGGGGTTCAAGTGCCTCCATTTCACCCAGACACACACTGCTGCTTGGTCTGTGGAACAACAGCCTTGGGCACACCTCGAGTGTGAGGTGTCCTCTGCCCATGCTGCTGTTTCTGGAGGTACAGAGAAAGCATGAAACCACCCTAGAGCAAGTTCTCACTTCCCTGGGAGAAGGCATGAAGCCACCAGAGGCCGAGTTCTACCTGCCATTGAGGCAGGCGCTTACTGTTCATCTGCTTTGGTTCAATCGTCTGCTTCCAGGTACTACAAGGTATCTGGGGGATAGCATTTTCTTCACACGTGTAACATACTCCAGTGAGACTCTGGGAATCTTTGTAATTATTTTAAATCCTTCTCAAACCCAAAATTAAAGAACTCCTCACAGCTTTTAAGCAAAGTATGGCATGGGAAGTTACTGCGGTATGGATCAGTGGAATGTGAAATATTTTTCCATACTGAAGAGTTTAGCTTGGGGTTTTCCTAAGAAATTATACAACAAAACAGCATCAAATAACAGAAGTGAAGGACAAAGGACAGGACCTCCTGGTATAAATTTCAAATCTTTTTCCTCTGGGCCGTTGTATTCTGTGCTCCTTTTCACAATCTGTGATTGTCAGTTTCTCTTCAGTCCTGATTTTTCTCTGTTACTCCTAGAAAAAACAAAAAAAGGAAATAAGATTTATATTTAAAACAAAACCGATTGAAACTGATGGAGGGAAAGCTGTAAAGGTAACAGTAGTGCTTTGTATTGTAGACTTTCTTGTGTGTAGTGAATAGGGTAATTTCCAAAGAATGTCAGTTATGGAAGAGACTAATTGTGAGTTCAGTTGACTTAAGAGTTCAGGCAATAAGGGTAAGTACCTTTGATCAGGAGTGGCAGCCTTGCAAAATCCTCAAACCCTCAATGAAATTTTATCCTGGCATATACAATACACCCTGGCACGTAAGACCTGTCCTCAAATGAGGGAGAAACCCTTTGTGTTTTCATGGTTAATATGAAATTATTCCAGGCTGCAAAGCATCCCTGGGGCTGGCACGTGGGACTCGGCTGTGGGCAGGCTGCACGTGCTGGCAGGTTAAGTAGGTCTGGCAGGAGCCAGGGAGGGGACAACCGTGGTTTTCAGGACGCCAGAAAGTTGTTTTTGTAAACCAGTTCAGTCACCTTTTGTGGGGATAATTCTGTGATTTGAAGGTGTCTGAATGCTCCGTACAGGATGGGAAAACAGAAGGTCTCAGGAAGGAGCAGCGGGTAAAATGGCCTTTCACATTTCCATTGAGACTTACAGCCAGACTTTTGGAGCCGTGGAGGCAGGAATAGGTTGTACCTCAGCACAGAAAGTTGCTGGATTTGATTTCTTCCAACCAGCTAAGT